>JAVSCE010017118.1:0-260193 GCA_032199065.1 Smutsia gigantea
ACAGACCAGTGGAACAGAATAGAAAATCAAACATTAACCCAAACATATACAGTCAATTAATATTTGATAAAAGTGCCTTGGATATACAACGGGGAGATGACAGCCTCTTCAGCAGCTGGTGTTGGAACAACTGGACAGCTACATGTAAGAGAATGAAACTGGACTACTGTCTAGCCCCATACACAAAGGTAAACTCAAGATGGATCAAAGACCTGAATGTAAGTCATGAAACCATAAAACTCTTAGAAAAAAACATAGGCAAAAATCTCTTGGACAGAAACATGAGCGACTTCTTCATGAACATATCTCCCCAGGCAAGGGAAACAAAAGCAAAAATGAACAAGTGGGACTATATCAAGCTGAAAAGCTTCTGTACAGCAAAGGACACCATCAGTAGAACAAAAGACATCCTACAGTATGGGAGAATATATTCATAAAAAACGTATCTGATAAAGGGTTGACATCCAAAATATATAAAGAACTCATGCACCTTAACAAACAGAAAGCAAATAATACAATTAAGAAATGGGCAGAGGGCATGAATAGACACTTCTCTAAAGAAGAAATTCAGATGGCCAGCAGGCACATGAAAAGATGCTCCACATCGCTAATCATCAGAAAAATGCAGATTAAAACCACAATGAGATATCACCTCACACCAGTGAGGATGGCCAACATCCAAAACACAAACAACAACAAATGTTGGTGAGGATGTGGAGAAAAGGGAACCCTCCTACACTGCTGGTGGGACTGCAAATTAGTTCAACCATTGTGGGAAGCAGTATGGAGGTTCCTCAAAAAACTCAAAATAGAAATACCATTTGACCCAGGAATCCCACTCCTAGGAATTTACCCTAAGAATGCAGCAGCCCAATTTGAAAAGACATATGCACCCCTATGTTTATCGCAGCACTATTTACAATAGCCAAGAAATGGAAGCAACCTAGTGTCCATCAGTAGATGAATGGATAAAGAAGATGTGGTACATATACACAATGGAATATTATTCAGCCATAAGAAGAAAACAAATCCTACCATTTGCAACAACATGGATGGAGCTAGAGGGTATTATGCTCAGTGAAATAAGCCAAGCCGAAAAGACAAGTATCAAATGATTTCACTCATATGTGGAGTATAAGAACAAAGAAAAAAACTGAAGGAACAAAACAGCAGCAGACTCACAGAACCCAAGAACAGACTAATAGTTACCAAGGGAAAGGGACTGGGGAAGATGGGTGGGAAGGGAGGGATAAGAGGGAAAAAGGGGCATTATGATTAGCAGATGTAATGTTGGGGGGGCACGGGGAGGGCAGTACAACTCAGAGAAGACAAGTAGTGATTCTATGGCATCTCACTACGCTGATGGACAGTGACTGTAATGGGGTTGGTGGGGGGGACCTGATGAAGGGGTAGTTTAATAACCACAATATTGCACATGTAATTGTAGATTAATGATACCAAAATAAATTATATTAAAAAATTAAAATAAAATAAAAGGGGGCCATCTAGGCATCCAGAGGCCAGACTATGTCCACACCACCCACAAACGGCAGAGCACGTGCCACTAGGAACATTGCCGCGGCCCTGGCCTCACAACCATCGGCTGCTTTGGGGAGGTTGCATAGAAAGTCATGTCAGGAGACCCTCACCCTGTAAGCAGGGGCTCCAAGAACTGCCCTTGGGACAGGACACCCAACCCAGCCAAGGCCCAGGCATGCTGAGAGACTTCAGTCCAGGAGAGCTTAGAAGTCTTCATACCCCAGAGTTAGGACAAGATGCTAGAGCTGTGGGTTCAGAAAGGGGGTGCTCATTCACGTATGTTTTTGCCTGAACTTTGTACACCAATTTCATTAATTTAATTTAATTTCCAACCCCAAACCCTCCCATGTCCCAGCCCTGGCTGCCTGACCCCATGGGAGGTAGTAGGGTGTACTCTGCAGTCCACGGGCAGCACCCACTTAGACTAAGACATGAACAGCACCGACGAAGCGCTGCGTCCAGGGCTGTGCAGTGTACAGCCTGGGCACCCTGAGCTCAAATCCTGTAGGCTGCTGGGTTGGGACAGACATTGTCCCAGGAGCACCCGCGGTCGCTGTAACGCCCCTTGCTGGGGGGTGACCCTCCCCACTCACCACCCCACCTTTGAGAGAAATGATGTGCAGTCTTACCATTTGCCCTCTATTCTCCACCAGGTGGATGCCAATAATTCCTAGGAAAGATCCGAAGCCCAGCTGACAACAAAGGGAAACAGGAGGGACCCACGGTCAGCGCCGCTGGTGGCTGATGGCTCCCTGAGCAGCCGGCACGGCACAGGCCCTGCTGCCCCTAAGAGCGTTCTATCAGAGGGGCCGGCCGGCCACTCCCGCCTCACAGGTTCAGCCGCAATGGCAGGTGGGTCCCACCCATTCAGCATGCAGGGGGCCTCCTGGAACAGCCATGGCTGAAACATGAGCCCCGCGGTCACATATGGCGACTCCTGAGGACGGCACAGAGGGGCACCTCCTGGTCACCGGGTGCACGGCGTCTGGTCGTCGGGGGCGCCCACCTGCTCGTCTCCCCTGCACCAGCGCAAACTCCCATAGTGGGAGAGGGCCCCACAGGTGAGATGGGAAACCAGAGACAGGGGCGGTGCCGTCATGCGGGCACAGCTGAGCCAGCTCGGAAGTGGGCTTCTGACTCTGCTGAGCAGGCAGACAGGTGATGTTGGGGAAGGGAAGGAGAGGTGGGAAGGGGGCTCCAGACCAGGCAGGCCCCTGGCAAGCAGCCTCTTGTTCCCCAGGAGGAGGCTTGTCCCCGACCCCCAAGAGGAAGGGATGCTGGGACATGGGAGGACACACACATGGCCGTCCTCCCCTCAGAATGAAGGCCCCAAGGGCTGGGCCAGGACCTGTACACCTGCGTGTGTGCCTCATGCCCAGGGTGCTCCTTCAGCCAGGGCCCCACGTCTGGGGACCCCCAGGGCCTCGGCACCCCCCACCCAGGGGTGCACTCTGCTTGGCCCTGGGCGCCTCTCGCCTGGGGGACCCAGCAGGATAATCATCCTCTTGTCATAAGCCCCCCACATTCACAGTCTGGGGAGTGGGCCAAGGGCATCTTTGGGGTCATCACTGTGCTGGCCACACCACCAGCAGAAGTTTCTGCGCCCTGAACCTCTGACTCCGCGGCGGGGAGCAGTGTGTGGAGGCAGAGCCCGCCCTCAGCCGCCCTGACCGCGTCACTCACAATGATCCCTGGGTAGTAGCCCCCCACGGTCACGTTCTCCGTCCGGGTGGTGGTGGCAAGGCCAACAGTCAGGATGAAGGTGGACATCACCAGCAGAGACCCCACAAACCAAAGGGAAGTCTTCTTTCTTCTCACGAACGCTTCTGAGGGGAGAAAGAGCAGTTAGTGAAGGCTGGGGGCTTGCTCCCCGAGGGGTCGCAGCAGAGGCAGCCTGGGATGTGCCCCCTGCCTCCCCGGGGACACTGAGTAGCCTCTGGAAGACACTCCCAGCCCCACATGCATGATTTCTTCCCATCCACCCATTTCTCCAAGCAGGGTCTCGGGGCCGCGCTCGTCGCACTCGGTCCGCCCCACAGAGTGCCCGCTGGGCTCTGGTGACATTCCCCACGTGGTTCATCTCCACTTGCCCAACGTCTGCACGCCTGACCCCTGACCCCCACCCACCCAGAGGGGCTGGTGTTTGCTTCCCCCATGTGCGTCCCCCACACAGCCCCGTTGGGGCACGTGGGCACTGCTTGCTCCCCGAGGCACCCCTCGCACCTAAACTGTGGCCACCGGGCACGGGGCACAGCGGCACTGTGGGGCAGCCTCTTCCCAGTCCGCACAGTGAGGCCAACCTTCCTTGGGCAGCTGCTCCATGACGGTGGCTCCAAGCACCCGCCCCACGCTGGGACCTTGCCCAGTCTGTGGGCCTGGACACTGGCCACCCTCCAGTCACGGTGCTGCTTGAACCAGGCTGAGAGGCCCCCATGCTGCCCCCTGCCCTACAGGCCAGGCTGTCTCGCCCGAAGGCAGGGAGGGAGTCTGGCTTGTTCCCCATCTCCAGCCAGCTCAGAGCCAAACGCCCGAACAACTGGATGGGGAAGAAGCAGAAAAAAAGCGTCAGCGTGCCAGCATCCCCTTCATGTGGGCAACCATCCCCAGTGTTGGCTGTGCAGACATGCCAGCTGAGTGACCATGTTCCCAGCAAATCATCACCCACCAGAGCAAAGGGTGATGCTCGGGACTGACAGGAAACCTCTTACAGGAGCCTGTCCCTTTGCCTTTCCTGCCTGCGTCCTTCCATGGCCTGGAATGCAAATGTAAGGGCGGAGCCCCAGCTGCCATTTGGGGCCATGAAGGAGCCCTGCGGATGGAAGCCGCACATGCAGAATGACAGGGAAGAAAGACAGCCCACGTTCTCTGCCCCAAACTGTGATTAGGTGACAAAATAAATGTCTGGCTAAAGGCACTGTTTTGGACAGCCTGATCTTTAGAGCCAAACCCAATTCTAACTGCTGCTGAACCTGAGAGAGCAAATAGAAGGGAAACCCTCCTCCCTTGAGTCCTGGTTTCTGGTTTCCTGTTGGTCCAAGGAGTGAAGGGAAGCCTTGCTACAAAGACCATTTGCTTTCAGCAACCCCATGACCGCGGCAGGGCAGGAAGCTGGGGGAGCGCCGCTCAGGACTACACGCCAAACCCACCCAGCCCGGCATGCTCTCTTGGAAACCTGGCCATCTTGTACCTTATGGCTCCAAAACAAAATAGGAGATGGAAGAAAAACACGGCACTTCTACCTAAAGTCCAGTTTTCAAATAGACATTGTATGCACTTAATGGGGGAGCCGCATGTGTGCCCACAGCCTCTGGCTTACACGACTGCCCACGGTGCTGCACGCAGACCTCCGTCACACCCTAGGAGCCTTGCGTCTGCAGGTGTACATTTCACAGCCCTATGAGCAAAGCCTCAGGGCAAATCAAGGGTACAACCCCCAAGAACAGAAATAAATGACACAAAGCCACAGACCATTGTGCAGACTCAGAACAATGTGGCTGATCTGAGAACGCCAGCTGACCCAGCAAGGGCGGATCTCTCAGGAGGGACACTTCACTCTGGGACCGAGTGGGGCCCAGCTGAGGCCCCCTGCCTTCCCCACCGCACCCCCCACCCCAGTCTCAACACAGCCCCAGCCCAGCCCCGCTTCCTCCAGACCCCTGTCCCCGAGAATCCCTCCTCAGTCACCTGTCACCTTCACTCTGGAGGGACGGGACCTGCTCGCTCCCTAAGATGCTAAGCCATCAGCTCAGCCCCAGGGTGGTGCAGCGGCAGGCGGCTCCCCCAGAACAGGGGCCCTTCCTCCGACACCATCTGCAGACTGTGCCCACCTGCCCCTCTCCAGACTCAGACCTAGGCGTTTGAGATTCAATCCCGCCCACAGGCCCCAGCGTTCCGCACGTTGAATGCCCGCCCCAGCCTCCCTGACACAGGTGTCTGCATTTCCTGTGTCCTGGGAAAATGCTCTTACCTGCACCCAGCTGTACCGGACGAGGCTTAGAGGGTTGTGAGCAGAGGAGGCGGCACCTGGGGATCTCTGATTCCCGCAGCGCTGAGGCTGCCGTGTTGAGAGCAAACCACAGAACAGGACAGCTCAGGAAAATCTGCTCCAAAGGCTCCTGCCGACGGGCTGTCAGCCCAGCCACACAGTGTAAGGCAGAGTGTCCCCCCAGGGGCACCCCTTAACCACGGAGTCCTGCCCCTCCAGGGCTGCCGTGTGCCCCTGCCAGGGTCATATCACTTGTTTAAGCCCCGTAGATTCCCCTGGCAGTGGCCTCCCTGTGCCCTGGTGGCCTCTGGAGTATATGTTGAAGGATGGCCCCAGGAGTGACAGAGCACCCTGGCCCACGGCTCCATGTCTCAGCACATGTTCTAAGGGACACCCCACCTCTGTCCAGCCACACACTGGCCGCCCCCGGCCACCATTCCCTGAGGCACTCCGGCCAGACAGGCCTGCCCAAGGCGAGACCAGGAGCCTGTTGCTTCCTGTGCCCACTGCCCTGGTGTGACAGCGGCAAGGACCGGGCTCGGGGAGAGGTGGCAGGTGGCCGCTGATGAGCCCGGTGAGGGGGCTGGCGTCTGCACCGCAGTGGCCAGCGCAGGGCCCTCTGGCTCCAGCGTCTGGGACCAGCCCCCCCCCCCCACCCCCATGCTTCCTTCCCACCCTGCCGCCGCCCTGGGCCGGTGGCCTCAGGAATTCCTCTTCCCCTCACCTCTCGTTATGTTTGTGAACTAAACAACAAACTGAACTGGGTCTAGAAGATATTGCCAAAGCGATAGTGACATTTTTACAAAGAAGACTGTAGTACATTAAAAATGTACGATTTTTATTCTGTTCATAAAAGCAATAGTTATGTTTTGTAGAACATTTATAAAGTACAACAAAATTCAAAAGAAAAGTAAAATTCACAATAATCCCCTCACTCCAAAGTGGGTAGTGGGATATAATCTTATAGTCCTTTTTCAATACACTCTCTTCTTTTTAAACCATTTTTCCTTAAGTTGAGACTGAAATGTTTTAAAACCCGAGGGTTTTTTTTTTCATTAATATACTGTTAGAATGTTTCCTCCTTGTTACACACCTTCCCAAATATCTTACCCACAACCCATGTTCAGTGAGCTTCTTACACCCTTTCCCAAACACCTCGCTCCATAAGTGCATATACCAATGATTTACTCATGAATCTTCATGACCTGAGTGGCGTTCATAGTCGGGGAGCCTGGGGCGCTGGTGGAGGGCGTATGGGAAATCAACGTTCCCCGTGATTTTGCTGTGAACCTAAAACTGGTCTAAAAACTCAAGTCGATATCCTTAACAACCCACAATGTGATAAACGCCTTCGTCTATAAATCTTTATCACCTCTAGTTACTTCTTCCAGATAAATTCCTGCAGGGGGAGTTTGGGCCAAAGGGGAGAAAAACGTAAGGGGAAAGCAGAGGTCTTGAGTGAGATGTGACCTTACAGAACAGGAGGTGGCTCTGAGCTCTTGCCTTGGAAGGAGCTCTTGGAGGCTCCGCAGAATTCTCCGTCTGTGTGCAGGAGTAGGCGAGGCTTCACCCGAATGTAAATCGCTCTTCCAGTCCCTGTTGTCCAGTGGTTCATATTACAGACATGTGAGAATCACTGAGGATGAAACATTTATAGCGTCTGCAGGAAAACAGCCCCGAGCCAGGCAGACGCTGGCTCGCTCTGGACGCTCCATGGGGGCCTTGCCCCTCTGCCTACTGGCCGCATCTTCCTTGCAAAGACGTGCGTTACGCAGCATGCCCTTTTCATCTCGCGCTTGCTTAAAGCTCGAAACAAGGGCCTCTGTCCAGGGTGTTTGTGTGGGGGTCTGTAAGGGCGCGGTCACGGGGTGCCGGCAGCAGGTGGGGGTCTGTGAGGAGCAGAGGACGCTGCAGAGACACTTTGGGAACAAGTGTGGGGTAGGAAAAAGGCACAGGGGTGAAATTCAGCTCTGGCTAGCCTCAGAAGGGCAGGTAAATTGGGGGAAATTGACACAAAAGTTAAAAATACACCTTCCTCTACATGTTGGAAGCTAATGGAGCTGCCACTTGGGAAGCTCCTGGTGGTCGCATGTGCACAGCAGCGGCACGGGGTGGGCAGCCCAGCCTCCCCCGAGGGCTACTGCCCCGGATGCTCTCCCAGCACCCGTGTGTGAAGCCAGGGCCCGTTGCTCCCATCTCTTCAGCTCTTCTTCCCAGACTTCTCCTCCCAGGCCCCCGTCCAACCCTTGGGTCGTGAAAAGCAGTAAGAGCCTAGAACTAGATGCTATGGCACTGAGCACCTGACAGAACTGCCAGACAGATGCCCTCCGCTCAACGGCCTTTGCTCACCATCTTTCCTAACTTGATGCACTGCACATCAGTCCTGCCCCTAGTAATTAGCCAGACGCCCCAGCGCCCACTGAGCCACAGCTGTCAGCCGTGTGCGCCTCGTCTCGCAGGTCCTGGGCCACAGAACCCCTCGGCTGCCAGCTGGTTGTCGAGGCTCGGGGCTGTTTCGAGGGGTCCCTTCAGGGATGCTAGAGAGAGGGTCGGGGACCCGTCTATGGCCTCTAGGCTAACGGTTCTTGTCGGCCCATCAGATCTGGGAGGGACATTCTGACATGCTGATCGCAGAATGAAAACGCACACACATCTCCTTTGGTATCATGCAAATCTTCCCATGAACCATTTTCAAGAAAACTTTGCCTTTTCACCACTTTCTCCTGAGTCTGACATTCCCACTGAAACTGCTAATCATCCAGCAGGTGATATGAGCTGTCCTTTGCATCAGCTTCTAAGCCACAAGTTCCAAGGCTAATGCAAGTCCAGAGGAGGCTGGAGGGAACGGCTCTGAGCCATCGCAGTCTAACAACTCAGCTTCAGCTCCGGGAACAGCAGAGAAAATCCTGGCCTTTCCTACTTTGTATGGATATAGGATGCGGCGTAAAAACAAGCCAACAAGAGATAAACTCAAGATGAGACAGCGGGACAATCACCATAGCCCTGCGTGCTTTTAGGGTGGGTTTGGGGTGAAAGGGCTCCACGCTGGAGGGAGAGGACGTCAATCGGCCCTCGGCCTCCAGCCCACAGCAGGGGTGTCACGCCGACCGCACCGCTAAGTCCGGTGCTGCCGGGCCTCCAGCTCCTCAGCTGCAGGGGGCTTGGTGACGGCCACATGCTGTGTCCCCCTCCCACCTAGGACGAGGGTCCAGTGAGAGGCCGCCTGGCACAGTTCCCGCAGGCTGGTGAGGAGACCATGTGCCAACTGCGGGTGCCCGTTGCTCCCTGGCATTGAGGGGGCAGCCAGAGGTGTGATGGCGCCGCCTCCCCGGGCTGCAGCCTGTCCCCCGAGGCCTCGTCTCCAGGCCCTGCAGCTGGCCGGCCTCCTGCCTGGCTGCTGGCCCCAGAAATGTAGGTAGGAAACGCCCAAAATCACACCTCCAGCCACACTGATGTTCAGGATTTTTAAACGAGACCAACTCCTAGGATTATTTTTTTAAATTTCAATTCTTTCCTCCTTAGAAGAAAAGGCCAAGCCAGATGGTATTTCTTAAAGCATCAGCCATTCTAGTATAATAATTTAATAAAAACTACCTAATAGCAGATAGTTATTATTCACACTAATAAGTAATTCGTTCCTGAAGGATGAAGGCGCATGTATGGAAGTTTGCCTTGGAGCATTTTTCTCTAGAGAGCAGAGGGTGTGGAATTATTTCTTTGAGGAAGAAACCAGGTTCTTTGATATCATTTAAAATTCAAACGACGTTAACTAATATGGTTTTAGAAGATGCAGTGACAGGCTGTGAGGCCCTAGGTGTGGATGGGGTCAGCGGGGCCCCCCAAGGCCCCCCAAGCGTCAGGTCAGGAAAACAGCCACATTGTCATGTCCGGCCGCTTCTTGGCAGGGGCCAGGCCCCCTGAGAACCAGGTCTCGGCTCCAGGCTACCCGAGCCTGGTTCTGTGAGTCAGAGAATCAGACACCGCGTGGGACGAGGGGGAAGGCGTGTGTGGGAAGCACAGCAACGGCACCTGCCACTTCAAGGAGGAAGCAGCTGCCCAGAGGTCCAGACAAGTTTCCCTGGAGTTTCTGGGGGCTGGAAAGGGAGTCTGGGCTGGGCTGTCCAGTTCTCAGGTGTGGGGTCTGCCACAGGTAATAGAAGAGAGTGGGAAAGAGACGGGGAGAGACAGACACAAAGGGAGAGGGAGATGGGGAAGGGGGGAGGTAGGGCAGGGGCTGAGAGGAACAGGGGACAGGGAGGACAGGGGAGGGACAGGATGGGGAGGAACAGGACAGGGACGGGGACAAGGGAGGGTCAGGGGAGGGACAGAGGCTGTGCACAAAGGACCCACATGGAGCGAAACGTCCCAAGTTAAGGCTCCAGGGAGGCAGGAAGGCCCTGCCCGGTGGGAGGCTGGCACTCACCTGCCGTGTCCAGCAGGGCCGGGGGCCCCAGCTCTGGCAGCTGCATCCTGGGGGCTGCTGGGTGCCGCTCCTCGGACGGCTCTCCTGGTGTGACAGTGACAGGCCAGGTGCGGGGCCACATGATCAGCTGCCCAGAGCCCCGCCCCTTCTCCTGGTGTCTGTGCTTCCGGCCACCTGCGTCCCCCACGCCTCCCCCCACAGAAACGACCAAGAGCTGTGGCTCCTGCCCAGGCTGCCCTCCCCACTCACGGAACATTCTTTAAATTGCTGCTGTCCTGAACCAAGCGAGTGAGACTCTCGGGTTGGAGTAACTGTTAAGAACCCAGTCACCCTGAAGGGACCGTTCACCACGACAGAGAAACGTGCTCTTGTGCCAAGAAGACACACACAAGATACTCAACACAGCCCCGTGTGTGGCTGCAGAGCTGGGCATGGCCTGAGCACCCAGCGTTGGGACGAGGAGAAAGAAGGAGAAATGAATGAACTCGAAATAGGTTAAAGGCCTGAGTGTAAGACCTAAAACAGTAAAACTCAAAAACCGGGAAACAGAGGCAGTAGTCCTGGACACAGGCATTAGCAATTTTTTCTGGATATGTCTCCCCAGGCAAGGAAACAAAGCAGAAATAACCATGTAGGGACACATCAAACTAAAAAGCTTTTCAGAGGACACCACCAACAAAACGAAAAGGCTAGCTGCTGACTGGGAGAAAACATTCACAAATGATGAACCCAACAAGGGGCTGACATCCAAAATACAGAAAGAACTCATACAACTCAACACCAAAAATAAGTAATAAACAAACAAATAACCTGACTTAAAAATGGGGATAGGACCTGAACAGACTTTTCTCCAAAGAAGACATACACATGACAACAGGCACATGAAAAGCTGCTCCATGTCATTTATCACCGGGGAAATGCAAATCAAACCCATGAGAAATCACCTCACACCAGTCAGAATGGCCACCATCCAAAAGACAAGAAATAGCAAGCATTGGTGAGGATGTGGAGAGATTGGGTCCCTCATGCACAGTTGGTGGGATGTACATTGCTCCATCCACTGTGGAAAGCAGTATGGAGGGTCCTCAGAAAACTAAAAACAGAAATACCATACAATCTATCAATTTCTTTTTGGGGAATTTACCTTAAGAAAACAAAATCACTGATTCAAATAGGTATCTGCACCCCCATGCGCAGTGCAGCATTGACAGTAGCCCAGATGTGGAAGCAACCTGAGTGTCTATCGATGGATGAATGGATAAAGAAGATGTGGTGCATTTGTACAGTGGAATATTACTCAGTCATGAAAAGGAAAGAGATCCTGCCATTTGCAACAACACAGAGGGACCCAGAGAGTATCATGCCAAGTGAAATACACCAGGCAGAGAAAGCCAAATATCGCATGACTTCATTTCTATGTGAAATGTAAAAAAACAAACAAATGGACAAATAAACTAGAAACAGATTCCTAAACACAGAGAAAGCCTTGGGGAGGGGCTGGGGACAGGGGAAATGGATGAAGGGGAAAAAGAGGCATAAACTTCCAATCATGAAGTAGTTTATCGCAGGGATGAAAAGTGCCGTAGGGAATGCAGCGAACAATACTGTAACAATGGTATGGTGACGGGATGGCCGCACCTGCCCTGGCGAGCACTTGGACTACACAATTGTCGGATCACTGCAACGTGCCCCTGAAACTATTACGTCAACTACATGTCTATAAAAATATATGCAAGATAAAAAATCAGTCTAGACGTGGTGTACTACATGGTTAAAATGAATGAAAGCTGATTGGACAATGTGAAGGAATCTTCAAAACACTGTGGAACACATTCATAGTGTTGTGGTGAGTATGATGCCATTTATGTAAGTTTTAAAGAATGAAAACAATACCATTCATTCACTGATCCTCTCAAAAGCATTCATGAAGCAGCCACACTGGACTCGAAGCCTTGGACTGGAGGAGCACCGATATGCTGGTGAAGCTGGCAGCATTCTTGTGGACAAGGGAGACAGTAAGTAATAAGCCCTGTAAATGAGAAGGCGTCCACATGCTGGAAGGCAGTCCGAGCTTGGAGAGAGGGAAGGCAGAGCAGGCAAACCGACCAGCCAGGTGAGGGAGGAGGGAGCCGCCATCAGCGTCACAGCCGGACTCCTGGGCGGGTGCGTTCCACCCCAACTGGGACGGCAGGCAGTTGCCATTCGGACACCTGGGCAGAGGGTCTGGGGAGAAGGGACCCCAGCCAGGCCCCGGGGGCGGAGGGACTGGGGCGCTGCTCTACAAAGACCCCTGGAGAGTCGACGGCAGAGAGCAGGGTGGAGTCCAGGGGCCTGGCCAGAAGTGACCATGGTTTGGACGGGGTGAGACACGGCCATGCGGGCCTCACTGTGTGTGCTGTGCTATGGGCAAGCACACAGATGCCACGGAATCGTGTGTGTAGATGCAGAAATGTCACGTTAGTGCATGTGTAAGTGCGCAGATGTCATGACCCTGCACGTGTGGATGCACGGGCATCACATAAGGGAAGTTCAAAGACACGGAGGGGTGGTACCAGCCCCAGAACAGTTTGCGTGGAGAAACAGAATGGCTTTGGGAACCACTTCTCGAGGGCTTTAACTCTGAAAATCTTACTTCTTTAAAAAGACTTCAAGGAAATGTGGCAAAATGTAGAGATTTTATTAAGGCTATGTGGGGGGGCTCGGGGATGTTATGTTATTCCCTATACCTCACTCAATGTTTGAAACAGGTTATTAAAATTTTTGTTACTTTTTGAGATTTCAAAGTTAAAGAAAAGTTGCAAGTATGATGCAAGGGGCTCCCGCATGACCCCTAACCCAGATCCACCCTCATTTGTTGCATTTTTAACATAAACAAACAAAACGGTAGGAAGGAGGGGAGGGCTTGGTGTTGCCGGCAGGCCGAGCCTGGGGCCCTGAGGGCCACCCCGCGCCACCCCAGCTGGGCTCACGGGCCTTTGTAAACAGGCTGATCTGGGACTAAGGCACAGGCCCCGCCAAAGCCTGCCCGGCGGCTGGAGGCTGCTCCTTGGCCAGGCGGACTCCCGCACACAATCCTCTTTGACATAAAAATTATTTTGAGCTGAAGCCATTAAGAAGCAGGAAATGCAGGCACACTTCCCCTTTCTGCCTAAAGGCAGGAAATAAATTCTGCTTTTCCTGGAGACGCTCTTCCCAGCCCTAGCCGGCACCAGCGGCCTTGTAAGCACCCTCAGTGGGGCGGTCTCTCCTCACACCCCACTCCCCGCACCTCCGCCTGGAAAAGCCTGGTGGCCTTCCCGCTGAGCCTGAGGGGTGTCGCTCTCTGCAAGATACACTGCACAGCTGTGTCATGTGTGAGTCTCGGCTAAAAGCTGGGGATGGGGGGCAGTTCTTCCACCCACCCTACAAAGCCGGCATCTCTCCCCACAGGTGAACGCGCCTGGGGCCCCAAACAGAAGCAACTGTGGAAGGTGTGGAGCAGGGTGGTGGTGGGCAGGTCTGCCGGCACCAGCCCGTCCCAGGCTCACACCCACTCACTGTGCGCCAGGCCAGCAGCGGTCCAGCAGCACGAGCTCTTCTGAATGGACATCTTCCCACGGAAGGAGGTCTGATGTGGTTGCTGCTTGTGAGTCAGCACGCTCGTGTTTAATGAAGGCCGCTGGGCATTTTGCACCAGCCAGATGCTGCCGCTCTTGCTGTGCTGAGACAGGGCAACTGAGGCTCAGGGGGTGAAGCACATAACCCGGGTCCCACCCTGGGGTGTGGCAAAGTCAGGCGGGCAGCTGGGCTCACACCCACCCCTGCACGAGTCCCAGAAACCAGAGGGCCTCACGCACAGTCCCCAGAACTTGCTGCAATGTTCTCGCAGGGGTGTGCGAGCCTGTGAGTGTTTGCATGTGAGCATCATGAATACGTGGGGAGTGGGTGGGTGTGCGGGCAAGCATGTGAATGGACTGTGTGTGCTGTGAGTGTGTGTACGTGAGCACCCAGTGTGGGGTGAGTGCGTGGGTGTGGGGAGGTGTTGCCAGGAACAATAACCTTTTCCAAGTAGTTAACTGCAGAGTTCTAGGTGCCAACCTGGAAGGGCAGCTTTGCCTCCTCTGGTGCTGGCCTGGGCTGTGTGGGCAGCAGGTGGGGGCAGCACGGCCCCATCGCACCTCCACCTCAACCCCACTGGATGAGGGGCCCGGTCCAGGAGGTCACCCGTGCAGCCCAGTGCCGACCCCGAGCCCCCAGTGCCCGTGTTTAACTGCGGGGGCTCTGGTCAGCGTCGTTCCTGACCCCCGCCCTGCACTCAGAACAGCACACAGCCCCGTGTGAGCTCAGCTCACATCCTGCAGGACCACCAGCCACCAGTGACCCTGCCTTGGCCGGCACAGGCCTGTCCGAGGCCAGCTGTGCAGCGAGCACTGTCTGCAGTCAGGGCCTCAAAATGTGATTTAACTTAGCTGCTGCAGAGGTAATCGGGAGAAGGGGAGACCTGCCTGCCGGGCTGAAGATACCGAGGACAGGATGGTCGTCACGGGCCCGGAGACGCTGTTCATCACAGCACAGGTGACACGTGTGTGCTGTGCCCCCAGGGCCACCTCCTGCTCCCGATGTCGTGCCATAGAAGGACACGGAGCCACCTCGTGGACCCCATGCCTCCCTAAGTGGTGCCCTCACCGCCTCGGCTGTGACTGCCACTCCCCACACGCTGCTTTATTTCGTCCGTGGAGCATGTGACAGATGGAGAGACTGAGGCACTGAGGATTTAAATAATTTTTCCAAAGCCAAGCAGCTGGTCGGTGGCAGAACCAAGACATGAACCAGGCCAGTCTGACCTTGAGCATAACCACATCTGCCGGGGGGCGGGCATTGACCTGACACAGACCGATGTGATCCTTGACTCGTGCGACCAGCACAGATCCACTGAGTTTCCTCCATGCACAAGATCCTCAAGTGCAGACACACTACGTCCCAGTGTCCACTGCCAACCTCAGGTGGCCTTTCATGGCCAGCACGCCTCTGCAGCCTCCAGGCCCGCCTCCCTGGTGGGAGGGTCGAGGTCTGGGCAGCCCTGCTGCACAGCTGGCCCGGGACACTCCAGACAGGGGTCAACCTCTCCCCTCTTCCTCCTTTGTCATCTCTGGTTCTCTGGGGTTGGGCTTTGGAGAAAACCAAGATGGAGAGACCTGCAGGGACTCGGCCCCACGCCCACCACGGCCTCCCTCCCAGAAGCCATGACTCTCAGGTTCTGGCTCGAGCGGGGATAGGAAGCAGAATCTAGAATTAAATAAATGGCCAGTGACGCTGCCCAAGAAGGGAATATGTGCAGCCCCTGGTGCTCACAGGGGCGCTTAGAACAAGGAGCTTCGCTTCTTTCAAGTCAAGCAGGCTGTGAGGGGTGGGCAGGCCCCTCGAGGGCAGGGACCGCTGCCTCTTTGTTCTCTGCTTAGGACTGTGTCTGGCTCATGGCAGGTGGTCAATAAACACCTGTTGATGGAAGACGGACCGGCCCAGCACAGGTGGGCACATAATCCCTCTGTTTCCTGTGCCTTCCAGGCCCCACGGCTGGAGAGCCCGTGGGGACCCATCACTTCAGCCTGAGTGACGAGAAAACCGGTTTGACGGGCATGTAGGGGTCAACGGGCTGGGACAGGGCACGGCTCTACCAGTTCCAAGAGCGATGGAAAGAACCACAGAATTCTCAGTGTCCAGCACCAGCTCCTTCGGTTTGTCCCAGAAGCGCAGGCCTCTTGTCCCCAGGCAGCCCAGATCATCACGGGGGCACCCGTGCAGGCCACCCGGCGTGGGCAGCACCTGGGCTCTCAGCTCCCGGGGCCAGTGGAGTGTGGGCAGCAGAACACAGTGCTCCTGTAACCAAGCAGCCCCTGAAATGGAGCTCAGGGATGAATAATGCAGGCGGCCCAGGAGTGGCAGGTGGCTGCCGGCGTCCTCACGGAGGGTGCTGGGGCAGCAGGAGGGCACGGGGATGTACTTGAGACATCAGTCTTTTTAAATGAAAAAGCCTCTCCGGCTTTGCACGAAGACCTCGTAACCACAGGCTGGTGGGAAGGCTGTTGTGTCCCTGATGTCTCGCCTTTCACGGCTTCTTTGTCCACATACCCCCCAGAAGCCCAAAGCCCCTTATGACTCCCAGGAGCGTCTTCGACGTGGCCACCACATGGCGTCCTACGTCTCCGGCTTTCGCAGAGCCACCTGCAGAGCCCATCTGGGCGGCCTGGCCGTGGCCCTGTTGAAAGATGAGAACCATGCCCCGCGGCCGGCGCCCACGCGGACACCAAACACTGCTGTGCTGGGAGGAGGGCCTTGGCACCCCCGGGACCCCAGGAACAGGCAGCGAGCTCGGCATGAGCACCCCGTCCTCAGCAAGCTCACAGATGCATCGGCGCCTGGGGACACGCGGCCGCAGCCCATTCTCCTTGGAAGTGGGAAGGCTGAACGTGGAAAAACATTTTCCTGCTGTAACTGGGGAATTGAGGTGTGCTTTTTACAAAATCTAATTAAGTCTTGTTACCTTCATTTTACATCAGGCAGTACTGACAGCGTATCTCACATTTATTTTTAATTTCGTGTTTTCTCATTGAAGCTTTCCTTTCGAACTGTTCTCTGTTAGCTGTCACAATGCCTGTACTCTGTGCCATTTCCAGTTGAGGCCCGGCTGTGAGGCCGCACGCTCGTGGGCGGGGGTGGCCCCAACATGGGGCATGGGTGGGAAGCCCAGCTTCCTGAGGCTGATCCAGGCCGGGCTGCTGTTGGGTCATTAATCACACACTTAGGGACCCGCGAAGACTGCAGAGAAGGAAACGCCAGCTGCTGTGGGAGCCGGAAAGTGACCCAGTGAAGGAGCGAGGGAGCGCCTCACGCATGCACCCCGGGTCCCAGGGTCAGACGGACCCCGGCGTTCCATGGGCTTTCCCCAGGTCTCCCAGGGCCACCCGAGAAGGGGACAGTGCAGATCCAGGGGGGTCTGCACTAGACTGTCTTGGGGCCTCTGCCATGCATGGGGTAGTTTTGGGTCACAGAGCAAAACACACTGGATGCTTCTCCAGGTCCCTCCAGAGCATTCCGTGACTCCGGACCCCACGCACTGGAGGGAAGGCTCCCAGCCAGCCCCCTTCACCACCTGGGCACTGGGGCAGAGCCTTCAAAGAACTCCTAAGGGTACCCAGAAACCAGCCAGGTCTGCACCCCGAGCTTCCACCCCACACAACAGGGGCCGCGACACACCCACCAGGCTCTCCCGCAGCAGGGCCCCGGGCAGCTGTTCATGGCAAGGTCCACGCGTGTCCTGAGGGTGGAGAGGCGGCAGGTGGCAGGGACCTCTGAGGGAGGGGCACCTCCACTTGGTAAATAGTGTGAGGGCGGGGAGGTCCACACCCTCAGTGCTGACTCCTACGGGCACATCTCTGCCACGGCTGGGGAGCAGGCGGAGACCCCTCCCCTGGAAGTGAGTCCTGGGCCCTGAGCTACAGCTCCTCGGGCGTTCGGCCCCATGGGAGCCCTCCACGGTGGCCTGATCCCCAGCCAGCGCCCCGAACCCCAGCTTAAGAGTGTGCATGTTTGTGGGGCAGCTGCTATGGAAACAGTCCTTCCGGTTAAAACGCATAAAGTGCTTGGAGGGTAAAGGTATAGTTGGAAACGCCAAACATGCGAAGGAGGTGCTCTGGGGCTGGTGGGGACACGGGGATGGGCTGTAAGGCCCTAGGACTACAGCTGCTGGGGACATGGAGAGGGGACCTGCTGGGCCTGGCCATCAGTCAGCAAACCCAGCCTGGCCAAAGCTACCCCAAGAGACAAGAGCTGGAAAGGGCCAGAGGGGACCCAGCTGGCTTTGTGGGTGGCGAGCGGGGCTCAGACTGGGGAGAGAACGTTTGTCTGCGGGGCTGGGCAGCTCCTGGCCGCCGTCAGCTGGAGACGGTCTCAGCATGAAGAGCCGCCAAAGGGGAGGCTGCTGTCGTCTCCGCCAGACCCCACGCGTTCTCTCACCCCAGACTCCTGGGCCCCAGCCCCGCTCAGCACCTGGCAGATGCCAGCACCCCTGACGCGGCACTGAGGGGCTCAGGCCCTGGCGGTGGCAGACGTGCCAGGAGCTGGGCACGAAGGGGAGCCGCACCAGGGCCACAGTCAGACCTCTCTGGCAGCCCGTGAGCTGCGGACGCAGTTCCCCACCCCCTGAGCCCACACGGTGGTCCCCCACCGAGGACACTCTAGGAATGTCAGTTAAGGTGCCAGGAGACGCACACCGAGCACCTCCCGAACCACAGCCGTTTGCCCAGCCGCTCAACACCGCCTCCAGCTCGCACGTGCGCACGGGGGCTGGACAGTTACTGGTGGATTCCATCCGGGAGCCGCTGTTGTGTCTTTCTTGAGTGAGATGGGGCAAAAGCAGTGACCGTTTGCAGGCAGGGACCCTTCCCCTGACCAAGCCTGGGGTGGCCTGGCTGACACAAAGGCCTCCCGGCCTGTGGGCTGCGGGGGTCCCTTTCCACATCACCTAGGAAACCAGACACATTCCTGACTTGGACGTGGGGGCTGCCTCCACGCTGACCCCCTTCATGTCATCGGGCATCTGCCCATCAGAGCGCCATACATTCAGCTCCCCAAAGACACCCGACTCGACCATCTCCTCCTGCCAGGGAATGGGGCAGCTGCCAGTGGCAAATTCCTGGAAGAATTCTGTGTCTGCCTTGTCAAAGGTCACGCCTCTGACCGTGGAAAAGGCTCCTACATCCTGAATGCTCTTGGCGTAGACGGTCCTGGGGTCTGGGATGAACGGAGGCATCAGCATTCCTGCCAGAAAGCCTGCGGTGAGAGGGCTCAAGGGCAGGGGGCAGCCCTCCCTGAGGCCCCATTAGCTGGAGGCTCTGTGTGCCTGAGCTTGGAGCCGGTGGGGTGGGAGGCTGGGAAGCACATCTGCTCTGGGCTGTGAAAGAGGCCAGCCTCCCACCTGTGCTTCCTACCCAGCAGGACCCCACCGTGGGGTCTCTGCCCCTCGCCCCCCCCTCACCTCCCCGCCCCACAGGACCCCACCGGGGGTCACAGGCTCCGTCCCGCACCCCCGGCCTGCAGGCCCCGGACGCTACCAGCCTCCAGCCGTCTCCAGTTGATGTCCCTGAAGAGGGGGCTGGCGCGGAGCCCATTGCAGGTCCCGCCTCGGAATCCCAGGCGCCTCCCAGGGTCCTTCTCCAACAGCGCCTCGCAGAAGGCCTTGCTGGCTGGGCTGAACTTGTCTGGGTACCTGACCGCGTCTGAGAGGACCCGCTGCCTGAGCTCCCTGCTCTCCACCTGCAGGCAGGTGGCGCCTGTAGACCCAGACGGCCCCCAGTTCCGGAGGCACCCTAGGGAGCCCGCCGTCCACCCGCACTCCCTGTCCAATGCTCGCTGCGCCCTCCCCTGCAGATGGGCATCGCAGGAGGAAACCCTAGCGGCACGTTTCAGTGAGGCCTGGCAGGCACCCTGGCACATCTACATGCCCTTTACTCACCCCTGGAGGACAGAACAAGAAATAAAGTGACACCGGAGTGGATGCCTGGTAACCGGGCAGAAGCTGGGCTGTGCCTTGTTCTGACCCCACTGATGGAGTGTGACCCACGCCCACAAACCCCACTGTCAGGGCCTCGGGGGAAGAGCTTGGAGCCCCTCCACAGTCATCCAAAAGTGCCGTGTCCTTTGCAGCCCTCACCACAGGGTGGGCAGCACTGGCCAGCCCTCGCTGGGTGGATGCGTCTTCCTAGGGACTCTGCCTCTGACCTGCCCCTCCTCCCCCCCGGTGGGGCCCACCGCATGCAGCTCCTCCCTCCCTGTCACTGCTGCAGGACACCTGCTCCTATGACCCCAGCTCAGAGGTTGTTGCCAGGTCACCGGGGAACACCTGCAAGGTGACCTCCTACCTTCTCTCCCCGGGCTCGGAAGGGTCCTCTGGCAGCAATCATTTCGTAGAATGTGACTCCCAGGGCAAAGTAATCCACAGAAAAGTCATACTCCTCGCCCCGTAGGAGCTCAGGGGCCATGAAACCTGCAGGCAAGAGCACAAGGCCTCAGAGCCGAGGCCTGGACCGGTGAGGACACACCCGGCTCAGGGGAGGGGCTGAGGCCCTGCTCCAGGAAACCCTGGCAGCGACTGTGGTGGTGGCCGGCCCCATGCCCTGGTCAGCACCCCCAGGGTCTCCAGGCATCGCTGAGGGCCTCTCCGGCGAGCACCACAGAATGACATCCTTGCCTGCCTCTCGGGGGAGCAACCTGCGGGGCCATGGCATGCACTGCCTGGGCACCACCAGTCACTTCCTGGAGGGGCACAGAAGGGCAGATTTAAGCCAGGATCCAAAGAGAGTCCTGACAGCCGCCGTGATGCGGGCCCTCCCACGCCAGGTCTGCCCTGCACCTGGGGAGAGTGGGGCCACGTGTGCGGCTTATCCTGAAAGCCAGCGCCAGCCCGGCGAGTGGGATGGACGGCCGGGCCAGCCCTGGGGTGAGCGCGTGGGCATGGGGTGGCCTCTGTGCTGCATGACTTCAGACGTTCGGAGACGAGCTGAGAACTGTGCCCATCCGCTCCTGGTCACCCAGCATACCGCGTCTTCCCCGAGACAGGGATGTGCTCAAGAGCATGCCAAGCTGACGTGACCACAGAATGGATTCCCTCCAAAGAGGCTCCGGGAGCCGCCTGGCCATGTGTGTCTGTCTGCCTTCCAGGGAACTACGTCACTGTCCAGGGCGCTCAGGGTCTGTGAGAAGCACGCCTTCAAGCCACCACGACTTCTAGGCTGAAATGGGGCCCGAAGGACACAAGGAAGCGGCCAGTGCTGAGACACACAGCCAGGGCACCAAGGCGCGCCCCCCCATTGATGTCCCAGCCGACCCAGATGACGGGTCCTTCGTGGCGTGGGTCAAAGGGAGATAAATATTTGTCAGACAAACGAATGAAAGAGGGCACGCCATCTCTGTCCCCCGCCAGCCCCCTCACACGCTGGCTCAGGTTGCCACCCCCCAGTCCCAGGGCAGGTACACCACCAGCCCAGCCCTGCTTATGGGGCTTGCTGGCCAGTCCAGGCTCCGGCCTAGGCCCAGCACTGGAGGGGCCAGGGGGCCAGGAGGCAGGACCTGGGGGCCCTGCAGCTTCGCCAGCGGCCCTGCTTCCCGCTTACCCTGGGCCTCCCCTGAGCCTGACCCCCAGTGCACACGAGAGACCCGGCCCCTGGAAAGCTGTGGAGGCAGCAGACACAGCCGGGCCCGTGGGCCCGCACAGCCTTCCAGCCGTGGCTTTGGTGTGAGTTGTCTGGGGCTTTCTCCCCAGGGTCTGCACGGCCCAGAAATACATGAGTGGTGTTTCCATGCAGCTCGGGCCAGAAGGGTGGAGCCCAGAGCCCAGGACTGGGAGGGTCCTGGACACAAAGCAAAGGCGGCGCCGTCTCCCAAAGCCAGCCGGCAGGGGAAGGGGGGTTTGCCGAGAAGTCCTGCGGAAACATGCCCGGGAGCCTGGACCACCGAGAACGTGGAGGCGCAGCAGGTGTGCCCCGCGTGGGGCGCCGCAGTGGGCACGGGGATGGCACGTGTCACTGAGCCCTCCGCACCACACACGGGCACGTGGGCGCCTGGACGTGTGGGCGCAGCAGTTGCGTGGGCGGGCCACCCTGGCTGTGAGCCTCCCCGTGCTCGCTGTGCCCACTGCTTCCCGCCTGCCTGGCGACTAAGGGCAAATGTGAGGTGGGTGGGGAGGCAGCAGAATGTTCTGCGCACACATGCACACCCAGACACGTGTGTGCATGCGCATGCACACAGGGGCTCCGGGCAAAGGCAGCCCTTCCCCTGCAAGGCCCCCTGACCTTCCCTGCTCTCCGTGGGCCTCCCCGGGCAGTGCTGGCCTCGGGCGCGTGTGCCTCTGCCGCCTGCCCGCCCAGTCACAGCCCTTCCTGTCGGTCTGTTCAGCAGACCCTCAACCCCCAACTGATGCGTCCTGCTGCTGCCCAGGAAGCTAGGGAAGGGGGCGCTGCTCCCGCAACGGGCTCCTCACGTCACAGTAAGCCAGTCGTGACTGTTTGTTGAGGCTGGGAGGGGTGGTCCCTGCAGGGGGCGAGCTGACGGAGCCGAGGGGAGGCCCACTGGCCAGTCCTTCTGGCTTCCCTACTTGCTCCGAGGGATGAGGGCGCCGTGTCCTGACAAGCCCCCAGCCCTCACTGTGTGGCCCGGGGACCCCGCCCCAGCCCCACCCCTGCCCTCAGGCCCTTGCCTGGGGTCCCCGCATAACCCTTGGTGTACATCTGCCCATCCTTCAGCTCCACAGCCAGCCCAAGGTCAGAAATTCGGATATTGCCTAAAAAGCAAACACGGCTGAGGTCACACGCGGCTCACAGAGCAAAGGCACCCGGTGTTCCCAGAGCCAGTGGGAGCCAGCCACACACGCCCCCGCCCCCGCCCGGCACCCAGGGGCCTCTGCTCCTCGCCACGCTGCAGAGGGGCCGAGCTGCCCGGCAGCGCCTGCGACTGGAATTGGGGGCACAGTCCACCCACATTCCGCTTCCCCAGCTGGAGCGCCCCTGCACTTGTTCGGGCTGGTGACAGGAAGGGAGGGGACTCCACAGGGCGTAAAGGGGGCCTACATGCCTGTGTGTTTCCCAGCAAGTATCCCACCGTGCCTCCCCACAGAAGAAAGGGTGCTAGAGTGACCAGTGGCCACAAAACAGCAGCTGTTCACCAGGAGTTCCACACACACGGACACCCTGGACTTAGCCCTGGAGCCCCAGCAGCCTAATTACCAAAGTTCACCAAAGTTCACCAAAGACCCCCATTTGGAGATAATGCCATTCCATCACCCAATGGTTGAATGGCAACCTAAGATGCTTTTGGTGCCACTTTACGCTGTAACGAGCCTTCACCCCCCTGCCAATGAGAGTCGGGTCACAGAGGCGAGCCGGGCGCGGGGCCAGGCAGGACACACTCACCGCCATCGTCCAGGAGCACGTTCTCAGGCTTGAGGTCCCGGTAGACGATGCCCCTCTGGTGCAGGTGCTCCAAGCCGCTGATGATCTGGGCCGCGTAGAAGGCGGCACGGGGCTCCGGGAAGCCAGGGCTCTCCTCGTTCACGTTGTAGATGTGGTACCTGGAGGCAGACCCCACGAGGTCCATGCTTTTCTGCCACAACCACGGGCAGGTGCCATGGTCCTGATGGGGGGCAGGGGGCTTGGATGGGTTGTAAAACAGTGAGGCCCCCAGGACCCTGTGCTGGTCTGCAAAGTGTCTGGTCAGTTCAGGGCCTCGGTGTTCAGCCTGAAGAGCCTGCCTGCAGTGGTGCCAAGGCGCCCATGGCTGGTGTCTGTACCCTCAGAGACCCCTCCCCACAGCGGTTACGAGGAGAAGTGGAGCAGTTAGGTTCACCCTCTCCCGCCCTGACCTGCGGGGGCTGGGAATGAGCTCCAGAGCCAGTTTACTATCGCCAGCCAAACGGTAGGGCAGAGGGCGTGAAGGATAGAAGCAGCTCGAATCGCCACAGATGTTAAGTGGTTACGCATCGCGTCGGCCTCTTCACCCTCCTCGACCAGAAGGACCTGCAGCCTCCCCTCCCCACAGCTGTTCTCTCACGCTTTCCACTGTCCCATTCGAAGAGAGGCAAACAAGTAAAAGGAAACAGATTTTGTACAGAAACCAGGGAGTGGGGAGGTGGGCCAGGGATCTTGAAAGAGACAAGAGGGAGAGGGAGAGGGAGACAGGCCCTCAGATCAGGCCCAGGACAAGACAGCGGGGCTGGCCACAACTGGCCTTTATGTCACATTTGCGCCGAGAACGGTGAGGCGGTGAGGTGGGGGTGTGGCACGTGCAGCGTGATGCGCGGTGTGCGCTGTAGCCTCACGGGGCGCAGAGCGCCGGAGTGCGAGTTGGGCACGCGCAGCATTGGAGAGAGGAGCCCACTCACCTTATGTCGCCTCCATTCATGATGGTCATCACCAGGCAGAGGTCAGTTTTGGTTTCAAACGCGTAGGCCAGAGAGACTATGAATCTGCTGTGTACTTTGGCTAGAATCTTCTTCTCTACCATGGCACCCTGAACAGCAAGATGAGGAAGGAGAGCCCAGGTTTAGGCAGGAAAGTAACACGGCCTTAAAGACCAAGCCCCACGAAGGAGAAAACATCACAGTAGGTCAGAACAGAGCTGCAAAGATATTTTAAAAGTGGTTTGCACAGAGCAATTGCTAACTTTCTCGGAGGACTTCTGTTTTCCCGGGGCCTCCAGCCTTAATTGCCCGTGAGGGCCCCAGCACGCCTCCTGGATGCCGGCTCAGTGCCCATCTCCCTCCAGTTCTTCCCTGCGTCTAACGTCTAACGGCTCGTCCTGCCCCCATCGCAGCCCCTTTCCCCCCAGGAGGCCTCTAGAGGTGCCCACCCAAGCCACCCCACAACTGTTTTCATTTCCATCTTTATTTTAAAACCTCGTGATGTCCATTTAACATGTTCTTAAAAGCTGGGTTCAGATAAGGAAAACAGAACCCCTTTTTGAAGGAGGATACCTAGATATGCCCCCACACACACCCTACCGTAGTGGAAGATTTCAGGTTGATTTTACTTTGCATCAGCAAGGAGAGTGAACTTGGAGAGGCAACAGCAGTGCTCTAAGCCTTGGATTAAAATTACAGATGCAGCCCCCAAGGGGTAGCTCCTTCCCCCACGTCCCACGGGGAGCACCACGGAGGACCCCGGGCAAGAGCACTCTCTGGACGCTGCTGTTACCCCGGCACAGGGACCCATGGGCGGGGACAGAACCTGCCGCTGGGAGTTGATTTCCTGAGACGGAGCAGCTTCCTGCCACCGATCCCTCCTGAAAGGAGTTGACACCAGTTAGGGGCACCTCGTCCGCTGCCATCCCTAGAAGCAGCTGCACTCGGCGGACAGCTCGCACCCCACCCCGCCTTGCAGCCTCGCCTCCCAGGAAACAGCTCCCTCCTTCATGGCACACGCAGCCCTTGGAAAGCTCCAGAAGTGGAGCTAAGAGCGGAGAGCCTGCAACGCCCTGGCTCCTGCACTTCATGGTGCTGATGAAACCCAGGGGGTACGAGCAGCTGGCCACCCACGCCCACAACGCCAAGTGGCTCCCAAGGACTTAGGCAGCCGGGCAAGAGGCACCACAGGCTGGGGGCCGCCTCCTCCCGCTGCCATGCTCCAGGCCACATGGGCTGGCTTGGGAAGAGGAGCCGCGGACAGACTAGAACCAGCGGGCGGCTCGGAGTCCACACGGCAGGGTGGGCCTGCGGAGTGGCACCGAGGCCGGTCAGCCCATCGGTCTGGGGGTGATTCCTCCATGCCCACTGTGCGTGGCTGCGCTGCCCACCTGGTACCCCGTCCTCTTCTTCAGCCTCTTCTTGTTCAGCTTTTTACATGCATACATCTTGCCTGTTGCCTTCATCTGGCAGGCCGACACCTCCCCAAAGCCGCCTTTCCCCAGGACCCTCAAGTCCAGGAACCAGTCCTCGCCTGTGGGCTGGGCCTCCAGCCACTTCCACTGCAGAAACCTCTGGAAGTACAGGCTGCCCAGGTACTCCCGGAAGGGCGCCTGGCCCAGGTGCGCCAGGGTGGCCTGCAGGAGCGGCTGGGAGAGCCGGTCCCCACTCGCCATGGGTGCCCCCTGGGCCTGCGCCACAGTCCCGGCGTCCAGGAAGCTGCAGAAGTGCTCTGCCCGGGGGTCCAGGTACTCAGCCAGGATGGCCTGGGCCTTCTGTGGTCGGAGGTCGTCGCCAGCTGTGTGGTAGTCCTCGACATCCTTCCAGAGCCCCAGGACCGGCACGTGCTTCTCGTGGGCCCCCAGGAACTGCCGGAAGAGCCGCTTCCCGATGGGCTGCTCCACGCACACGCTGAGGAACTCCACGTCCAGGCTCTGCCGCAGGGCCTCGCATTTGGAGAGCGGGGGCAGCCTGAGCTTGGCCAGGTACTTTCTGTCCCGGGTGAGGGGTGCCCTGCTTCCATCGAAGCTGCCCCGGGCGGCAATGAAGGCAGAGTTGGCCACCACTGTCTCCAAGGACCCGAAATCCATCCTGCGCTGGTGCCCTGCTGCATCAGGCACGAGGGGCCATGGGCTAGCACCCCAGGGTTCCCGAGTCTGGAGCGGGCCTGACCTGCTGCCCCTGGCCTGCGCCCGCTCCTGACCCCATGGCGGGAGGCGTCCCCTGTGGTGTAGAGGTGACTGGAGGCTGCACCGGAGCCCAGGGGGCCTGGTGACACAGCCCAGGCTAATCCAAGCAGGGTCAGCACCTGGGTGGCCAGCAGGTGCCAGAAAAGACAAACCCTTAAGCCGCTCCCAGACGGATTAGATGGCCCGTCCTGCCAGCTCCTTCCTCCTGACAGCCGGGAAGGACAAACCCCAGGGCCTGGGCTATTCTGCACTGCCCATTCAGCTCTGGCCTGTGCAGGTGACCCCTTTGTCTCTTGTGGGTACGGGGGCCCAACTGAAGGGAGGGGCCCCAGGGAAGCCCTGACTCATAAAGACTGCTGGTGGTTTTCCCTTCTGTATTTCACTTTTGTCTTAAAAAACAGCAAGTGAGAAGAAAAGCAGCTGATAATAGAAATTTAGGAGAAAAATCCCAAGGTGAGCAGCTTCCTGGCATGTCACCTAGGAAGCGGTCGGTCTTTGAGGGCCACACTTGTCCTGCCCTGGCACCCAGGGCGGCTGTGCCCCCAGGTCACACTGAGGGCTCTGATGACCACAGGTAACCCCGCACTGCTAAGGGATCAGCCCTGGGGTGCTCAGGCAAAGCAGAAACGTCAAGAGAAGCATGCAGGTGAAACGGGGGCAGGGAAGCAGAGCCCCAAACTGCACCCAGGGCAGAGCCCCCATAGAGAGGCAGGAGTGAGGGACAGCAAATGAAGAGGCCAGGTAAACACCCAAGACACAGAGGAGGCACACCTGGGACACACCTGACACACAGCTCGGACACACCTGAAGCACACCTGGGGATGCCAGGACCAACAGAAATGTCAGCTTCCAAAGGGCACGGTCTTACCTGTTGTCCTAGCACAAGTAGGTGCTCATTAGTGTATGGGAATGATGGCAAGGTGACAGGGCTTGGTTATAGTTCAAAGTGCGGAGGACATGAAGGGTTGCAGAAACTAAAGCAAATGAGCCAGAAGAGGCTGGGGACGGACCAGCCCACCTACCTGCTCCTCATGGTGAAGAGGGGTGTCTGGGAAGCAGGGAGATTCTGCCAGTGGGTGCGGGGAGACAGGCGGGTCGTCTGCAGCAGCTGGGGAGGTGGCAACAAGAACCTGCCAGCTGAGCGGCCATGGCCCCTGCCTCCTAACCAGGGCATGGAGTCCAGCCCGGCCACTTAACAGCAGGCAGCCTTGGGCTACATGTACCCGCTCCTGCCCTTCCCACTGGACTCCTGTGGTGGGCTGCGGGATGGGGCACCCGGCCACAGCTTCCCAAGGCTGCCAGGCAGACGGTCACCTGAGAGCTTGTCTCCGTGCGCCCGGGTGGGCTGAGCCTCGGCATCGCTCCGGAGCTTGCGCGAGATCGTATGAGCTCTCTGGGCCTCCCACTCTGCCCGCTGGTCCCGTGTCTGCCTCTCCGCCAACCCCTCTCTGCCTTGACCACTGAAGCTACATGATAGGCCTTGATAGTCAGTGACCTGAGTCCTCCTACTTTATTTTGCTTTTTCAACAGTATTTTTGAAAAAACATTTTTCTTGGGATTCTTGCTTGGATCTTGAGGGAGTATGTTAAACCTGTATATCAATTTGGGGAGACTTGACACCTGGATTGTGTTGAGTCTTCCCACCTATGAACAGAATACATCTCCATTTATGTAGATCTTTAATTGCCCTCATCACAAGTGTGTAGTTTCCAGCAAACAAGTCCTGCATGGGCTTTGTTAGATGAAAGTCTAAATATTCCTTTAGTTTTGAGCAGTGGTCGATGGTGGTACACACCTGGTTTTGGCGCGCACACACTTGCTGCTGGAATGCAGAAATGCAGTGGATATTCGGACATTTGTCTTATATCCTTTGCCCTCTGAACTCACTCACGCTGGGAGATTTTTTTTGTAGAGTCCTTGGTATTTTCTACATACACAGGGACAGGTCTATTTCTTACTTCCTGGTCTGTATGGCTTTGTTTCTCTCCCTCACTCCACTGGCCTGAATGTTCAGAAACCCACCCTTTGATCTTGACCCAGGGCAAAGGGTCTTCTGCCATTAGATACAATGTCAGCTGTAGAGTTTTGTCCATTCTTTCAATCAAGTGGAGTAAATATCCCTCTATTGCTAGTCTACTAAGGCTTTTTAAAAATGGGTGTTAATTTTGTTAAATGCTTCTTTAGCCTGTTAATGTGGGGTACAGACTGACTTTTGAATACTGAACCTGCCTCACACCTCTAGAGTATATACCACTTGGCCATACGGTATATGATGCTTTTTATACATTGCTGGAGTAATTTGCCAATATTTGGCTAAGGGTTTTTAGATCTCTGTCTGACGGACATTGGTCTGTAGTTTTCTTTTTTTTTCACTGTCTTTGTCTCGTTTGGTATCAGAATATGCTGGCCTCATACAATCAGTTGGGAAATAACCCTCTTCTCTCCTACTTTCTAGGAGATATAGTGTAAAATCTGTGTTATTTCTTCCTTAAATTCTCCAGAAACCATCAGGGCCTGGAGGTTTCTTTGTCAGGAGATTTAAATCACGAACTGTCTCCTTAACGGTCAGAGGGCTATTCGGGTGACCTATTTCAGACCGGGCAGGCTGAGGTCCACTTCATGTCAAGGGCCAAGTGCACATATGCAGTGTTGGGCGGAAGCCTCTTCACACTTCTGCGGCCAGCAGGCTCTGAGTGAAATCTCACTTTGTTCCTAATAAGGGCTGTGGCTTCTCTCCCGTCACAGGTTTATCCATTCTACTGATCTTTTGAAAGAACCAGCTCTTTGTTTCACTGATTTTCTCTTTTATTCTCCTGTTTTAAGCTTCACTGGTTTCTGCTCTTATCTTTTATTCCTTCCTTCTGCTTTTTCTTTTATTCTTCTTTTTCTAGGTTTTTCAAGTGTGGACTTAATTAAGACTTTCCCTTTCCTCTAAGAGTTGCATTTAGTGCTATAAATTTTCCTGTTAACACTGCTTTGTCTGTATCCCACAAATGTGGATGTTATATTTCTGTCTTCATTCAATTCCATGTATTTTTTTTCCTTGCAATTTCCTTTTTGACTCATGGATTATTTAGAAGTATGTTGTTTAGTTTTCACATGTTTGGAGATTTTCCTGTTATCTCTCTGTTGTTAATTTCTAGTTTGACTCTATTTTGGTTGGAGAACACACTTTAACAGATTTCATTTCTTTTAAATTCATTGAGCTTTATTTTATGGCCCAAGATATGGTCTTTCTTGCATATGTCCGATGGACAGTTAAAACAATGTATTCTGCTGTGGTTAGGCTAAACTAATGTTGGTGACATCCGTTGGTTGATGATGTTAACTCCTGTATCCATGCTGATTTTCTATTCGGTTGTTTATCAGTTAAGACAGGAGGGCTGAAGTCTCCTAAAATTGTGGATTTGTCTATTTCTCCTTTCAGTCTATCAGTTTGCATCACAAATTCACGGCTCTGCTGTGTGATGCACACACACTGAAGACTGCTGTTTCCTCTTGGCAGATGGGCCTTCATCATCACATTTTGTGGGTCTCTGCTCTGAAGTCTACTTTTTATGATATTAATATAGCCACTCCTGCTTCATTTGATTAATATTTGTATATCTTTTTCCATCCTTTCCCATTCAACCTGCCTATATCATTATATTTGAGATGAGTTTCTTATAGACAATATATAGTTAGGTAATTTTTTTTCCATTCCGTCAGTCTGTTTTTAATTGGTGCATTTATACTACTTACCTTTACTGTAATTATTGATATATTAGAGTTCATCTGCCATTTCTGCCTTCCCTGTTTTCTTTTCCCCTTATTCCTGTGGGTTATTTGAACATTTCTTAGAACTCAATTTTGATTATCGATAGTGTTTGAGTATATCTCTTTATACAGATCTTTATTGTTTGCTTTAGATGTCCTAGTATATATATGTAACTTACCACATTCCACAGCCACTGTTTTATCAGTTCAAGTGAAACACAGAAATCCTCCTTTTCTTCTTCCCCACTACCTTAATTATTTCATCTACATATATTTAGAACAATGTCAGGTAATGTTATTTTTGCTTCAACCATCAAATATATTTCAGAAAACAAGAAAAGGAAAGATTATAGTATTTACTGATATTTTGCTTTACTGTGTTACTTCTTCCAGATATTCCAACATTGCTGTTAGCTCACGTTGTCTCCCTGTTTCCAGAACCTCCTTTCAGGTGAGTCTGCTAAGGACACATTATCTTTCCCTTCATTTGAGGATGTCTGGATCCCCTTCCATCCCTGTAGGATGTCTCTGCTGGGTCGGGACTCTGGGCTGACAGTCATGTCTCTCAGCACCTTGAATGTTCTGTGCACTTCCTCCTGGTTTCTGATGAGACATCTTCTGTCCTTCGAATAATTTTTCTCTGGCTGCGTTCTAGATTTTGGGGTGTGTATGTCTTTAATTTCCAGAAGTTTAAATATAATGCATCTTAAGATGCATTTCAGGAGGGTTATTCTGTTTAGGATTCATTCACGTGGGGAGCGACTGCATCTCTAGGTGCCTGTGCTCCCCCCGCCTCACTCTCTCTCCCTCCAGGCCGCTGGCAGCACAGGTGCTAGGGCTTCGCTGCAGCCCCGCAGGTACCGAGTCTGTTTTCTCTTCAGAGCACTGATTCCCACCGTCATCACGCCCGTGTCAGTGACTCCTCCTCCCTGTTCTTCGGCCACTGACCCACTCTTTGGGCTTCTATTTTGGTTATTGCATTTTCTTAATCTAAAATTTCCGTTTGGTTCTTTACTGCATCTTCTGTTTTTCTGTCTGTTTCAGGCATGCTCAGAAGTGCTCAGGGAAGCCACAGTGGCTTTAAAAAAAAAAAATCCGTCACCCCCAACGTCCATGCCTCCATGTCGCCATCTACTGACTGTCTTGGTTTGACTCCTTTTGAAATCTTTCCCGGTTCAGTTGAAACCTGACGTTTTTTGTTATTTAGCCCTTCGATTTTAGCTGGCTGAGTCAGTCCAGGAGTGGGAGGGGGTGCCCCACCTCACTGCTGCAGGCGAGGGAGAAGGCCAGGCTCCCCACCTGCGAAGCTGGGGGTATGCTCCCCACCTTGTCCGGGCCTGCTCTCATGGGCCATCTATCTGGACCCCCTTCTCAGAGCCTGCTGTGCAGGAAGCTGCCCTCTGCCGGCACGCCCCACAGGTCTCTCCCCCAGTGGGCACATTTCTGGAGGCCAGTTTGATAATGTGTACACAGCTCAGCACATACTTTCACACTTTTGGGGATTCAGAGACCAACTGTGCAAGATTTAGCTCAAAGACCTCCAGAAAAAATTCCTATTTTGCTCATCTCAAGAGCATCTCTGAAATTCACAGTCAACGGTGGCATCATTTCATGGACAACAGTTACTGGGCTGTAGCTTCAGGCCCATAGTCTGCAGACGATTCAACCCCAGCCTCACACCTCACGGCACTCTTACTACTTAAAGATTCCAAAGTTAAGAGTGGGAAGACTTATTAAAAATGCATAGGATCCATCCACCAAGAAATTCTGAGTTCAAGCTAAAATGGTGCTATTCCATCTCAATTGTAGGGTGCTCATTTTGCTAACAAACCCTAAATCATCCCACAGAAAATAAGGTAGAATTAATGGCTAGAGGCTTTTCATTCTTCTTCCTGAAGAACCTTCCAGTTTGGCTACATGGGTCCCTCCAAGGGAAAACTACACGTGGTAATGAACAAAATTCTAGATCCTTGTGTGTGATACTGTGGGTAAAATTGTAATATTCCAGAATCTCTTGCCTGGCTTTAGTGCATGTCCATATCAACAGGCGTTCCTCAGGGGTGGAGAGGAAAGTCCACCTCCATATCACTGGGTAATTACCTGGGTGACTGATGGAGGGCTTATCTGAACCTGAGGGGCTGGGGGGAGGGCTGACTTGCTTCTGCTGGAGCAGGGCAGAGAAACGGCCCCCGGACCGCAGTTGGTAAGCAATAAACAGGTTTTAAACTTTATTTCTCCCTTTGACTGATTTCTGTTTTAGAGGTATTTTGCCCTGGGATTTCTCCTCTCCCCAGACTCACAGATGCCCATTACTTTGTTTTGACTTAGATATTTACAAACAGGCTCCTGAGGCATGTGGTATCTGCCTGGCACTGTCCCTTCAGCCTGCCTGCAGAGACAGACGCCCTGGTGAACAGCTGTCACGGCTCCAGCTGCATAAACTGCCAGGCCCCTGGTTTTGGCCACATATCCTGGTGGGTTGGGGGCTTGCAGCGGTCCAGACGCTCAGGCCACGGTCTCTCAAAATGTGAGGGTGGGATCAGAAGTTTTCCAGGCACCCAGGCGGCTTGGTGTGCTGCCAGGCCCTCCCTCACCTGGACGTGGCTGCAGCCCTGCACTGGGGGCTCCTGGGCCCACAGGGCACCAGTCAGAATCTGCATTTCAGACAGACCCCTGGGGACCAGTGTGCATTCAGTTCTGAAAAGCACCTCTGGGTTATATGGCCGTGGACTCCTGCAGCCACATCCCCACAGAGATCTGGAAAGGGTCATCCTCATCACTGAAACAGCATCAAGAGTTGATGGGGGTAGAGACGGGGACCCTCTGAACCCTCTCATCTGGAACAGGGCTTCTGGCCCATTGAGCACGGTCAGTTGGGCTCTGCCCGCACGAGTACCGAGTAGGCAGAGCAGCAGTGGGGGCATGGAGCCGGGCAGCCGCGCCCTCCTGGCCTCACCGCTCCCATCATCTCAGGACAAGGGGCAGGTCCAGGCTGTCCCTGCTCTGGCCTGTGTGCCTCACATCCCTCTTCCTGCAGGAAGTGAGAGGAGGCAGCGCCTGTCACTGCTGCTCTGAGCTATCAGAGCCGATAAGGACCGGCCAAGGGCATCCCAAGAGGACGGGGGCATAAGAAGTGGCGCCACCTGCCTCGCCCGGAGGTGGAGAGGCCGCTGATAGCGGAGCCGTCCGAGCTGCACGCAGGTGTTTGGACAGCTGAGGGTGACAGCCACGGCAGGGCTCTCCCTGGAACCCGTCCCTGCTGCTGTGACCTCTGCCGGAGGAGACTATAAAGCCCTGAGGAGCACTTTCTCCTCTCAGCCTGTGTGTGGGGGGCAGCAGAAGGGCTCCAGAAGCGGGGACGATGGCAGCACTACAGGAGAAAAAGTCGTGTAGCCAGCGTATGGAGGAATTCCAGCGTTACTGCTGGAACCCAGACACAGGGCAGATGCTGGGCCGCACGCTGTCCCGGTGGGGTGCGTGCCGGCGGGGAGGGGCGGGAGGGGCCGCTCCGAGAGGCCTGGGACCACCAGCAGCCGGGCCCTGCGTGACTTCTGGCCAGGCCTCACCTCCCTCACCAGACGACCCCAAGGGCCCATTTCGGCTCCAATACCCCCTGAAGCCAGGTGTCTGAAAGGTGGGAACATAGGCAGATTGGCCCCAAAGGTTCAGCCTTAAATTTGAGAAGGTATTTTTAAAACTATGCTCAAGAAACTTACAAAGACTTTTAAGATGCGGGGCACAGGGTTCTTCTGTATGGTACGGACATGCTGGCTCTAGATAGAGGGGATGGTTGTGCGACGTGGCTTGAGTGGCTGGCCACGTGTCAGCCGCCTCTTCCCTGCCTCCCTGCAGTGTGGATCAGCCTCTACTATGTGGGCTTCTATGTGGTGATGACCGGACTCTTCGCCCTCTGCATCTATGTGCTCATGTGCACACTCGACCCGTACACGCCCGACTACCAGGACCAGCTGAAGTCACCAGGTAACGAGGCGACGACCTGGGCATGTGGGGCAATGCCAGGCCCCGGGGCTGTGGCCAGAGCGGAGGCCCTCTGGGAAGAGCCCAGAGAGGCACCCTGAGGCCCAGGGGGCATGGCAGGGCATGGATGGCCCCTCAGCTTCTCTGATGAAGACCCCAGACTATGAATGTGCCTTTGGCTTTGGTTTTAATTATTAAGACAGAGGACAGAGGCAGGCTTCCCGTCACCTTACACACATGTACACACACACAGACCATTCTGGGAGGGCTTGTGGGGCAGAGCTTTGTTTCCCAAGGAGCATCCCTCAGTGCTGAGGCCACAGTGTGACTTACAAGACAGCAAGTTGTGTCCGGATGTGAGTTTGCTCCAGATGCACTTCGTCTACTGTCCTGCTGGATGACGGAGGCCTGGCGGTGGGCTCGGTGTCCATCCTGCTTGCCTGAGCCGGACCCGATGTAGAGAAAGTCACCATGACAAAACGTCGGGGCCAGAGCCGGGGAGCACCTCCGGTTCTGGGGAGGTGGTCAAAACCACAACTTCCACTCCCAGCAAAAAGCAAGAGCAAGAGAGGTGGGAAGGGCGGTGGCGGAAGGGGGGAGACCCGGGCGGCCAGCATCCCAGCCTGCCGCAGGACGTTGGCCGCCCGTGCCCTCAGTGGGCCCGCAGCAGCGCCTCCAGCCAGAAATGGAGAGGACGATTCGAGGCGCTTGGAGGAGCCGCAGGCCTGAGTTTCCTTCGGTCCCGCCCTCCTGCGGGAACGGCGATGAGCTGCCAAGGAGCCTTGGCGGGAGCCAGTTTCAGAATCAACCAAGGGATGAAACACAGAGGCTTCGTTGTGATTTTAGAACAGAATACAATGTATAAAAACTTGGGAACCTAACTAAATATAATTTGCCCCAAACCCAGGGGACAGAAGCAGGAGGTGTGTCACCTGGTCATGGGGAGGAGGTGGGGGCCTTGAGGCCAGGCAGTGTGGAGGGATGGAGGCCTTCTGTTCTTCCTTCTCTGAAGGCTTTTGTTTTAAGCCGTGTTCAGTTGTTACTGTCACAACATCCACAAAAGCAAAGCCCGGCTCACGCATGTAAGAAGCCACCACATCGGTGGGGACCAGAGGACACACGTGGGACATTCCCAGGATGAGATGACATGGCATGCATGGGCAGAAGAGGTGCACGTGCCAGGTGGCAGGTGGAGGGCTGAGGAGGCCGACCGTGGGCAGCAGCCTGCTGGTGTCCACGTGTGACACCCGCCCACCCCCCATCTCTATAGCTACAGAAACAAGGATGTGCTGGGCTGGCCTGGGACCCAGGGCTGCTGCGTCAATGCCCACAAGTTTTGGCTTTTTTCTTTTTGCAGTTAACATGTTGTTAGACTGCTTTTTAATGCAAGCCAGTGGGGGGTGCCCAGATGTGCATTCATACGCAACCTCACTTAGAAACCCAGTCCACACTTGGGACAAGGTGTCACTGGGAACAGCACGCGTGGCCGCTGGTGGTGCCGGCAAGGGCCACAGCCAGGGCTGGCAGGCAGGGTCCTCCCCGGCAGCTGCGGCAGAGGAAGCCAGGTGCCTGGGTGCGACTCACCAGCTTCACAGCCAACCGCTTGGATGTGATGAACATCTGCGGAAACAAAGTGTCCTGCTCTTTCCAGGTGTGACCTTGAGGCCAGACGTCTATGGGGAGAAAGGCCTGGACATTTCCTACAACGTCTCTGACAACAGGACCTGGGTGGGCCTGGCACGTGCCCTCCACAACTTCCTGGCAGGTAAAGTTGCAAATGCTGCCAGTCTCCTTTCCTCTAAGGACACCTCACGGAGGGTGGGGTCTTCCGGGGTGGCTGCCGCCGGAGCTCGGCGCCCACAGGTGCACTGGCCCGGCAGGCTACTCACCAGCATCCCAGGAGGGCAACGTGAACTGCACCTCCGAGAGGTACTTCTTCCAGGAGGGCTTCTGGGCCCCGAACCACACCAAGTTCTCCTGCAAGTTCACGGAGGACATGCTGCAGAACTGCTCGGGCCTGGCGGATCCCAGCTTTGGCTTTGCGGAAGGAAAGCCGTGTTTTATCATCAAAATGAACCGGGTGAGTCCCAAGGGCTGCAGACGAGATCCGGGGCGAGGCTCCTTGGAGGCGAGCTGGTGTTTGCTCCCAACCAGGGGTCCAAGAGCGGGGGGTGGACACCCGCCTGGCTGCCCGTCCACCTGCTGCACCTCCGCTCAGCACACGCCTGCTGCCGTTGGCGCACCAGCTACAGTCCCTCAGACACCGAGGAAAACCGCCTGTTGACGCAGCGCTGCGTGGCACTCTGCAGCACCTGGACGCCGAGCAGCAGAGCTTGGGGTTTGGGGGCCAGGCCAGCAAGTGGGCACAATAGCTAGAGAAGCCATGCACGGCGCTGGCAGGGGCCCTGGGAACCGCCCAGAGCAGAGGGTTCCGACCTAAAGAGCCAGGGAACCCCAATGGCCGGGAGCCAGGAGCTGAGGAGGACGGGCAAGGCCAGGCGAGCAACCGCGGGAGGGCGGGGTCCACAGCCCCATCAGGGCTGGCGGCTGGTGGCATCTTGGCAGAGGCCCAACGAGGGCCAGGGCCCAGCTGGGTGAGTGGACGAGACGACACGGCTCTGTGCCCGTGGCAGGGGCACCTGGGGCTGGGGCCCAGTCTTTGCATGGCCCTGTTTGTTTTTCCTAAGAGGCCCAGAGGAAGCTTGCATGGTGCGGGGCTTCTGGCTGTGAGGTCCGAATAGGAGGCTGCACCTCGTCAGGGCCCAGCGTGCCCCCTACTGGGGCAGGCCCTCCGCTCACAGGCTGGCGCACCTTCCCTTCCAGATCGTCAACTTCCTCCCGAGCAACAGCACAGCTCCCCGGGTGGACTGCGCCTTCCGGGTGAGTGCCGGCGGCACGAGCTCGTCTGTGCTAACTGGCCTTCCCTGCGCACAGCTCAGTGTCAGCCCCGTAAGGCATGCAGGAACCACTGCTTGAGATAGCTTTCAACAGAGGATAAAGCCTAGTAAGAAAAAAAAATGTTTTACTGTTGTTACTTGGCTTCAAAAAGCATGTAGTACCGACAGCATATCACTGACGCCCTTCAAGTGTTTGGTGGCAGCTTGTGGAAACAACGTTTGTCCTTGAAACTTGGTTATTTACAAAAATGTGCCCGATTACCAACAGCTATAGCTGTTTAATAGTGGGTATGGGGGCTGCTGAGACTTGTCATTAATTTACTCCAGTTTTTCTCAAAACTAGTTTCTAAGTACATCATGAAAAAAGCTAAGTTTGTCTTCACGGAAGATTTTCTAAAGTCTGTTTTCACCATGTGCCCGGCTAAAGGCCACGCGCCACGAGCAGGGGGCACCCCACCCCAGCACCCTGTGGGGCACCCATGTCTCTCCATGGGGCATGGCGCCCTTTTAGTTATCTCGACCGCAATCTGCAGGCCGACTTGAGATTTAATAGCCCCAAAGCATCCCTCACTTGTTCTTTGACAAGCTCAGCGACCTGTCGGGCCATGTGCTGAGTCAGAAGGAAGGAAACGAATCCCACCACAGCAAGTGGTCCTCACCCAGCAAGGGCAGGGTTGGCAAGGCCGCCCACATGCAGATGAACATGCAGGCTCCGCTCTGTGGGCTCGACGGCAAGAATTCACATGGCCAGTCACCAGGGGCCACGCCCCGCGGGACCTCCACAGTGATGGCCAGGCTCAGAGCTAGTTCAGGCCAACTGCACCCCAGCGTCCCCACGGTTACCGAGCGCACAGCACGCACACGCCCCGTCCTGGCTAAGGTCCCAACTCCCGCCCCCAGGACCGGCTCTCGGACACGCGGCCCCTGCAGGTGGACTACTACCCCCCGACGGGCACCTTCAGTCTGCACTACTTTCCCTACTACGGGAGGAAGGCACAGGTAGGTCCGAGCCCCAGCCAGCCCCCAGTGCCCCGAGACGGGCCAAGGCTTTGCAGAGGTTCCCAGGCCCACGTGTCCAGGCTGGCTGAGGCGAAGCCCCACGCGGGCCCCCCACTTCCCGCCGGGCCTCCCGGATGCCCCCAGGACCACTTTATCACAGCCTTTCACCAGACTCGCTATATTATTTTTCATCGACTGCAGCCCAAGTCGAGCTTGTTGTGGGTGGTCTGTCCCATCCAGGCCGATTTTCCTCACTTCTGAGTGAGAGGTGTTTCCCCCCCGTGGGTTCAGGGTGCGCACAGCGCCAACGTGAGCTGGCAAGGGCCTGGCGTCGCCCACATGGCACCCCCGCCTCGGTGCCCTCCCCAGCCGCTGCCGCCGCTCCCTCCTCCTGCGTTTCCCTTCCAGCCCCACTATAGCAACCCCCTGGTGGCCGCGAAGCTCCTCAACGTGCCCAGGGACACGGAGGTTGTCATCGTGTGCAAGATTCTAGCGGACCACGTGGCCTTCGACAACCCCCACGACCCCTATGAAGGCAGAGTGGAGTTCAAGCTCCGGATTCAGGAGTGAAGGCGCCCCATGGAAGCTTCCGCGCGTAGAGCGCCCGGGCCTCTTCAGGGCCATGCTGCTACTGGGTGACGCTGAAGCAGTGGCTGTCCAGCCACCAGGGCGACGTCCCCTTAACGTGACTTTCCTGTGCTGTAGGCCCGGGAGCCACAGCCCGTGGTTAGTGGCCGCTAACGAATTTTCCAGTGTTTGCTTTTTAAAGCGTGTAGGTCCTAAGCCAAAAAATAAAATACATCAAAGTTGCATGTGCTCTGTGTCAGTCATTCTTTCCAGAGAAGGAGGAATTTAAATGAGTCATCAAGCGGCTTCTTCCTTGAGAATCTGAGTCTCCCTTGCCGCGTTGGGGAATCACAGAGGATGCTGAAGCAGGGCTGTCGCCGGAAGCACAGGTCACTAGCGAGGCCCCTGCTCACATCCAGGAATGCGGGGCCTGCCACCGGCCTCCCAGACTCTGGCACCTGTCCAGCACAGCGGCCTGCTCCCCGTCCCGCCGGCCACTGGGGCCCAAGGGCACATCACGGGGCCTGGTGTCCCCCCCACGCGAGCACTGGGCTCAAGGTCCTGCCGGAGATGGAGCGCTGTGCACCCAGGGGAGGGGGACCCCCAAAACGGGGAGACCTGATCACTGGGGCAGGGCAGTGGGCACCACCCTGGGCCTGCGGGGGCCTCCCGGCCAGCACAGCCATCCCATCAGTAAAACGCTTCCCGAGCCACCTCAGAAAGGCCATGCCGCCAGCTCAGCGATCTGCTGGTCACCGCAGGAAGGAGGCCAAGGCCTCAGAGGGGTGGGCGGGCCGGCCAGCTGGAGCTGGGCCCTTCCCCAGCCACCACTGGCACCCCAGGGGACCCGAGCCGACAGGCCTGTGTGGGGGGCGGGAGGGGGCCCGCTGGGGAGGGCAGCCCTGATTCCTGGCCCACTGCACACAGATCACAGACCCCCAGAGGAAGCCCCGTGCGGCCCCGCGGGAGGGCGCCCGGGGCCCACAGCCAGAGCTTCTCGCCACTGAGCCAAGCCGCTGTGCTTCTCAGCGAGGTCGCCAGGCCCCCTGGGTGCCCACCAACACTGCCCCGATGGGTGTGCCAACACCCACAGAGCCAAAACTTGATCCACTGCTGCTTTAATCCTTATGATACAATAATCCTAATCATAATCCTTATGATTAATCCTTGTAAACATACATCCCCCGGAGGTCAGAGAGGTCACCCCAGAGGTCATCGCAGGGAAGCCAGGGCCCAAGGACACAGTTTGGGCACCCTCACAGCAGTGCTCCAAGACCCAGGACAAGATGGCCGGGCGTTGCCAAGCACCAAGCAGGAGAGCCGGAGAGACGCTGGTGCCAGGACCTACCCAATACCCACAGCATCCCTAGAGCGATGGCCCAGCAGCCCAGGGCCACACGCCCAAACGCCGCCCTGTCCCCCGCCCAGCTAACCCAGCCTCGTGTCCCCAGACCGCTTTGCTGATGGAGCTCGGAGCTGCCACCTTGGTCCTTTGGAACCATCACCTGGTGTTACCTTGGGGGCTTCCAGCCAGAGGCCTTGAGAAGGGAGAGGCCCTGGGGGGGGAAGCCCTGGGGGAAGAGGCCCAGGGGGGAGAGGCCCCAGGAGGTCTGGGCAGGGATTGAGCTCTTCTCCCACTGCTCTGCAGCCCTCAGAACAGGGGGAAGCCCTGGTGGGGCCCTGGCTCACTTCTGGAGCCTGCAGGCTGTACTCCCACTGACGTGTCCACCAACCTTAGCAAGCTGCTGGGCGCACCTTTCTGACCTGCAACCTTACTCTTTTCCTGACAGTCTGACCCATAAAGTCTGCCTCAACATTTAGGATTTTAGCACTGGACGTGGGAGAGCAGGCTCGGCTTTGGTCCACGCCTCCCAGAAACGAGCCCCCTGCTCCATGCCTCAGCAGCTGCAGGCCCCACGGGCCCACGTCTGGACCCCCTGCCCCGGCCCCGCCCCTGGTACCCTCTCCTCCTCCAGGGGAAAGCAAACTCCTGGACAGTAATCCTTAATCAGAGAAACACAGAAGTTGTTTAAAATGCCCATGCACGTTTTATTAAAAACTACCAGTGCCAAGTTAAACAGGTCAGACAATTAAAGTCTTTATGTTCCATAAAATATTACAGAAAAGTTTGTGTTTCAATAAAAACGCTATTGTTTTAGAACAGGCAGCTAACAGCAACTGCAGTGAATGGTTCTTCGTGAATAAATTTTAAGAGACCACTGCCTGTCCTGAAATTCCTTTTCCTCTTTATAAAAAAAGAACTATTAAAAATGATTGACAAATTTTGAGTTAAAAAACTGTTAAAACATTCTCTATATTTAATTTCAACTTTATAATAGATTACAGGAAGATGCTTATGAAACAAATACAACATTTGTTTCAGTACATGTCTTTAAATGATAGACTTAAGTATGTAAACAACTAGATAGTAAGTTTCCAAATGTTGCCTGTAAGAAATCAGGCAAATTTTACCATAAGCGATAAACCACTCCAAGCCTTCAAAACAGTTTGACAGGTGCGCCAGCATGGCGGTAAACTTTTACCAGACCAAAAATAAGAAAGAACTATGAGATTTGTTTGCTGCAACAGAAGAGAGAGAAGTATAAGTTTGATGGACTCACAGTCAATATAATTTAAGGGTGAATACAGTCATCCTAAGCTTGGGGCGCCCCCTGCTGGAGGGGAACTGCCAGGGCGCCGCGGAGCCTATGAGCAGCCCTCCACACCGCGGACGCTTGCCAGGGGCGCCTGCCACGGCTGGCAGTCCGTCTCCCCGCACGTGGACGGAGCCCAAGTTCTTCAGCAGGAGCTGTTCAAGGGCACAATGAACTCCGGACTCAAGAACAGAAAAAGAAAACACACAATGCTAGCGTAAGGGAAGGCCTTGCATGGCACGCCGGTGTCCAATCGCCCCACAGCTCATGGTAGGAGCCCAGGAAGACGGCTTCGCTTGCTTACTGAGGACACACACCCACCTCAATAGCTTTCCAACATCTTCTAGGGAGGAGGCCAAAAAGAAACAGAAAACCCACGTGAAATGCTTCTCCTCCCTCCGCGTGTGCAGGAGCAGCCTCACGGGCCTCAGTCCTCCTCATCGTTCTCATTGAAGTCATCGTCCTCCTCATCGTCCTCGCCGACGTAGGACACGGGGGTCTCCACCCGGGACCCGCTGTACTGGGACCCACTGGAGCTCGTGGCCAGCATGCCGTCCGCACCATTGGTCAGGTCACTGCAAGACAGAGGGCTGGGATCAGCGGCCTGTGGCAGGCTCAGGAGGCCCGGGTCCCGCCCTGGGCTCGCTCCCACCCTCTTCCAGCCTGTCCTCTGAACCCATAGCAGCCTGAACACAGGGCACGCTGGCAGGCTACAGGACTTCCCCATTTACTACAGAAACAAAACCCCTAAGTGCACAAACTGGAAAACCACTATTTTATTTAACCTTCCTTAATCTCCAGGAAGGAGGTGGAAACAGGTTGAGGAAAAGGGCCCTCCCAAAAAGAGACAAGGACCTTCCAAGGTTCCCCGGACAGCAGAGTGGGCAGGCCCCCAGCAAGCCGTGTGCCCGTGCACCACGTGTTCGAGCACGTATGTGACATCCCAGGCCCCATGCTCAGCTGAGCTGGGACAGGCGAGTTTCAGCAGATGCTCCACAGCCTGCACTCCAAGCACGGCCCCAGGGACCCCGGCTTCCCGTCTGTGGGTGGCACTGGCAGCAAGTCAGCGGGGCCACAGGCAGCGCCCAGGCCCAGGGGTGAGGCTGCGGGCAGGGTGCTGGTAGGAGGCAGGGCAGCTCAGTCCTGTACACTGGGGCCCAGGGAGGTCTGGAACCACATCTGTGTTATGCTCCTCACCTGTGACATGTGACAACAACTCGGGGTACTCTGGCATCTGAGGCCAAGGGTCCCCGAACACTTCCCAAGGCACAGGGCAGCACCCCCAGCAAAGAGCTCTCTGGCCCCAATGCCAACAGTGCCCCAGATGAGACCCTGGCCTAGAAGGGAGAGATATTTTAAGAGCTGGGGTCCTGGTAAAAGACCCCCAGGTTCAGCCACCACACGGCATGCCAGCACAGAGCGAACCAGACACAAAGGGTCTAGGGTGCTGGCAGGTGACAGCCTGGGACAACCGTGGGGGAAAGATGTACGCTTCCACAGTGAATCGTAACTCACTTGGGTTACTGTCACAGGAATTTCAATTTCTTAGTAACTAAGAACCACCTAGTACCGAAGGTGCCGACCTAGGACCTGTGCTGTGACGGGCTTCATCCCAGCTCCAGCCCCAGGGCGCCGGCCACACAGGAGGCCCATGGTGCCGAGACCCAACTCGAAGGCCAGCCTTCAGCGGCCTTCTGCAAAACGACGGAGATTCCTTTTTAGAAGGTAAATCCACCTAAGATGACAGCACAGGACAGGGTCCGAATTGCGTGTTCATGTGGCCATTACACACTTGACAAGGAGGGACTCGGGGGGCGAAATGATTGAACGGCAAGCGATGCTTCAGCCCGGCCCGTGCATCAGGCCCTCAGAGGTCTGTGGCTCCACACCCACCACGGGCCAGAGCTGTAGCTACTCTACCACTGAGAAGCACTTTCCACTTAAAAGAACCACACGCACATATTTTAACACCTTCATTGGCATTAAACTGCACAATAATTATCAAGTGGTACTTTCTTGATTCCACATCTGGGAAACCCAACCCAACAAAGCAAGTTTGAAAGGGTGAAAACAGAGCTCCTGGAAGCCCTTGCTGACTGGCAAACACCCACGTGTCCAAGCGCGGGGACACTATAGGAAATCACTGTATCTTCACAAAGTATCAATGTTGCCGTTAATGCTGGCTTTTCTCCTGAAATGGTAATGGCTTTATTTCCCTCGTTACAAAAACTGACAGGAGTCTGAAAACTTAATCTAACAAAAGAATGTCATGAAGATGGAAGTTTGGAAAGTACCCAAATTCTACCTGTGGAGCAGCCACGTCGGTGTTTCAGACTGAGCCCTGCACGTGCGGTGGGAAATTCAGACGCAGACACCGAGCTGGCTGGTGTGCTGGCCGACAGTGGCCGAGTCCCTCTCCCAGTAGCGGGCCGGCAGCCGGGCCTGGAGGCTTGCCCAGAACAGCCCCCACAGCTGCACCTCCATGACCTGCAGGGCTCCCTCGGGGCTGCACTGGGGCCCCGTCTGTGTCACACACACACCCACTGATGCTGTGTCCACCATGATTACAGAGGCCCATGTTTTTGGACCTATGGACTAATTTATCTTATATCTTAAGAAATCAGACATTCAGTGACATTTAGGATTAATATAACATAATACGTGTAATGTAAAACATTAAGCCATTGTTTCACCAATACCTAAGGCTGAAATCATATTCACAGACCCAGACGGACACCAGGTGACACTGTACTGCCCGGCCGGCGGGGTTGTCAGGTCAAAGGGCAAACACGCCTTGGTTTAAATAATAAACTCCTTCATATAACATAGAAAAAATACACAATAAAAGGTAAAGTGAGAAAAAGTGGGATGCAAAATCACACATACACTGTGATCTCAGGATGTTAGAACCAGGAGAAAAAGCCGTCCAGAGGCCGTCGGCGGTGGGCTGGGGTGGTTCCGCCCCCCTTCCCTGTGTGCTGCTCTTCAGACATTAAGAACCAGACAGCCCTCTGCCCTGGGGGCGGGGTGGGCTTGGGGATGGGGCAGCTGTCTGCTTGTGGCCCCCACCCCGAACAGCGCAGGCCCAAGGACTGTGAAAGCAGGGCTCCCAGCTGCAGGGGACAAGGTGCCCTCCCGCCGGCCCCGACCCAGGCCCATGGTCACCTGGCAGAAAGCCTCGTGCCATTGGATGTCGAGACCGATGATGTGACGAATACCCCGCCGACCGAACCCTGAGCCATCTCTGAGGAGAAAGAGAAGAGCAAAAGTCACGACAGGCCACAAAAAATGGGCGTCACGCTGACCAAGATGCTGTGGCCGGAGGCACTGCTCTGCCTGCACTGTCTGCACTATGCCACCTGCCAGGAGGCCGCCCTGCTCGTCCAGGGCACAGCCAACGGGCCGGGCTTCCCAGGAAGGCACAGAAGTCCCCAGCCGATGTGTCACCGCTGGTGAGAGCACAGCTGTCATAAAGCAGAGAATGAGCAGGGCGGCTGCTGGGGTCTGGGAGGGGCCTGACCCCGAGGCCAGAAGTCCATGTGCCCAGGACGCTGCAGCTCTGGAGAACACATCCGCACACACAGCCACTTCTCTGCGGCAAGGACACCGCCAGCTCAGCAAAGGAGCCGCCAGAGTGAAAGACGCAGACCCTGAGAATCGTCTGCCAAGCAAATGCTCTCCTGCTGCTGGGCCTCATTCCTCTGCTGCAATGAACCCCCACCGCTGGGAGGTACCCCAGCCCCTGACCATCTGTCCTGGGCAGCTGCAGGCCTCCTACCCGGGCCCACCCGCCTTGACACCTGGCCATGTAAACCTCAGCAAACCCACAAAATGTAGGTTCCACTCGTGTCCTGGCAGGCAATGGTACTGCCAGACAGCCATCTACCCACACCTCACAGTCCCCAAGACCCTCGGGCTCATTTGCCCTGTGTGTGCCGCACACCGAGCAGACCTCAGCAAGGGAGGCCAACGTCCGAGGCCGGGGCTCTCACCCAGGATTGGGGCTGTCCCTCACTCTGGCCACCTCTGACCTGTCACGTAGGGCTCCAGGGCCTTGGGGACCAGGCTTCTTGCGGTCTTCAGGTCCTCGGCGGAGCAGCTCCCAGACTCTAGGCCACAGGCCATGCCCATGCGTTTCAGTACCTCTATGTCATCGTGGATCTCAAACGTGTTGTCAAAGTTGAACAGGTACTCAAACCTGCAGGAGGGAGCCGCTGTTGGAGCGCAGTGAGATAGAGCAGACAGCCCGGCCCCGAACCCCCGGCCTCCACCTGGGGGCCACCCGGATGCACGCCCGGCCCGACCCACCCTGCAGCTGTCCTGACAGCCGTGGCTTTTAGATCAGAAGAGCAGCCCGGCGAGAGGACAGTGGGCATGGGCCAGCCGAGCCAAGGGCCAGACTGACTGTACAGTAACCACACCTACTTGTCGTTGGAAATGCTGCAGTCGATGACGGTCTTCTTGCTGGTGTTCACGATGATGAAAGGCAGGTGGATGACCGAGTTCGGGGGTGGAGGCCTGCTGGCCTGCTGCTCTGCCTGCCGGTTCCTGTGCACCAGATTCTTGAAGGCGATTTGCTAGACGGTGAGCAATGGACGTGCCACTCCAAGTCAGTGCCCTTGCTGACCCTCCCCAAGCCCCCATCAGAGAAGAGAGCAAACAGCTGGGGGCTGCAGGCCAGTGAGTCCGGCAGAGAACCTACACCCCAAAAACCCCGACATCTGGAGGGGCTGTGACCGCAGTGACCAGCATCCTCGCCACACAGACAAAAACCCACAGAAAAGAGACATACGGGCCTGGAGGTGATGCCCCTTGCCCAGGGGTCCCAACATGCCTCACAGCCTTGGGCTGCAGACATGGGGCACAGAGCTGGCGTGACGGGGCTCTTCCTGGGCCTGGCTGTGGGTCTCAGCCTGGAGCAACTCTGTCTCCAAGGAAACTGCCTGCTGTCAACTTAAGCCAGAAAAGAGGCCCATCCTCCCCACTGGTCCCGCACTGGCCCCGAACGCTGCCCAGCCATGGGACCCAGGGGCTTGAGCTCGGGGGGTTAGGAGGCGATCTGACTTTGCTAAGTAGCCACAATGTGCTATGGGCGCAGGGCAGGTGCGACTCCTACTTAAGGGGCTCAGTGGGAGAACTGGGGGGCGAGGGGATGGCCCCTCTGCTCTTCTGCCTCCTGAGTGTCCTCTGCCCCCTCAACCCTGTAACCGCTTCCCCACTGGCCAGATCACCCCATCCCTGGCGCTGGTGCCTAGCAAGGGAGTCCCAACACACCTTCTGGGGGCGATGGAGTGACCACGGCTAGGTAATGTGCCTGTGCTGAGCCCACCTGGCCTGGCAAGTCCACTCCTCTGCATGGCCTATGGGCACCCCAAGCTCAGTGACCCCTCTGGCCTCTCCCAAGTTGCAGACTCCCACCCTCAGCAGCTAGGCCTGTCCTCAGACCCCACACTTCCTCCGAGGGTTCCACTTGCTGTCACAGCCTTGACACACCTGACCCTCTGGTTCTTGGACACGCACACTGCCCCCCAGGGTCCCTGGGCTCCCCAGGGCCCTCACTGGCCTCGGGGTCTGTAAGCATCTGGATATATCACTGCGAGCCATCCTTCCCTCCCCTAACTAGCTACCACTCCCGCTGACGGCCGGGCACCGGACCCAAGCACCACGCTGCTTCAGTGAGGCCGGCCACGCCTCCAGCTGGCCCCTCACCAGCTCAGAGGTGCGGCTCCAGAACCCTGCAGGGGGAGGCCCACGCTCGGGGACGTCTCTGCAGGCCCCAGAACCTCAGCACACACTCCCTGACCAGACGAGCTATTTCTCCTGCACGTGCACACCCGGAATGAGGTCCACCATGAACCAGGCACAGGCCGAGATTCACGACAGCCAATGACAAACAGAACGATGACCGTGACAGTGACCGTGATGGAAGTCGTGCGGGTGCGGGCTCTCAGCTGCAGTCGCCCTGCCCCGGGAGGAGGCAGAGGGCAGGGACGTGGGCGTGGGCGCAGAGCGAGCTGCAGTGGCCTCCTGGCCGCGTGCAGGGGCCCGTCTGCTTGCCGACCCGGCTGCAGTTCTGACACAGACGACGGGGACAGGGCCAGGGGACGCAGTGAACACCGAGGGGCTGGGAGAGCAGGTGGCGGCACCTCACCTGGAGGATGAGCTCCTGGAGCTGAGACTGCTTCTGTTTGATCCTCTCCAGCCTCCGCTGCCTTTCCACCTGCGAAACCAGCCACGACAGCCAGTCACACAGCAGCCAGCACAGGAATCCTAAGCCCCGTCCACATGCCCCTAAGGGATCCCTGCCCCGAGTGTAACACGGGTCTAGAGCCAGCACGAGCCGCTAACACCGACGAGCTTCTCCATCTCAAGACCGCACACTCTCCGGTCTTCTCATTGTCTGGAAGCTGCTCTCACGTAGAAGAACCCCACACGCAAGGACTCAGAATCTGCCTCCATGGGCTCACCGTCCTCAGCTGGGCCAACTGCCTCCCCCCAGTGGAACCAGACAGACGGGACGGGCAGCACCCAGCGTCCCCTCGACAGAAGAGCTCGGGCCTGACCAGACTCGGGACCCAGAAGCGCCAGGCGCATGAGCCCAAGGCCCGGAGTGGGTGCTGGCAGCGCAGGAGCTGAGCGGGCCCACGGTGGGCAGCCGCGGGGCTGGTGGCGCACCTCCAGGCTCTGGCACTCCTGCGCTGAGTTGGTGGGCAGGCCGATCCACTTGATCTCCTTCTTCTCCTTGGAGATGATGTTCATGGCCATCAGCACGTTCAGGGCGTCGTAGACCCTCCGCCTTATGTTCTTCTGGTCATAGGCCTGGGAAGACAGGGCCGAGCTTTGCACACTGCCCAGCAGCTCACGGATCGCGCTAGAGCTCCAGAACCTGGGCGTCAAAGACACGTGTGGTCACCTCACCCATGGGCACGAGTCGTCTAGCAGCTGCCAGGGACCAGGGGGCCAGCAGTGCAGGCGAAGTGTGCCAGGCCAAGCCAGGGCGCCTGTAGGGGTGGTCGCCCAACACGCAGAGCCAGAGCCCGGGACTTTGTGACCACCAGCAGGAGGAAATCCCTGTGTACTGTCCTGGAAACTCCCGGGTGTCTGTGGTGGCTTCACACGGAGCAGAGGGTGCTATGCGGCGCTGGCACCATGCCACCCTGGTGTCCGAGCAGCGCCACGTACCGACTCGTTGGGCAGGATGTGGTTGTCGGCCGCGCTGAACTCAGCCACCAGCTCGTCAGCCACCTCGTTGTAGGACGTGGTGCCCTTGCGCTGCACCTTCTCGCACACCTTCATGGAGAAGTGCCTCAGGCCCTTGCCGTTCTTCTCTCCTTTCCGGATGCGCTTCCTTCAAAACATAAGGACAGGAGACTCCCTTAGATCCTGAGGCCGGCCTCAGACCGGGGCCCATGCCGCCCACAGCGCTGGGGCTCCCGGGGCCAGCCTGCGCCACCTCCACAGGGCGCCCGCACTTCCCTCCGGCTGTAAGTGGCTGACCTCTTACATCACACACCAGACGCTGCTTCTTAAAGATGTCAGCTGACATCAGGAACTACAAGGCTTTACTGCAAATTCAGGAATTTGCAGGGAAAATTTGAGCAAGCTACTAGACAAGGTGGTGCAGAGACCGTGGCGACCACGTGGCAGTGGGTGCCTCACACTGACGTCCCAGTGCCCTTCAGATCGGGAGGTAAGACCAAAGTCTGAATGTTTCAAGTCACATCAAAGAAAGGGTCAGTTTTTAGATGCATGAATTTCAGGGTCTCATGACTTTTGCTTTCGAACAAATACAATTTTATGAAACTCTTTTTGTTGGTTTGCTTTAGTGGAGGAGAGGTGAAAGTAACCTTGCGGTGGGACCACCCAGTGGGGCCGCCACGTCACGCACGAGCCCCTACACCGCTTCCGGCGCAGACAGGGGAAGGCGCTGTGTGGGGAAGCCAGCTTCCTCCGCCCACCAGCAGCTGGTCACTCTTCACAGTGTAGCCACCACCCCAAAACTATGGGGAGCCACTTTCCACCCTTTACAGCGTAGCTACCCCCCAAAACTCCAAGGGGGCCCCTGCAGCGTGGCTTCCCCTTTACGAGGAGGAGCGTGCCTTCACTACACATCTACTCAGGCCATTGCTGGGCATTTCCAATCCTCCTGCATGGTGGTCAGCCCCGGCCACAGACAGCGGGTACCCTTCTAGGCGATGTGCTCACCCGGCAGACCAAGGTGAGGGGTCTGAAGGCTGGTTCTGTGAGACAAAGTGAGTGTGAGGGGTGTGAGGGCTTCCTACCACGAGAGTGTTTGGCGCTGCTGGTCTCTGAGGCGTACCAATTACCTACAGTCAGAAAAGACAATTCAGAACACGTCAGAAATCTCCCGCACAGCATGCTGCCATTGCATCATTTCCCATTATCTACAGCCTCTGCCGAGTGTCCAACACGGAGGTGAGAGAGCAGATGGCGCACGTGCCCAACAGCAATGCCCTGGACCAGGACGTCCTGTCCCAAGCGTGCATGCAGGACACCCTCCTGGCCCAGAGGGGGCGCACATGGACGCAGAGTCTTTGTGGACTCGGCACGTCCCCACTACTCCCCTGCCCCGCTTTTCTCCCCTCAGTGACAGGAAGAGATGAAGTCCTGTCCTTCAGCGATGTGAACACAAAGCCAAGAACCACAGGAGCAGGGAGAAGGCCCCCGGAGGACCCTGGCCCACCAAGAGACCACCCTGGGCAGCTTTGCGGGGATGGGCCCCGCAACAGCACAGGGCTGGGAAGCGAGCCAGACACCAGGAGGTCCTGCTGCCCAGCAGACACTGCAAACCAGCGGCTGCCCCAGAGCCGGAAGGAGGGGAACTTAGGTTTGCCCTCTGGCGACAAGGACTTAAGAGCCTGGGGCCTGCCATCTGACACGCCAACACTAACATGGGGACATGGACATGGCCTTCTGCCACCAAGAAAAACTCCGACCTCGCAAAGACCTCACTGAATGACTCCATCTAAACCCATGAGCCGACTCAGGAAATGATTCGGCTTCACGATTTCCCAGTCCACACACAAGGGCCTCAGTGACATGACAACACAGCGGACATCACTGTGGCTCCGGGTCCGGGGCAGCACGTGGAGGGCAGGCTGCAGCCTCGGGGTCTTGCCACAGCCACTGGCCCTCTCCATGGGGCTCTCTCTAGTCCCTGCCTAGTGGGATAACGTGTTCCCTGCCATGGCCCCAGACAGCTGGCCTGGCACTTTGTAAATCACCCTAAGCCCAGGTCACCTGACAGCGTTAATGACCCAAAGCCACAGAAAGAAATCCGCTCGACTGAACTCACTCTTTCAGGCCACATTCCCAGCAATCAAAGCCTCACCCGAGTTCTCAGACTGTAGCTCACCCTCCCTCAGAAGCCGTGAACTCAAACAGCGGATCTCTGACAAAGGAAACGGCTCAGAGAAGAGGAAGACTCCCCTGGGGGTGAGGCCCCGGGAGGCCGGCTTCCATGGTCAGTGGGCGAGTTACAGGGCCCTGGAGTGCAGTGCAAAATATGCCCCAGCCGAGGCCTGCGGGACCTGCGCTCGCGGCACTTTCTCAGACGGTCCACCCGCCCTCGGCTGTCGGTTCTCAGGACAGATTCGGGACAGCAGCTCACTCAGCACAGACAGGTGGGGGCCGGCGTGCCTGCCTCACGAGCTGCGCTCTCCCGGGGTTGCCTGGCCTCAGGCACTCCGTGGGGCCCCAACACCGATGCCCTCGCCCCTGCCCTCTCCCTACACCGCACCTCCTCCTCCACTGTCCTGCTTGAGGAGCTGGTTAACTGCCTGCTATGTGCGGGGCCTTCGCAGACGACAGGGCGGCCCTCACAGAGGGCTCAAGGCCCCGGACACCTGCAGGCTTTCTCTGTACTCTGTCCCACCTGCTCTGCGAGAACCTGGCACAGGACTGCCCAGCCCTGAGCATGGATCACACCGTCCGCACACCAGGCCTGGGCTCCCAGGTCGGGACAGACAGTCCTTTCATTCCTATCCCCTTGGTACGTCAATGTAAGAAACACCTGCAGTGTGAGAGGTGGTCACAGTCAGGACCTCGGAAGCTCCGCCCCAACACCGCCTGACTCGGCCAGCGCTTCATCTTCCCGACTGATGCGTTTAAGGTGGACCACAGAAAACTCTCATGCTGAGTTTCCTCACAACTATTTACACTGGCGATAAACAGAACTGCTCCTGTAATCATGACCTAGTCCCAAGCCAATCTGCTGTAACACACAGTACCTACAACATGAAAACTTGTGAGTTATAAAGTAAAAGACAAAACAGAGTAAGTTAAATTTAAAAAATACTTATTGAAAAGCTGTGCCATGCTAAACGTGGTCTAGGTCTTCCCACATACCAACAGGGGCTGGGTGGCAGGGAGCAATCAGACACTGCCTGGACGGCCCCCTGGGAAGGGCACAGGGGCCACAACCAGCCCTGCTGTCGGGAATGGTGTCCCTGCCCACGGCTACCCAAGAGCAGGGGTGGCTGCAACCTCACCAGAGCCATGGAGGGAGGAGTCCTGCTAAATCCCACAGTGGGGAGCTGATTGGGGTGGGGGGGGAGACATGGTCCCAGGAGCGGGCAGAGGCCAGACACTCCTGACCTCATGCAGGACAGCCCACAGAGCCCAGGAGTGGACAGGGGTGGGACGGCCCGTGGAGCCCAGGAGCGGGTGGGGTGGGACGGCCCGCGGAGCCCAGGAGCGGGTGGGGTGGGACGCTCCTGACCTAGTGCGGGACGGGCCACGGCACTACAGCCCCATGGCGAGGTCTGCACAGACAGCAACCTCACTTCCCCGGAAGGCAAGGGAGGCCCACACTGAGGGGGGTCCAGGCTGCTCTAGCCAAGCTCTCCGTGTCACACACACCCAAGAAACACGTCGGGCAGATTCAGGACCGGCACGTGTGGCAGGTGGGGAAGCTGCCCTGGCCTGGCTGGGCCCCACTGTCCAGCCACACGGGCGGGAAGGCCGGAGCCGGGGAGCAGAGATGAGCACTGGGAACCCTGAGCAGGCAGCCTCCCCGCAGGGCGCCCTCAATGGCAGAGTGCAGAGGGCTCAGCCCCACTGTGGCCTGGCGCCACAGCCCACCCTGCAGGCCCACCCAGGCCCCTTACCACTTGTTGTGCAATGTTGACATTGGACTGTCCAAACGTTTTTGGCAGGAGCTGCTTCCCGAGCGTGTTTACCGAGGATGGGTGCACAGCCAGCAAGGACACCACGCCTGCAACACAGGGAACAAGAAATCAGAGCAGCCGTGTCGGGGGAACACACATCTGGCCAGAGACCCTCGCTCTCCCGGCTCCCACTATTTAGGTCCTGGTCATGCTCCAGCACCTACTGAGCTAAATTCTCAACTGAATGGGGGACGCCAACACCCTACTGAGCGGGGAATGTGCTGCTCTGCCAAACAGCTGGCCCCTCTGGACACCTGCTGCCCGGGCCAGGGGCTCAGGTGCCCCCGGTGTCTCAGCAGCCCCGCTGGGGCTGTCTGCCCATGTGCAGAGCATTCTGGAGGGGCTACAGGACCTGGAGACAGTGGCTCTGATAAGCTCAATCCTATGACAATTCTACAACAGGATTCTGAAAGAATTCCCTTATATTCCAACATTTCTCTGGTTTAGAAATCTAACAATCCATGTTCCCTCAGGAAGTAGAATCTCAGTTGTTTCCAGAAAGAATGCTTTGTGGAGAAGCCACCACCATCATTAAATACCCAGAAAACCTTAACACACAGCAAAGGGGAACTAGAAACATGGCTCCTACAAGCTGGTGGTAAGAGCACCTGTGTGCCCCAACTGTTCATAAAATCAAAAAAAAAAACATGAAATATCTTACTTTACACAATAAATAAAATGAAGCAGAAATGTTAAAAACTCAAAATATAAAAATAAACTCCTTGCCCTGATGACACTAGAGAGCAGAGAGAAAATAAGCAGAGGAATACGTAAAGCAAGTAGTGCACCTGGAAACCGAGGCGAGAGTGGGACAGCCAGGAAGCCCAGAGGGCAGAGCTGGGCGAGCAGGGGGAGAGGGGAACATAGGTGGTCCACTTTTTCCAGGAGAGCCCAGATGCCCTCTGGAGATGAACTGGTCAATTTTCCGGTCACTGTCGCATGAGGAACAGGGAACCACCTCTGGTCATCCTCTGCACCCCTAAAACAGCTGGCCTCCTCCAGCTCACCAGGTGGGCATGGCGCCAAGGGCCAGAGGCGGCAGCTCTGTGGACGGGCCTGGCACAGGCCTGACCCCGTGGCGGGTTTGGCCAGTCCACCAGTGCAGCATCCCGATGCGTCACAGGGACCCGTAACACACCATCTTCCGGAACCTGGCGCTGAAACTCCTCTTCTGAGCCCTTTCCAGTGTGGGCACTTTAAAGAACAGGCTTCAATACCCAATAGAAACTGAATTTTGCTGCTACATATGAACACTGAATAATTTCACTTAATGATCTAAGTTCACCAAGACAGACATTCACCCTTAATTCAACTGGCTAAATATTCATATTTTTACCAACCAACACCAACAGATATTTAAATTATTTTCTGTAAACAAAATAAGGTTATCTGCTCTGAGTTTATTTTCCTCTAAAAATAGAGATGTGTATCTTCACAAAAGCAATTTGTGCTACATAAATGAAAAATATTTTAAAACATAAAAATCAAGCTATCCCATCTGCACTGAGAGATGTAAAATCCACAGAATTAAACGCACTTTTCAGATTCACAGGTGGATTGGTAACTAGTGAGCCTCCAGGGTACTGAACTGATTCATAAAAAAGGTAGAATGGGGCTTTTTTCCAACAAACGATTCCTTTTCAATGAATCAAAAGGAAGAAAACAGGGCTTGAGGCAGACGCTTGTAGAGTCACTGCTGTACTGCAGTTCAGGCAGTTCCCACAGCACAGATTTTAAAGCTTATTTTGTGTGGAAAATACATGGACGTCAGACTCATTGATGGCAGGACCAGGAGATCACAACACGGGACACAGTGCGCTTGACCCTGCATGTGTCCAGAGAGTGTGTCTGCACAGAGCACACTCCGAGCCCAGACCCACGCTCGCCGGCAGAGCAGCCAATGTTCCTAGGCTGTGCCCGTCCCGGCAGGGGACACCGATGGCCTCTGCCTGTCCTGTCCGCTACTCCGGAAGCACCATGGTGGAGCCAGCAGGCTCTGCACTGTGGCACTCACGCCCTCACAGGCCACCCAGAGAGGCCACTGGGTCACCGACCCTCACAGCACCTCCAGGTGACCACCACATGCATGCACACACCTCCACATGCCTGCACATGGGTCACAGTGCACGCCCCACACACACCGCACCCCGCACACCAGCTGTGCCCTTCTCCCAGGTTTCTGCAGCCGCTGACTTAGGAAGATCAGGGCCAGATGGCATTTCATTTTGGTTAATCTGGCCACAGACACTACAATGTTTAACACATTTCTCTGAGGAAGACTGCCACACAATCTCCTCTTTGGGGGGCAGGACTAAGGGTCCAGTTACAGGACGGGTTCAGTTGTAACAGCCCAGGATCTCCAACCACCAGGAACGGTGCTGTTCCAACTGGAATGTTTGCAAATGTTTGTAAAGAACCGCTTTTTCCAGTATGGTGTTATCAAATGGAAAGCTCCTTGCGAGGCAAGAAAATGAGTCATGAATATAAGTGACCTGAATTTTTCTAAGCATTAACAGAAAAAGGATTCTAAAAACAGTTCAGCATATTTTTATGACTAGTAACACATTCCATTAATATCTACAGGCCTTCAGATATCAAACTATGAAAGCTTAAGTGTAATGCTCTCTTGAAAGCAACTTTAACCAAGCACTTAAAAACTTTCAGAACCTCATGTTTTCAGAGTCACTATTTTGTCCATCATGCACATATTCTGTTTGCTAATATGGCCAAAAGGGCCCCAGAACTTGGCTCCTTTGCAGGCTGTGCCTTCACGGTTCTGCCCCAGGTGAGAGCAGGTGCTGCCCACCAGGGTGCCCACGGGCACTAGGCCAGCCCACCGCTGTCTTCTGCGCCCGGGGCCGAGGGGGAGGCTCCCTCTTGGGCCACTGCGGCAGCCACGCACACCCACAGGGGCTGAGCCACAAGGACTCTGAGAGAAGAGGGTCTGCATGCTCCTCCAGGTTTCCGGTGCACACAGCCCAAGGCTCCCGACCTCAGCCACGACCCAGCCGAGGCCCGCACCACCTCTGCAGAGCCAAGCTCCGCTGCACACGTTTCACTGCAGAAGGGTCACTGTCCCAAGCCTGGAGGCAAGGCCCACAGGGCAGGATGTCACCACCATAACCCAACATCCTCTGGGTCAGAACGGACAGACAGGGGAGAGGCCGATGGCTCCGTCCCACCGGGCAGAAGCTGCAAGGCTCACCAAAGCCCTGCTTCCTCCCAGCCGCTGACCAGTGTGCCTGCACCCACCACGTGTGCACACGTGAGCATGTGGGAAGAGTGTGGCTACCACGTCCCAAGAATTCTAAAATAGCATACGCTTCCAGCACACATCACTGCTAAGTCTCTCTCTGGCCTAGAAGCCTAAAGAGCACGGCAGGGGCACACATGTCATGGGAACACCTCACTGACCTAGGACGTTTGTGTTAGGCAACTCGAAGAGGCAGCTCTGCCTCCCAGGGGCCGAGGATGGGACCTACAGGCGCCAGCACTCGGGGCACCCCACAAAAAGCAGGGTCATGTCAAGCCAAGGGTCAGGTCCTAGAGTTCTCCCCGAAGGCACCCGGAAACAAAGGCCAGCACTGGAGACTGCCAGGGACGGCCCAGCTCTCGAAGGACGCAGCATGGAACAGCTGGGAGAGGGCCACTGCACGCCAAGCGCTGCATGCTGCGTACTGGGTGGAGGCGTGTTCCCGAGACATAGGTGCACCCGACACTGGGAGCTGTAGTGGGCCCGGGCACCGCCGGTGTCTTCCAGGGAGCACAAACCATTCATATGATAAATAAAAACCTGCCAATCTGAAGAGCAGCATGCAAGATAACGTGTAGACTTGGATCAGAGAAAGGACGCTGGGGCCCGAGCCGGCCTGCATGCCCCTGTGAGGGGGAAGGCAGCCCGAGCCCAGGGCAGCGGCTCCCACCGTGGCGGGAAGCCAAAGCCCAGGCGGCACCCACTCAGGACAGGCTGCCCCAGCAGCACGGGCCACGGGAGGCCGACACGACATGGGACATTCAAGCCCTGTGCCGGACGCAGGTGGGGGCGTGGAGCTCCTGCGCTCACTGCTAGGAGCTGCCCAGAAATGGAAACGGTGTGTGCAAAGGTCACGGAGCAGTGCAGCGACAAGCACAGCCTGAGCAACAGGGGGCGCAGCTGAGACGCAGGCGGAAGACGGCAATGTCTGGGGCCCCGCATCAAGGACTCTTCAGCCCTGTGGGCCAAAGGCTGTGAGTCAGTGCGGTTCTTGGGAAGCAGCTTTTTGAGCCTCAAACGTGTGATGTCACCTTTACATGCTGTCTGCTGAGGTGTGACCCAACCCAGCAGAAGCGTGGGGCCGCCCCGAGGTCAGGGAAGTGGAGGGCACCCACAGTGGTCCCTGCCTCTACCACAGGGGCCGAAGGACTAGAGGGAGACCCAGGGTTTCCCAAGAACTCTGCCCTGAGGGTGCACCCCGCTCGCCTGCCCTGCCCGCTTCAGCCCTGCTCCCTCCACGTCCAGGCCCCACCACCAGAGCAGCACCGGGCTGGACAGACAAACGGCTCCGTTTGCTAACAATGAGTTCTCTGGAAGGAGCAAGGACCTCAGCAGCGCTAGCGTGCGGGCACAGAGGAAGTGTGGCAGGTAGAGACCTGCCCCCTCACACACTCCGCAGTGAGGGCCCGGAACTGTGGGAAGGCAAGGAACCGGGGCACCCGGGGCCTGCTCGGGTCCTGACAGCAGCACTGACGGGTGGGAGAAGCCGGGGCAGCTGCAGAGGGCGGCTCCACACGGCCAGGAGCAGCAGGAGGTCAGGACTCCTGATGTCCAGACGAGGAGGCTGCAGGCCAGACCACACAGACACAAGGCAGCATGGGCCCTCAGGCCAGGGTGTCTGGCGGGCAGGGGCGGTTTTCTCCAACCGTGCAGCTCAGCTCCTTGGTTCCCAGTTACACTCTGCAGGAGTCAAGCCCAGGTTTGCTCATCAAGAAGGGACGGGGCAGCCAGCAGGTGACAGCAGTTAACACCCTGGGAGCATTCAAACAATGGCAAGGTCGAAGAAACTTTGGAGGGAAAGAGTTGTGTCATTTCTAGGGAGCAAAGTTTGCGGGCTTTTCACTATTTCTGCTTCATCACTTCAGCAGAAAATGTCATACCTGAAATTTCTGAAAATTTTAAATGTCCGATTAGTCCCACTAAAATATTTCACTCAAGCCATCTGTGAATGTTAAACGTCATAAAGGTAAAAGCCAGCGACGCAAACACAGCAGGCCACGGCTCCGAGCGGCAGCAGGCCTCCCGCAGGGCCTCTCCGGCCTGTCTCGGGGCTCCAGAGTAGCTATGCACCCGGGCAGCTTTAGGGTCCACGCTCCGCACACAGCAACTCCAAGGCGGGGGCTACCTGAGGAAGCACCGGAGCACCCATGTTGGCCAGGGTTCATCGCGCGTCACCTTCAGGAGGGAAGCCACACACTGTCGGGCCCAACCCATGTCCACATCCTACCCAGTTCCCAACGATGTGGAGACACCCGTCCACCAACAGCTGCTACAGACACAAGGCTATGCCAGGAGCCCCGGGACTGAGGCCCAGGAATGGGCGTGAGCATGCGGGCTGCAGGGCAAACACCTGGACAGCCCACAAGGCGTGAGCTCTCCTTTACACTCCTCTACCTTTTCTGAATTGTTGCAAACAGTATGTGACTTACAGTCCAAAACGAACTCAGCCACTGGTTGGGCGCACAGGTGCATGGCGGCCGAGTTCTCAGCACGCAGCTCCGGGCAGAAGCGCTCCTGAGGCAGGGTCTCCACAGGTGCCTGGGGCTCTCCCGTCAGAGAAATTCACAAACACACCAAACGGACACACTGGCCGACAGACCGTCTCTGAAACAGGCACCCTTACCTTTTCCAGGACTGAGGTTCTGGTCTATGAAGACCTTTAGTTCCCCGTTGGCTTCAATTAGACCGGCCTGCGGAAGGAACAACAGGGTCATGAATATGGGGAAGAGTCCTGGTCCTGGGGCTCCGAGGACCCTCCAAACACCACACGTCACTGGGATGCAGACGGCGGCAGGAGCCATGGGACAAACACGCAGGCCCGGCTGGAAAAAGCTCATTTCCAGACTCAATGAAATGCTTTTACTTATTAAGTCACCATGTGTACCTTCAGTGGAAACATCTGAGGTCGGCAGAGGCATATCGCGGGTGGACATGAAAATCCCTCTGACCATCTTGAAGGCAAACTGGGGGCTGGCCTGAGCACAGAGCCCCGACTGGGAGCAGACGACCTCTGTGTGCAAGGGGAGTGTGGGCCCGGGCTCATCTGTCCTGCCCCCTCATGACCACGGGACACGCCCGACACCCCCGGCACCCCAGCTGGTAATGGCGCCAGTCCAGTTGCTGCCCACCGATGCCCAGGTGGGTCTGTGCAAACACAGGCCTGAAATGTCATGCATGACGCACCTCTGGGTCCAGAAGCGCCCAGTGACTTGCTTCTTCCACCTCCCTAGGTCTTCCATCAGCAAAATTCAGACTGTCATGATCAGTCATGAGCACTCGGCACCGTCAGCGTCTACCGAGTGCAACACCTGCCCTGCTTCCCCATCTGAGGACCCCCAGCTCTCCTCTCCCACACCAGGGACCCAGGCGGCCCTGCTCAAGGCAACGAAGGGGGAGCTGGGAAAGCAAGCCTCCTGACCCGACCCGGTCACCAAGCAGGCAACGCAGACACATGCCCAGACACGTGTGCACACATGCCCAGACACGCGTGCACACATGCGGTGATCCACACACGTCAGCATGCGCGTGAACACACAGACTTGTGAGTGCACCTCTGCAGGTAAGCCTAGGCCTCTGGCCAGGGACTAGGGCAGCAGGACCTCAAGAACCACCTCCTGGCCCGGCCAGAGCACCTCGAGAACTTCCAGGCTCACACCGGCACCAAGAAGATGGGTTTTCACACACACGTCCAGCCACATCTGAACACAAGCATCACCACAGCACCCAGGTCCCTGGAAAGCCTGAAGCAGATCCTGCTAACCTGGGCTCACCAAAATCCTGTTTCTGTCCCTTGCACCCCAAAAGGCCCTAATGTAAAAAAGCGGGCTGAAATTTAAAACCCGCAGCCGCAGCGGTCCACCTGGTGACTACCCCAGGGGCTGGCTTGGCGGGGACAAGGCCCAGAGAGGCAGGGCTTCCGGGGGACCTGCCTGAAGAGGCCACCTCTCCCGAGCTGCCTGATGGGTAGACACACCTGCCATGTTCCCAACTCCGACTTCCAGCTAGGGAACCCCACCACGAGGGAGCCGCAGCTGGCAAGTGGCTGCTGGCCACACCTGCCTTGTCTCCACACAGGAAAGTGACCAGCCCACCCCAGTGGGTCTTACAGGCACTTGGTCACCTCCGTTCATAATAATGCATGTCATACAGGGAACACAAGTTCACTTTCCTCTGAGAAAACTACAGAACAACATGCGCCTTCTGCTCATCACCCCTGAAGAACGCTGCAGTGTCCGCAAACCGGCTCCGGAGGACACAACTGTCTTCCCAGGACAGAACCTGGAGCCACACCCCCAAGGCCATGAGGCCGGGCCACCCCAGGGGCTCCAGCCGTCTGCCGGCTGGCCCTGAGCGCCAAGTGACTGGAGCTGGGCCATCTGCCCCCTCGGCTCCTCACTCAAGACCACTGGTGGCCATGCTGAGGACACTCAAGGGCCCCAGAGAGGTGGTGGCGTGGTGGCACAGAGGCCTCTGCCCACAGCCAGTGGACAGGCCCCCTGGGAGGCAGAGCCCGCAGGCCCTCACACCTTCCACACATGGCCACTCACAAGACCGGAACAGGACTTGCACGTTCCTGACCCGCAAAGCTGTTTGGGAGGATAAACGTTTATTGTACTTAAGCTACTGAATTTGGGGTCATTTCTTTCATAATAACAGGCAGAGTGGTTAAGACTCTTGTCCACACAAAGGAGGTAGGTCACCGTGCTGGCCCCCAGGGCCCACAAATCCCAGCCGCAGTCTTCCCAGAGTGGGGCTTTTCTCAAACATGCTTCATGCGAAGACCGAGGTAAGATCTCAGCAGAACCAGTGGTACAGAGGAAATTCCTGCCGCCTTCCCTGGAAAAAAACTATCATTGGCTTGATTAATGTGCAGTCAAGTGTGAGACACCCAGTGAGCCCTGACACCCGGCCATCTGCACCGGGGGAAGCAGCCCCACCCCCAGAGCCCAAACAACAGCGAGAGCGGGACGACCACACGCAGGCCGCAAGGCCACACACAGGGCAGCCCACCGTCCTCCCAGCCTGGACCATGGGGCTCCTGAGGCCCAGGACCACCATGCTCAGGACAGGGAGGTTCCCAGCCGGCTGTGAGGGGGTCCCCACGAGCAGTCATCAGGGGTGCTGCCACATGTGCCGACGATGGCGCCGGCAACAATAAGATCAGGAGGGCTCTCTGGGCAAGGCCGGGCCACTGGGGCCGCACACCAGGCCGAACCCCGAGGACTCTAGGGCACCGCCCTGTTCATCGCCACTGGTGCTCCAGCCAGCGCTCCACAGGGCAGTCCGGTGCTACCCACCACCCCACAGCACAGGGAGCACGACTGTTAGCATGAGGACACACGGACAGGATCCTGTGACGGCCTCCTTGGCACTTTCCGGCAGGACGTTGTCCGGCAAGTGCTGCAACTTCAATTCCGCGACCACCCAGAGGAGGGAAATGCATCCCGGCTACTCTGCCCAGGGGCCGCGACCTGCAGGTACCAGGCGACAGGCGCCAAGATGCAGCCTTCAGCTCCTGAAAGCCGTCACGGAGACCGCAGTTAACTTTAACATAAGTGCCCAAACTTACTCTCCTGCGAGATCATTATGCTTAAGGTGCAAGCCTAGCTTCCTGTAAGGAAACATCGAATTGCTGATATATTGACATATAAACCAACAGCAACGGCACTCATTTGCCACAATTAACCTTAATCTTTCTCAGAAAAACTATACTCAGCCTTTTGTGTTCATACTCACTAGAGAAAAGTTAACGGTCCTCTTAACATTAGATGAAATGACCCCATTAATAGCAGCAATAACAGTAAAACAAAACACTCCTGGAGGAAGGTAAGCCAGTTAATGGTGGGAACCAAAATGTCACACCTGGTTACTTCCCGTAACCTAACAAACCTGTGCTCACCAGGTTCCACGCGCAGACACGCACACCGTCCAACGCCAGCGACAGCCGCGAGGAGGGGCTGTGCTGGCGCGTCAGGCATGAGGGCCGCAGTCTCTACCGGGACACCCAGCCCTGCTATTTGGCACCAAAGCAGCCACGCGCGGTAGCTGACGAGCGGCACGGCTTTACTTGCAAACACAGGCAGGGGGCCGCCAAGTTTGCCGACCGAAAGGCAGGTGTTACTCAGTGAGATCAGCAAGAAAACACCAAACACGGAGGAAGAGTAAGGTTTTAAAAAGCTTAACAACATGAAAACCTGAAAAGCATACCACAGAAAAAGAAAACCACACCAGTTTCTTGACAGTCACAAGGAGACCTCCCAGCGCATCAGGGGCGGTGCCGCTCGCAGGCACTGGGAGCCTTGGCTGGCTTTCAGCCGTGCAGCAACAAGGCCTCTGTCACGGCGACGCCCTCCGCGCGGGTTGCACGGCACCCACAGACGGCACACAGGAGGGCTGCATGCACGGGTGCTCATCCACCAGACGACGGGCAGAGCAAAGAATTCACCACACTCGCCCTCATGAAAACCTCAGATTAACAAGTATTAGAACAACAGCTTCCCTTATGGCCACGACAGCCTGGGATAAAAGATGGATTTAAGCGTCTCAACCACTGTGATGGAAACCACGCCACCCGGGCCCACCCAGGCGATCTCAGGGTAACAAGCCTGCAGCCCCACGAGGAGGCCCCTAACTCGAGGGGCACGCCTGGCCACCTTGCAGCCCCTGCAAATAAGCCGCCTGGCCAAGGCAGCTTCCATCAACACCAGAGTTTGAGGGAGGGCTCGACATGCCGAGAATCAAGAGGCGCAGGCCAGCTCTGCTGGCAGAGGGCCCGGCTGACAACCCTCGGCTGCCCTGCCCCAACCTGTCCGAGCGGCCCCCTGCTGCCCACCCCCATGGGGACCCACACATGCCTCAGGAGCTTGCTCTGGGGGTGGGCGCCCTGCAGGCCCGGAAGCGCCCAGCACCAGGAAGTGAGATGTCCCCACGCGCCCTGGGTCCTCAGGTCTGTCTGCATGCAAAGAGCACCCAAGTGGTATCGCAAAGCAATGAGATATGGAGCATCAGACAGAAAGTCTAAGTTAGAGCTGAGGTTCATCACTTAAAAACAGATTCCAATGGGATGAAAGAATAAAGTGGAAATAAAGGCAGGGACGCTCCACCGGGCCACAGAAGATGAGGAGCTTCGATCAAACGTCCTGCTGAAGACAATACAAAATAAGCGAGCACCCGCCTCCGCCTCATCTGGGCCGAGCCGGCCGTGCTCCAAAGGCCCATATCACAGGCCTGCTTCCCCTGCAGGTGAGGCCAGGAGTGCCCCAGACCACGTCCTGGGAAGGGATAGGGCACACCCGAGCACAGCGCCATGCCAGAGCCCCTCACGTGTCTCGCGCCGGCATGTGACAACTCCAGGGACACTGCCGCGTCTGGGTGCTCCTGAAAAGCTCTCATCTTTGAGAGCCATGCAGCGGAGTATTTAGGGAAATGACATAAGCATATGAGCGCAGCGGCTGGCCGGCTCGGGGGTAGATGGGCAAGCTGGCCATGCGTCGGAGCTCCTCAGAGGTCATCACACACTCTACTCGTGGATGTCCGAAGACTCACGTCTTTTTAATCATCTGTGTTTGCATTTACCAATGTGAAAAACTCTAAGACACATTGTGGAGTGAAACGCAGGGAGGGAAGGCGAGGTCACCTAAGTAAAGCTGTGCAGGTGTGCGTCTGTGCAAACACACCCAGGGGATCGTCCCCAGAATGTCGCCAGGGCACCGCCAACAGAGCCGCCTGCGCCATGACTTCAGGCAATTACTTTCATCCTGATGCCATTTGAGTTTTTAAATAAACCCTGTACTTTTGTAATTGGATAAAGCAGGGCCAAAATGGGCCACGTGGCTCCCCACCCTGTCTCTGGCGGCCTGCCCGCTTCATTCCTGAGCTCAGGCCCTACCAGGAGCGGACGCCACCCACAGAGCTTGGATTAGACCACCCGCTCCCAGCCAAGAAGTGCCTTAGGGGCCGGCCTGTGACGAGCCCGGAGCCCCCCAAAGCTTCACGTCTATGCTTCTAGAAATGCCTGCCTGTTGCCGGGGCGGGGATGGCCGCGTGGCGCATGCAGTCTGTCTCCTTCGCTCCCGCAGGACAGAAATCGTGCCCAGGAAAACAGGGATGGTCCTGTGGCCTCACGTGCATGGTGCGTCCCGCCGCTCCACAGAGGTGGTCCGGGCCTGAGGGCCTCTCCCCAGACAGACCTGGACGCCTCCTCTCCACATCTGAGGATTTGTTGGCTGACTTTAAGTAAGACACTAACCCCCATACTGGAAGTTACTGCAGGGGACATCTTCCCTTTCAGAAAGAACCGACTCTCCTTCTAACAAAACCCAAGTCACCTGAGGATGGGAGCCTGAACCAGGACCGGTGCCACCCACCACCTTCAGGGAAGGCCCAAAGCTGTGGGCCCGAGGTGTGCAGGCTGAGGAGGGCCAGGTGAGGGTGCCCTGCTTGCCCTCCGCATGCACAACGCTGCAACAAGCATGCACGATGTCCCCCTGCCGGTCCTCCCCCACGGGATGGGGAGCCAGCCCCCTACTGGCCATCCAGGACCACAGTCCACACACTCTCAACACAGTCCCTCAGACAACCTGACATGGGGTGGGTGTGTCACCATCACTCCCAAGAGGTCGGGGCCTCCAGTTGTCAGAAAACTGACTTCCGCCCCCCGACTCCTTATCCTTTCCTCGCCAAAGTGAGACCTGGACTTGCTGTGCCTGTGGGAGCCACTCTACAGTTCGCTAAAGAAGGGGTAACACCCCCAGGGGGAGGCCCCATCGCCCCACTTCCCAGCCTGTGAGCGCTCTGCCAGCACCTGTGTCAACAGGCCCATGTTTCAGAGCTCCGGAGTTGCAAAACCCGGGGAAATTGTTTAATTGTGTGACTTCCCTCCTACGCAAGCTGCATGTGTGTGCTCAGGGAGGGGCCTTGGGGCATCACAAAACGAGGGCAAACACCCTTAGTGGCCTGCGGCCACCTTAATTCTCAGGCTGCGCACTTGGATAGCATCAAGGTCTTTACGCTGCACATTGTGTCAACTATGGTACTGAAATTCACAAGAAGAGAGAAAGTAGTAATGACCCCCAGGAATACATGACTTCTTTGTCTGGATTAACTTAAAGTACCCCAGATCAAGGCCAGGCCTTACATGACTGACCCCCAAACTCAGCAGGAGACAAAGGCAGAGGCTGAACTCATGCCAGGCCTCCCTCCTCATCCTCCTTTCCCACAGAATGGGATTTATCTGCCAATAAAGCTGGCCAGGACATTTTCACTCCAACTCTTACTTCTCTGAAAAGCAAATAAAACAACAGAAAAATAAGATGCACATTAGGTCCTCCAGTCACTACTCCCAAGCAGAGGAACTAAGAAGGCAGGCAAGAGCTGAAGAGGCAGGATGGTCTCCCCTCGGGCAGGGCTGTGATCACTTGCCCAAGAAGTGACGGGACACAGGTCCCCCTACACTGTGCTTCGGAGTCCCGCCAGTCACACCGAGTGAGACGGATGCGGCAGCGACACTGCAACCACCTAAAACCATCTGTATTTGATGTTAAAATTCAAGGTATGGTCTCCACAGGTTTATACTGAAATGACTGGGTGCTTACAGCTCTTCTGAATGACAATTAACACTCTGTTGTGAAGGATGGACAGAAGGTTAATATCCTTAATTTACACAGAGTGTGTTCAAATCAACAGGAAATAAAAGCATGAGTCAAAAAAGGAACACAGGGTCCCTGTTCATCAACTCACAAGGAAACAATGTTTTAAAAGGAAAATATTCAATTTCTAAATCAAAATTCAAAATAAAACACAACTTAAAATTTCACCTATCAGGTGGATCACATCTTGTGGGTCTTTTAATTGTTATTATCAAACTCAACCTTGAAAAGGACGTTGAAATGGGCTCTCTCCTACAATCTGATGGAAATTAAATATAAAGTGGTACAATCATTTTGGAAAGCAGTCAGATCACATCTCAAAGACTTAGCACATACATGTGCATACACACCCATGCATGTCCACACACTCCCACACCCATCCATGCAAAATTACAGTTCCAAGAACTCATCCTAGGATGTCATATGGATTTGCAAATTTGAGAAGATTTAACTGGAAACCATCCGAATCCCAAATGCCAGGCACAGGTCCCCCGGCACATGCATGCGGTGGACAGGGACTGACCACAGCAGCCAACATATCCCACACTATCAGGCTGGAGGCTCTCAGGACTCTCAAGTCCACAGCACACCACCTGGCACTGCTCTGCTCATTTCTGTTCACCTGTTCATGCAGTCGTGTTATCTAAAGCCTGGGGAAAACTGCAAACAATGAGGAAGGCCGCACTCAGCACCCTAATGCCTTCTGTGTTCGCCCTCCAGCCCACACACATCACAGCTGGATGTCACAGGTATGCTCGATGCAAAATAAGTGGACCCTTTCAGCAAGAAAGGGCCTTCGCTCTACAGTTAACAGACTGGGGAATGAACATACACTTGCTTCAGTTAAAATGACACACACAGCTCTGCGAACATGCTTGTATTGTGCATGATTCAACAAGAACCACGGGACACACTACACTGCACCACTGACTCCCCAGATACCTGCTGGCAGAGGGTTTTATCTTCTTCCTTTTACTCTTCTGGGACCTTCTGGCTTTTGTACAACTGAAGTTACTTTTATAATAAGAAATACCACCTGAACTTCCTCAGTAATCCAAACATTCTTCTTGTGGAGATTCTGCTAAATGGAAAATCCAACGATTGTGACAGAACGGCCTGCTGGTGACAGGTCACTGGATGCAGGCAGAGCTCACAGGCCACACGGACAACAGACTGTGGTCACAAAGGACCCGGGCAGGGACTCCGCATGCCTCAGGTCTGGGCGGACCGGGCCAGCTGCCTAACACACAGGCACAATGGCATTCCTGGTTGCCCGCCAGCAGCGTGATGTTACTCGGCTGGACACCAGGGCACCAGTGTGGGCGCAAGTGTGAGAGGCACTGCACACAGAACCTGAGGGGGGCACAGCAGTTTCATTCCACTGACCCACAACGCCCTTTAAAACCAGATCATGTGAAACAGCATTTTGATGAACAGCCCTAAGCTGAAATAACAGACTGATAGGCAAGGCAGACACAGCTCCCCACTCTGGAGTCCCAAACCACTAGGAGCTCCGAGCAGAGCCGTGAATCACACACCTGCAAGGCCTCCGCACACGAGCCCAGGTACAGCGGTCTGCAGGGTCGCAGTGGCTCAGCAAGTACTCACGGGTGCCGACGCACACAGACATGGCACCCTACCGTCTACAGCCAACACCGAATGGCAATGATCACGAGGTAGAAGGTGCCTGGGGTGCGTCCCACCTCCAATTCAGCAGGCCTCCTGCCTCAGCCAGGACCATGGTGCCAGCCATGGCTCCTCCACCCACGCCTGCTTCTGCTTCCCTGGAAATCCCAGTGCTCTGAAGGAAGAGTATGTACGACACTGCACTCGAGTAACTGGCATCAATTCCGAATGAGAATTTTCTAATTGACCTACACTGAAAAATAATGTTAATTTTTTAAATACCAAAAGAGAAGAGCTTTCTGGGAAGGTGCTCACGTGAGGAAAGCACTTGTCTGGAAGTCACACTTTAAGCCAGGCTGCACGTCCACACCATCAGCGGATTTCCCAACTGTTTCTCAAACAACCCTAGAGATAACTTTTTTACACACCAAGAGCACAGAGCTAAAAAGAGCTAATCAAATGAGGAAAAGGTCCCCCATCGTTTAAATTGTACAGCAAGTGTTTGTATAACACCTCTTCTAAAGGAAGATAGTTCAGGGCAACACTCTTAATCAAGCTGTAATTTTCTGCTTTTTAATACCATCTAAATTTCTCCAATTTTATCCCACGTAGAGAAAAACTAATCTGAAACATGAAGAGCCTGTTGCAAAGCGCAGCACACCATCACAGACCCTGGGCCACTTAAACTCGACTAGCCCAAGCTTACCATCCTGAATCTCAAACATGAAGCTGTTTCTTTACAAGGGCAGCCGAAGGAAGGCCGGCTGGGCGGGACAGTGGGCTTGCGGCCACAGCAGGATTGCCCCACCAGGCCTATTTCTTCAGCCCTGAATTTCGTCATCGAGGTCTAGTCTGAGAACCGATGCCCAGCTGCGTATTTTTACTTAAGCTCATTAGTTTCCCATCAGTACTGAACCAGCCTCACTACCTCGTCCCTCAAACGCTGAGAGGTGATCATGCATTTTTCTCTGGGCTCCAGCTCCCAGTAATACAACTCTGGGATCTTCCGCATAAACTCACAGAGCACCAGGGGAATCACAGCGCTGCTTCCAACACCGAGGCCATGACTGCAGAGTGACCAACACGGCATGTGTCCACGGTCTGAAGAGCGGCACAGAGGCCATGCCCATGCCCTCACACTGGGCACATCCAGCACACCCCGGCCACACACTGCCACTTCCCCAGCTGAACCTGCACGGCACTGGATGAGGGCAAGAACGCTGGCTGCCCGTGGGGACACGCTCCACCTGTGGCCCTGAGCAGCCGCCAACCTCTGCGCCACGCCCCTCGTGGGGCCTCCCAGGCTCCAATTCCAGCGCCATGGCTGCAGGAGGCCCTTCAGCTTCCAGCGTCCAGATGCTGACACACCAAAGGGCTGGGGGTAGGCAGGGTGGCCCAGGGGCACCCAATCACGTGTGTCCTGACCCTCACACTTCCTCCCAGCTCGGGCTTCCCCAGCTCTGAGAGGTGGACCACCCTTTAGCCACACCTTCCCAAGCACCATGGGGCCCGTGGGACCCATGGCTGGAACAAAATACAACACAGGCAACCAGGTTCCTAAGTCAACAGACAATACACTGCTTTTGTCACCTACCAGGTGACAAGACCAAACCAAGGTGGGCACCAGCCCACGGCTGTGGGAGCGCAGAGCCCACGGTTCCAGGACAGCAACTATAACGCATGCCACCATGCCCTCCACCCTCCTCCACCCTGTCCACAGGAACTGTGGGAAAACATCCCACCACACATCTAAGGATGCCCCAAGCTCCAGGTGTGAGAGCCAAGGCCTGGCCTGCCACAGAGGCCCCCGGGGTGTGTGACCCCATGTAGGCAGCTCTCTTCCAGGCTGACCGCCCCCCAACCGTCTGCCGGCACACGCCCAACTGAAGAGGCACACGCACCTTCAGAATGAAGCGCTAGCTCCTCATCACCAAGGCACCAGGCCTACTGTCATTTATCGCTGGAAAATGCAGGATTTTCTTAAATAAAGGAATTACAGTGTTTTGTCTAGCTACCTTTTTAAAAAACACAAACGTTTAATTTATTTGTGTCCTAGAAACAAAAACATAAGATGCACAGTTAGTGCCAAAACAAGCAGGTCCCCATGATTTTGGGGTCCCCGCATGGGGGCCAGGCCCTGCCTACGCTGAGCCGAGATGTGCCCACAACGGGGTGGGCGTAGAGCACCAAGCCTGCCGGCCAGCCCGCAGCAGCACTCGTGCCCAGGCGCTGCCCACAGCCCTGCTGTGGTCCAGCCCTGTCAGCAGGTCCCCAGTCACTGCCCTCCCCCCAGGTCCTCTCCAGCCCAGCCCACCTCTTCCCTCCCCTCCAAGGGGCGGCTACTGTCCTTTTAAAGTCCCCCCTCCACTGCACCCCACAAGCCACTGGTCCCTCTGCTGGAGGTCAGCCCTGCCACACCACTTTCCCTCCTCACCAAATCTGACCTCCTCGGGCCCTAATTCTGTGCCCCTCCACTGTGACTCCCAGAACCTGGGCCCTAACAACCCTCCACTGGGCCTCCAGAGCTCTGCCCACCTTCAAACCAAGGGGCTCGGCTCCCACCTGAGCTCTCAGGCTTTGCTCAAACTGAGGTGCTACGGCTCCCCTCCAAAGCTGCCTGCCACCCATGGGCCAAACTCACACGCCACACCCCCACTTTAGAGAGGCAACTAGAGGAAAGGCCAATGCTTTTGTGTGGCCACCTTTGCTCCCAGCTTGACCAGCAGCCCTGGTGGCCCCCAGCTCTCAGGACGCACGGCATCCCCTCTGCTCCCCTCACGCCACTTCTATCACGGCACTCAACCCTCCCGAGCCGCCCATTCACACTGCACTGGACGACCCCACATGGCTCCAGGGGAGCCACTGGCCAGGGCGCCCGCAGCTGACGGCACACTGCAGAGGCTGCTTCCCTGGGAGCGACCGGCAGAGGAGGCGCCCCGTGCTGTCTCCCTACGACCAGGTGGCAGCACCGAACTGCCTGTCTCCACATCCCCAGAGGCAACGGGGAATCCAAGAGGGCCTTCCAAGCAAGGCATCACTCCCTCCCATGGCCAGTTATAAAAAACGGCAAACGAACTCAGTTCCCCGGAACGTGCAACCCAAGACCCGTGCTGACAGGAGGTGTGCTCGAGACTCCTGTGCATTACTGAGCACACGCTGTCGTTCCGCATCTGGGGCGTACAGAGCAGACGGCCAGGCGTGGCATCGACAAACCCGGGTGGAGGTGATGAGATGACAGAGCATCATCAGCAGATTGTTGCTTTGCCTTAAAACACACGAGGGTGCAATGGTGTGATCACACACTCTCTGTGAGGCTAGCCCGGAGCCAGCCGGTGGGGGCGGAGGGTGCTCTCGCTCAGGCTTTGTAAGAACTGGTGGAACCATGTGGCTCCACACGCAGAAGCACATTTTCACTAGCTCTGCTTGTGTTTCAGCAGATGCAGCTTCTCTGAGCTGTACTCCCAACTCTGTGCAATCCATGGGTAAACAGCCTCTTTCCACTAATGTCTACAGAGCAATTCACTGGGAAACGTTGAATAGACCTGGGGTTTCGGTGACTCTTACTGGACCACCAACTGCAGTAAAGAACTACATGACCAATAAAACAGCATATATTTTGGGGCCAAGAAGCCTATTTCTTAGAGCAAGTTAAAAAAATGATTCAATGTATACTATAGTCTCATGACAAATATGAAAATCATGACAAATCAAGCTAAGCAGGATTTTTTACATCTCATTAATAACCAAGTATCATTTTTCTGAGAAGTAGCCAAAATAAATGCTTAGCACTTTACTGATCAAAGCTGAATTAACTTCCTACACCAAAACGAAACAGGTGCTCCCAGGCCTGCGCCACCAGCCGCCCCTGTCCAGCCCTGCATCTCACTTAACTAAGGGTGTCCTTCCACGAAGACAGGCAGAATTGTGAGTGAGCGCAGGCAGAGACTAAGGGAAAGCCTGCCATCCTTTAAGCCTCCCGGCCTTTGTCATCCGGTGTTCGAGGCTGAAAAGCCAGGTGTAGAAGCAGGTCCCACAACTCCATAAAAGCAATCAGACTGCTCATCTTTTCCACCTTCACCCCGTTTCTTTTGCTTAAAAGGCCTGAGAATTAGCAGAACTCTACCACCGCTGTCACTGCGAAGTGCTGCGCCAGGCCGGCGCCCGCCTGTCCCGGAGCAAGCGCACTTACATCTTTTGCCATGTTACCAGATCCGCGAAGTCGATGCTATAAATGTTCACCCTCCACAGAAGAAAAGTGATTTTTCTGGAAAAAGGGAAAAGCAAGAAATGAGTTAAGGACGAAAAGCAGCGTTAATAAAACACCCACATTTCCCGGCCTCCACCCCAACTGCCCGCGGGGGCTCTGGTCCTGCGGCGGGCCGGTAACTGACAGGTGGGCCCCGAAGGGCACGGGGCGGCCAAGCGGCTCAGCGCCCGTGCGGCCCCGGCCCCGACCCCGTGCGCTCGGGCTGCCCCGCCGCAGCCCACGACCCCGACCCCGGGCCTCGGGCGCCGCTCCGCCGGGAGGCCAGCCCGCAGGCCCAGCGGCAGGGTCACCTGGGCGCCCCGACGCGGCGCGCACGCGGCGGGGTCGGGCGCGGGACGCGGCGGAGGCGGTGGCGCCCGGGGTCAGGCCTTCGCGGGACCCCGGCCGCCATGGCTCCTCGGCGCGGGCACGCGGGCGGGCGCGGGCGGCGGCGCGCCCGGCCCGGGGTCCCAGCGCTGCGGGCGCGGGGCGCGGGGCTCACCCTGCGAGCGGCGTCGGCGGGTGACGTGAGCGGCGCGGCGACGTGACGTAAGCAGCGGGCCGGCTCCCGCAGCGCGCCTGCGCGCCTTTTCGCGCCTTCGGCTCCCTCCTCCTCCTCCCCGGGGCGGCCCGCGCGCTCGAGGGGATGGGGTGCGTGTGCGCGTGCGCGTGCGCGAGCCCGCCTTAGGGGTGGGGGCGGAGGGCGTGTGTGGGCCGCGGCGGCGCGCACTTGGAAAAGTGTGGGGTACGCCTGGGAAGAAGGCCTGCGGGTGCACGTGTGCGCTTGGAGAGGGGCCGGGGGCGCATGTGTGCAGTTGGAGAGGGCCGGGGGTGCCCGAAGGGAGGAGAGGGGCGAGGGGTGCACGTGTGCTCTTGGAGAAGGGCCCGGGGGCGCACACTCGGAGGGGGCTGGAGGTGCACGTGTGCGCTTGGAGAGGGGTCGAGGGTGCGCGTGTGCACTTGGAGAGGGCCTGGGAGTACAGGAAGGGAGGAGAGGAGCAGGGTGTCCTTGTGCATGTGGAGCGGGTACCCATGTGTACTCGGACAGGTCCAAGGGTGTGAGTGTGCACACGGAGGAGAGGGGGCCGGGTGTGCGTGTGCGTATAGGTGTTTATGTGGACCTGAGCAGGAAAGGAGGCTGGGCTTGTGCGCGTGTGTGTTCTTGTGCAGGAGAAAGGCTGGGCCTGCACATGGGGGTGTTTGCAGGTGCTCATGTGTTCGCCCGCGGCCGCCAGGCCCATCCAGCCTCCTCCTGGTGGCGCCCACGTACACAGTACTCATCACTGGGTGGGCCTGGTGCATCCTGAGTCTTGGAGCCTTGTGCCCCACCGGAGCTTGCAGGGCTAGGGTGACAGTGGGCTGGGGGCCAGAGACCCAGCAGAGGGCAGGCTGGCCTGGAGTCCAAAGTTCAGAGCTGCAACAGGTGAAGTGGCTCCTGGCATCTCAGAGGGGCACAGAATTTGCCAGCAGGGCGGGTGATATTTCAGGGTTCACTGTTTAACCCTCATTGCTGCTCACGCCCACCTCTGCATCCCTACTAATGCACCACTTTAACTGTCAGCACCGCAGTTGGCACTGGTTCCTCTCTGAAAGCAGCAGAAGTGTTCACCCTCTTTGTGCAGATTGCACACAGTGGGGGTGACGGAGGTGAACTAAAGGGTCTGGGAGGGGACACTAGGTAAGAGTGGCCTTACCTCCGTACTGATGAAGTTGACATGGCATTACACCCACGAGCAGCCCCATGTCCCTCCACGCTCCTCTCTGCTTCCTCGGAATCCTTTATTTTTACTGTATTTGAATATTCACCCCCAGATAGCCAGGACCTCCGCTCCCAGGCTTCAGACCCAGATACACAAGGGCAGCAAGCATTTTGGCAAGGCTGGGGGCTCAGGAGAGATGGGATCAGAGGACAAACCTTCAGCCTCTCCCCAAATTTAAGGGTCCAGTAACTCGACAGTATGTGCACAAATAACCACTGCTAATATTCAAAATAATTTTGACACAAAAATCACTGGTAGTGAAACTCAGAACTCACAAGAGCAGTGAAAGCTCACCGAGGCACCACTTTTCTTGGGAAAAGGACAAAAAGTTGTTCTTTTGCCTCTCTGTAGTCAAATTCTCACAGAAACCCTAGTTTGTGCGTTAAAAGGTAACAATTCTAAAATTTTTGGATGGATTTTTGCCTTGCCCTGAAATTCCCAGAATGAATTTCAGAATGCAGCCTTGCTGCTGAGTGATGACCCCCAGCCCCACAGCCATGTGCCCGCCACACCCCGTCTGCACGTCTGGGACCTGGGCTGTCCAGGAAGCATGCTGCCCAGGGTGCTTTCTTTCAGGTGCTGACGTGACCCGCATCCTAGCGGTGGGTTCTGCCCTGTGTCACTGTCCAGGATGCTACGTGATGAGGCTTCCTCTACGTCCGTTCCCAGGAAAAGCCCCCATTTCTGGAATCTCTCCTTTCTTTATGTCTGCTCTGTGGGGCCTCAGGGCACCATACAGACCCATTCAACACCCCCACTAAAGTGCTCTTTAAAAAGGAGAGATCTGCTCATCTCTTCAAAACTAATTCTACATCTGTTTGTTAAAAACCCAATCTGTCTCTGGTTCCCTCCATGACACTGGTCTTTTCCCCAGCCATTCTGTTTTCCACCTCTCGGGTCCCTGCAGCAATGGTGGCTCAAGAGGTGGGAGATGGGGAGGCGAGCCGGGTCATGGAACTTGTGGGGGAGTGTTCCTGGGTATGGACCGGTGACATTTTCTCACTCTTTGGTAAAACATAAAGGCATATTTAGAAAACTTTGTCCTGCTTATGTGTGTATATCATAAAGTATAAGTAAATCAGTATGCTTGTTCAACCTCAAGATAAATCCCCTGGCCTTCACCCCAAAGAGACCGCACTCCTAAGGCCTATCTGCAGAGCAGTTCTGTACCCGCCCTGCCCCTTGACACATGAAGACATCCTTGTTTCTCTCTTACTCTTCCTCACCTCCTGATTCCTGTTGAAAATGCCCAGTCAGATCCAAAGTCACCCTCTTGGAAGGAAGACCAGTCCTTTAACTCTCTTGCATTATCATGCTGTTAATATCACTCAGTCTTAAAGACGTTCACGGGTCCTTTATAAGCCAAAGTCATAGTCCTTTAAAAAGCAGCCTTTGGACCTGACAGATTCTAGATCACAGCATTGAGCTCACTCAGATCTGTGTTACCAGCCTTGTTGGCTGCTTGGACACTGTTCATCTGTCTTTCCTCTGAAATGTTCTCTGGCTTTTGCAATGAGAGGAATATCCCTGTCATTCCATCACAATTCTTCTAAAGTGTTCCTTCGGTGAGACTTCACATTGCTCTGGCTAAGATGAGAGACATTAAGATTATTTTCTGTGGGATCCCATATCTCCTTCTGTCCTTGACAGAACCCATTTTCCATCAGCCAGGAGTGAAAGCAGCACGAGAGCCTACAGCACCATCTAAGGGACGTAGCCTTCGGTGTAACTACATGGTTTCAGTCACTTCTGCTACCTACACGCAAGCCTTACACGCTCCAAGAAGGGCCCCAGGCCCGCCCACTAGTATGCTGAGATGGAGGGAAGTCGTGTGAACTTGGTAAGCACTCTCAGCCCGCTGGCTGCTCTGGTTCCTTTAGCAGAGAAACAAATAGACTTTAAAAGTTTTTTGATAAGAAGACAATTTCAAAAGCTTTCCCTTTTCTGCACTCCCCACTTACCAAACATTCTTGAACTCTGAATACATGCCAGAAAGCCCTCTGATACTGCACAGAATTGTAAGATAGAGGGTTGCTCACAGTCAAACCAGAGAGATTCACATACAATCAAATATGACGTAAGGAGACAAGGCTCTACTCATGAATGGGAAAGGGTATTACAGAAGCACAGAGCAAGCACCGATTATTTCTCTGCAGGAGTCCAGGAGGGCTTCACAGAGGTGGGTTTGAGATGGACTATGACCAGCTGAGGATATATATGGCTGTGTGCCCGTACAGAAAAGGACCCATCTTGGAATATGCTCATAGCTGTTTACAGCCCTGTCTTAGCTTGGGCTGTATAAGAAAATAGCACAGATTGGGTGGCTGATAAACAGCAGAGTCCAAGATCAGGGAGCCAGACCAGCAGGACTGGGTTCTGGTGAGAGCCCGCTTCCCAACTTGCAGACAGCCGCCTTCTCATTTTATCCTCAAATGGCAGAGAACACAGCCAGCCCTCAAGCCACTCCTGATGGGCACTGGTCCCGCTCACAGGGGTCCACCTGGCACCCCAACTGGCTCCCGGAGGGCCACCTCCAGATACCCCCTGTAGGAGGGGAGAAATTATTCCCCCTTTATCTAAGCTCTTGGCTGGGGTCCCTGTAACAAAAGACAGAGGAACAAGAGAAAAAACGTTGGACTTGTATAACCCTCCTCACATATACATGGGTATCCAGGGGAAAGTGAATGACTCTCAGAAGTGGCTGAGAATCCATCTTCAGATAAAGACAGAGCAAAGAAAGCTGTCAGGGGGTCAGTTCTGGGGCAATGGTGGAAAAATGCAATAAATACAAGTAAGGTCTGTGGTGCAGATGTAAGCCCCTGCCTTCTTCACTGATAAGTTTGTGACTTGCCATCCGTCTCTTCCTGGGACAGAGGGAGACACCCTTTCAAATGGAGATTTCCTTTAGAATGTAAATTCTCCCACACTGGTGGGCAACTTGTACTGTTCTCAGAGCTTCTCCAGTTTCTCAAAATAGTCCTGTGCAGCAGAGGCCATTTTGGGGTGGCATATTCTGCCACCCTTCACACCACAATGGGGATTAAATTTCAGCATAAGAGTGTGGAGGGACTGCGAATGTTCAGGCCAAAACAGTGCCCTTGGGGTGGCCAGGGCCGCACCTCGCTGTAAGGGCAGCTGGAGATGCAGCCGTCCTTGGCCTGGGGCACACCGGAGCATCCACAGGCCACCGAGGACAAGGGCAGAAGTAGCTTCCGGGAGGCAGCTGTCTGTCCTGACGGTGGAGGGAGGGGAGATGGGCCCGCACAGCACATCACTGAGCAGTGTTTAAAAACCAAGATTGTACTGGTTTTATTCAACAGTTCGTGAGTCAGGCAGAGTGCCATCCAGCAGATAGCAAGCAGCTCTGTGGCGCAGGACAAAACGGAGGCTCTTGTAGGCAGGAGGAGGCGGAAAAGGGGAGTTTCCAGCTGAGTGGACTGCTCCAGGCAAGGCCGCCTTCCTTTGGGGCAGATGGAGGTCCCTCATGCGGATCACCTCACCAGTGCCGACCGGGAAATTCCAGACGGACTGGGCCAAGGTCACTGTCCCGGAGAGGCTGAGACTGCAGCCAGGTTTCAGCAAACTCTTGGTTTGGTGAGGTGGGCATAGCATGAGTGATGCCAAGTGAGGCCTGCTGTTCCCTTTTCAACAAAGGAGTCAGGGGGCCCCGTGCAAGTGCAGGGACTAACCCTGGGGCCGCAGAGGGCTGGGTGGTCCACAGGGCATCTGGAAGTACCGCCCCAGCTCCCCGTCGTGCATGGGAGCCTGAGGTGGCAGCTCCTTCCAGCTCTCTGCCGTCGGGGGGCCGTGCCCTTCTGGCTTCCAGGCTGGCAGGTGGCACCTACCTCTCACCAACGTTTGACAAGGACACATTTCCTACATATCAGGAGCTGCTTCAGATCCAACAGCCTCCACGTGGATGTGTTTGCTACAAAGGGGTGGGAAAGGGCAGGTCAGCCCCAAGGGCCCCAGGCCACAGGAGGTGGGGTGACACGCTGCCAGGACCAGGGAGTGGGGAGGCAGGGGCAGCTGGGCTGTGAGGATGGGGTGGGGCACTTAGGGGAGAGGGTTTGACAGCTGAGCTCTAGGCTGGGGAGGAAAGGGAAACTGAGGCCTCAGGAGACGTTCAGAGCGCAGGAGGGTGCTCAGACGGGCTCAGTGTCCTGCGGGCAGGTAGCACCTGGATGCTGGGAAAGAAGCCCACCTTCCCCACCACCCCTGCAGGGCCCTGCCCTCCCTTCCCTGGCCCTGGCCTTCGGTCGTGGGCCAGCTGCCCTCCTGCCCACTGACTGTGGTCAGTGGTGCCTGTGTCCCTCCCAGTCCAGGGCTCCTGGAGGGGCCTCTTCCATGACCCACACCCCAGGTGCCCTGCAGCTAACTGCCCACCCACATGGCTGCCCGCTGGCCTACTGGCTCCCACAGACAGAGCCCCCACCTGTTCCTGCCGGGACCACAGCTGACTCAAGCTCTGAGCATAGAAAGTGGTCCATGATGTGACTCCACGGACTTACAGGACTAGGAAAGGCTGTTCCAAGCAGCAAGGCACAACCAGCAGTGTCACAGGTGCGCCAGGATGCAGTGGGGTGAGAGGGGAGGGAAGCCGTTCAGTTTGGCAGTGTGGTAAGTGATGCTCAGCAGAGCAGCTGCGATAGCATTGGGGCAGGGCAGGGGGGACGGCGGAGGGCAGGGCAGGGGCCGGGGCATCTACGGAGGGAGGGAGAGGTGGGGGCGGGGGAGGGCAGGGGGACGGCGGAGGGCAGGGGGGACGGCGGAGGGCAGGACAGGGGCCAGGGGCATCTACGGAGGGAGGGCGAGGTGGGGGCGGGGGGAGGGCAGGGGGACGGCGGAGGACAGGGCAGGGGGCAGGGCAGGGGAGGGGGCAGGGAGGGGTGGTCAGAAGGGCTGTGCAGGTGAAGGTCAGGAGACGGGGATCCTCAGTGTATCCAGCTGTGCACCTAGAGGACGTCACCCAAGAGCAGAGGTGGCAGAAAGCACCGAGGCAGGGTGGTGGGGCGCGGGGACAGGCGAGGCAAAGGAGTGTGACCAGGGCTGCAGCTGGGGCCAGTAGGGAGCAAGAGCGGCCTGTGCCCTTTTCCTAAAGTGGCCCAACGTGCCCTAGCAGGCAAACCTGCCTTGCCTCCTTTTCTTTTTTGGGGGGGGGGTTATTTTATTATTTTTTTTATATAATTTATTTTGGTATCATTAATCTACAATTACATGTGCAATGTTATGGTTATTAAACTACACCCTTCATCAGGTCTCCCCCACCAACCCCATTACAGTCACTGTCCATCAGCGTAGTGAGATGCTATAGAATCACTACTTGTCTTCTCTGAGTTGTACAGCCCTCCCTGTGCCCTCCCAACATTATGTCTGCTAATCGTAAGGCCCCTTTTTCCACCTTGTCCCTCCCTTCCCACCCACCCTCCCTAGTCCCTTTCCCTTTGGTAACTGTTGGTACATTCTTGGGTTCTGTGAGTCTGCTGCTGTTTTGTTCCTTCAGTTTTTTTCTGTTCTTATACTCCACATATGAGTGAAATCATTTGATACTTGTCTTTCTCCACCTAGCTTATTTCACTGAGCATAATACCCTCTAGCTCCATCCATGTTGTTGCAAATGGTAGGATTTGTTTTCTTCTTATGGCTGAATAATATTCCATTGTGTATATGTACCACCTCTTCTTTATCCATTCATCTACTGATGGACACTTAGGTTGCTTCCATTTCTTGGCTATTGTAAATAGTGCTGCAATAAACAGGGGTGCATCTGTCTTTTTCAAACTGGGCTGCTGTAGTCTTAGGGTAAATTCCTAGGAGTGGTTGCCTCCTTTTCTACACTCGAACACCCAACTACAGACACTTAATTTTCTCCACATTCTGTGACCAGAACCCAAATTCCTCTGGGGGGAACCATTTAAAAGCCATAGTTTCCTGGCCGCCCCCTTCAGCCACCATAGGCAGTACTGATCAGCACGACTTGTCAGTGAGGCAACAGCGCTCCGTCGATCACGGCCGTGCGGCCCCTGCGTGCGCCCAGTGACTGGCACTGGAGACGGAGGCGAGCGACCGCACCGGCCCCACTGCTGAAGCCAATCACCCCTGCCCCCCGGCAGCCAGCGCCAGGCCCTCGCTCCCACTGCCGTGTGGCGGCCACACCGCTGTGCTTCGGACGTTCTCCCGAGAGGAGCCTGTTCTCCCTGTACGTGTCTGCACGGAGATAGACAGCCACCTCTGTGCCCCCTGGGGGCCCACAGTCCTGCGGACACTGTCAGCAACTTCAACAGATTTACATTTTAAAACTGGCAGTTGCAATGGGAGGATGTGTTGGGACAGGGCAGGGGGAGCGGCTGCCTGACCTCTGGCCCCCACCCAGCTGCCTGATGGCATGCCGAGCCCCCCAGGTTCAGGGGATGGTGGGCCAAGCTCAAGCCCATGAGGTGGGAAGAGGCAAGGGTCCAGACCAGAGGAAACGCAGGTGTGACTCCGCAAACCAGGACAGGGATGGGACTCTTGGTCCATACCAAGGGCCAGGGGAGCCCCAGGGGCAGAGAGCGCCCATCTGCTTCCCCCTGCCCTTTAGGGGTCTAAAGTCTCTGGGATCTGGTCAACTGTGGAGGCTGGACCAGATTAAATATAGGGGACACTCAAGAACCACCAGCATTAAGGGGAGCAGTGCAAACGTCACTCAAAGGCAGCATCCCCACACCCAGCGGACCAAGCATGTTTGAACCGAGTGACTGGGTCAAACTCACCGAGGAGTCAGAAATGGAGCTGGCAGTTTGTGGCACTTGCACTGAGAAGAGCGCAACACCCAGGAGTGGTCTGCGGGCCAGCAAACGGAATGCCGGGGAGAAATATGGACTTGGTGTTCGATTCGTGAGGTGTGAGGGCGCCAAGCGTTGCCGGGAAGGGTGGGCTCGCGAGTGAACTGCCTGTTCATTGCTTGTCGTCATGGAAGAAGTGTGGAAGAGGCATGGATTTGGAGTCAGCTGCCCTTGGCACAACCTTGGAATTTGCTCTCCCAGTGCTGCAGGGGTGAGCCTAGAGTCAGTGGGGCTCAAGGGCACATGCCACCAGTGTCACGCAGAGGCAAGGCCAGAGCTCGCGGCCCTTCCAGCCTTTCTGAGGGAGAAGAGGGGCCAGCTGGAGGTCACAGTGTTCACGGCAAAGGCTGGAGGACTTGGGTGCTTCATGATCTTCAACAATGAGCAAGTTCAGACTCTTGCTATCACCAACTTTATTATTTCAAATTATTTTCCTCTTTTAGACTGCCTACGAGGTTTGGGATAGTCTTTCTTCTTTGCTCTCTCGGACCTCTTTCTCTATGTCTGTCTAATCTTCCTATTTCAAGTAAAAGTTTTGAAGGAAAATAGCAATTAGTGACACTCTTTCAAAACTGCATGGGAAACAATATCTAGGACATAACAGGCATCCAAAAAATATTTGTTGAATTCAAAAAAAAGAAAAATCTGTACGGGAATCTGGAGGCCCAGGCTCGCTGCCTGTGGGACGCGGCTGCCAAGCTGGGGCTGCGCAACACGGATTTCCCAGCTCCAGGGTCTGGCCAGCTTTGCAGGACCACAGTAGTTCTGGCGGAGAAAGGCCCACCACCTCGTGGTGTGCCCTGAAGGTGGTGAGAGGGGCCCTTCCTCTCTGAGGCTGTGAGCTGTGTTCTGGCTCCATTTCTATCCACCAGGCTAGCGGGACTTTCTTCTCCCAAGACACAGCTGGTGTCCTGAGCCCTTCCTCGCTAGGGACACGGGGTCCTCGGTGTGGCTGTGGGGTCCCATCCTCGGCGCACACTGACAGCTCTGGGGGAGTGTGCAGAGGCCCTCTGCTCCCCTCACCTCCCGTCTTGCCTCCTGCCTCCTGCAGGCCCTCCAGTTCTCCTAAGAGCTTTGGCTTTTGTAAAACACACACCAGCTAATTCTGTCCTCCAAATGACCCTGATCCACCATGGAATGTGAAGAGCCCGTTTTGAGGAAGTAAAGGGAATTTATGTGAGGAGGAAACACTTACCTCCAAACAGTCGCCAGTCCCCGCAGTGAGGGATCCTTTCATCTCCAGTGAGGGTCTAGCTAGCTACAGAGGAAGTGCGTGGGAGCACCTTCTCCCCAAGGACGCTGCGCTTTTTTCTCGGGAACAACCAACCACTCAGGACACACACAGCCTGCAGGGCCTCGCTCCACGTCCAGGTGACAGAGGTCTCAGAAACCATCATCTGATAGGACTGCCTCCCTGTGGATAAAGTGGGGTTCCTATGGCCAGGATCCTCACTGAAATTAAATGTAACTGGCCTGTTGCTATGCTACCGCTTCCATACCTTTAGGCAATAAGACATTACTGTGTTAATGTAAGGAGTTCTGCCCAGGGCTCCGCCTGGCTGGAGGCTGAAAGTCTGTAGGGGAGCAGAGCGGAGGCTGGAGTGGTGGTAGCGCCCAGGGACTGACCTGCCACCTCGAAATAAAGCTGGGTATAACCTTTTCACCCCAAGAACCCTTTGCTGTAAATTTCTTTGGACACAGTGAATCTATAGCGAACTTGCCTGGAGCTGAAACTCATTTGCAAGACACTCCCTCAAAGCTTCCTGTGGAAGTGAGAGGCCCCTTTGGTTTATAACTGTGCCCTTAGACTACAGCTGGACTGACTCCTCTTACTGATACCCCCAATGGCACAACACACACTACATTGTTTCTCCATTTGTCCTTTACTTTATTCATAAATCATGAAAGAATCAGGTGCTGCTTAGAGAGAGTCCCTGCACGGCTCTGCACTGACAGCCGCCCTCTCCCCACGGGCACGCAGCCTCCCCCGCTCCTGAACCTGAACTTCACTGAGTGGCCCCAAGCAGAAGCCTCAGAGCTGCCTGCTGGCTGGGTCGCGGAGCAGGCTGCCCTGCCAGGTTGGACCTGCTTGGCGCCAGGCGGGGAGCAGAAGGGGCTGGAGCCAGGGAGGAGCCACCGTCCCCTGTCTGTGTCTGCTGGGGTAGCAATGCGACCACCTCCCTCCCGGGGTCTCCATGCGGTCCTGAGCCTGCAGCCAGCCCTCACCCCACTGGTTCACAGGCCTAGGGCCTGTCTCCCCCCGGGCCCCGACATGCCTGCTTTCTGCCCTCCTGGGTCATGCTTTTCTAAACCAGTGGCTTCAGGTGCTCTGTAACATACATGCATTGCACATGCGTGTTGGTCACACTGAGCCCAAGGTTCTTGGACCAGTGCTTCCCTGGCTGGGTGGGCAGGGAAACTGATCTCGCCCTCCAGAGAGGCTGCCGTTGGAGGGGCTCTGCTCTGGGTGGTCCCGGGGGCTCAGCAAGGCAGTGCAGCTCTGCTCCTGACTTGGAGACCACCTGGGTTTGCTCGCGCAGCAAGTGCTCAGCAAGGACCATGGCGAGACCCTGCTTCTTGTGTGTGGTCCTGTGCCGAGGGCACCAGCAAAGCCCGGAAGTGTGTTGGGAGGCTCATCCGCAGGCCCTCCCAGACCGGTGGGGTCTGAAACTCTGGGTCTGGACGGGCCAACTGGAAGTCCAGACGCTCTAGAACTTGGGAGCTGCTGTGCTGCACGGCATGCATCCTCCAATGGAGGGCAGCCCGCACCATCCTAAGCAGATGGAAGCCGTAGGAACAACCTGCACCAAGGGTCCGCTCCTGGCCTGCCCTCAGCAGCATCTGCTGTGTGCTTTCCAGGGGCTCCCTACGCAGGACTTACTGCTGCCTTGGGACTTGCACCTCGGAATGCATCAGAAAGCAGCGGCGGTCATGCCCCTGGGGTCCTGTGGAGAATGCGATAGAGGTAGGCGACTGCCTCCAAGCAAACACTGGTGGCATTGCTTGAGCGCACACCTGCCCTACCTGTACACACCTTCCACACCTGTGCACACCTGCCCCACCTACACCTGCCATAACTGCACACTTGCACACATCTGCCCCACCTGCACACACCTACCACACCTGCCCCACCAGCACACACCTGCAGATACCTGTCCATACCTGCCATAACTGCACACCTGCAACACTAGAGCACTGTCCCAGAGACCATAACGGGGTCACGTCTACACCCCCTTCCCACTGCTCTGATATTGTGGCTGGTGCAGAGGCTTAATTTTGTATCTGTTGCTTCAGCAAACTGAGGCAGCTCTTCCCCACCTGGCCTCCCACAGGAGATCTGCTGCCGTGGCCACTGGCGCCTGGCTGTGCCACACGTGATCACTGACCCCACCTCCCGAGGCTGAAGGGCCGAAACAGGCTCCCTGACACAGCAGTGCCAAGCCTTCCACACAGGTTTCTGGCCATGTGGGCTGAGGCAGCTGGTCGCTGCCATCTGCTCTCTGCGCCCTAAGCACAGCTCTGGGCCGGGCGGCCACCCAGCAGGAGCTTGGGAGACACAGGTCACCACTGTCCCCGGGCAGAGTGGGGGCTCTGACACAGGCGACTCTCTGGCCCATCTCAGAGGCCCATCTAGCAGGAGTGGGCCCATGTGACACTGAAGATCAGGACACCTCTCCCCCGGCACACCCCTGGGGGCACTTCCCCACTGCGGCTCAGGGCCACACAGAAACACTCTTATTTCCTGAAGAGCTGGCCACCGCTCTTCAGACACAACTGGGGCTGGCTTATAGGATGCAGACACAGATAAGGGGAGGTGCCAAGGCCAGTCCTTGGGCCGAGTGGGCAGGCTCAGGTGAGGACAGGGCCAGGAGGGGCAGGCGGGCCACCCTAACCTCCTCGGCAGCCCTGGGGCCCAAGACTTTACAAGGAGACTTCTGGGCTGGCAGGTCTTCCAGAGGGGTTTCCTGTTGTCCAGGACTGTGATTTTGTTAATTACTAATGAACTCATCACCAAGTTGATACGAACTCCATGTTTTGGGGATAACTTAATGTCATTTTTATACAGTCCACCACAATTTAATAAGCTCCTGGTTCTGTCGCGGGTGCTGGAGACAGTGTGACACCACACGCACCCCAGAGGCCTCTGAGCTCTTCTAGGTCGCCGGTGACAGGCATGGAGACAAGGGAGTGTCACAGAGAGGAGAGGCGGGCCCAGGGCCCCCCACCCTGCAGGGTCTGCACACCCAGCGATCCCAAGGGAGTGGCACCCATCTGTAGGATTTTGACATGAATAAAACCAAGGCTATTTTCTAAAAATGAGTACATTTTACATCATTTCTCTATTGTTTTACTTCAGACTAGATATAACCCATTTCATCTTACAGTGTTCTACTAATTTATTACTGCAATCTGTATTTATATCTGCAACACGTAACTACACCTGACACGTCAGTCCCTCTACTCCAAGAATTTTGGTCAAATTGTTAGGCTCTTAAAACCAGTATTTACAGGAAAATTCTGCCTTAAGTATATTTTAGGATAATCTTTGTAAGGATCAGAACTTCATCTGTGTTAGTTTCTAAAATGGGGCAAGTAATAACCTAAATACACTTTTAAAATTTGAATTAGAACTTAGGCTTCACACACAGCTTTGATTTAATCTGGTCTCTTGGAATATAGTGTGGCAACCTATGAATCACCTTGATTTTTAAAACTGGCAAAGATTAGTTCAACAAAAACCTAATTAAAGAAGATTTTCAATAAACTTCAATTATATTCTGATCATAAATGATTTTTATTAGCGAATGTATACTCTTGTGATTTAAAACCAAATATTGAAAAGAATGATATACCTAATAAAAATCAACATGAGTGTTTTATTTAAAATTGTTATAATAAAAAAGACATTCAGAAGGTATTTCTCATTTTAGAAAACATAAGCTTTGAGAATTAAAGTAACTTCCCAAACTCACTGCCAGAGTTAAGATCTCACATGACAGAACTGTTTAATAACAAGTAACAACAGATTACAACACTAAAATTGTACAATAAATTTAAAAACTATTTTTCTTCATCCAAAAAATCATGAACTGAAGAAGCAACAATATAAAGTTGACATTAATTTCAGAAGAAAAGGCACATCCAGGAGAAATAGTCAAGGCGATCTGTAAAATGCAGTGTTACATTTATACTGGGCATGATTGGTCAGATGCAATAAATTACTCTGGAAGGTTCTAAAATACAGCAGGAACAGTTTGTAAAGCCAGGCAGCCACGCCCTGGTAGAGTGCTGTGTTCATGATGCAGAACAAACAGGAACGGCCACAGCCGAGCCGCTGGATCACCCCCATCCCACACACAGCTTTGCTCTGAGAAGCCTTTCCTTTTCCTGATGCTCAGAGGCTCGACCGCCTCTCTGGCCGCGGCACACACTTTGTGATCGCAGCCCTCCACAGCACTGGGGCCAGCAAAAGGCTGAGCGTGGTCACACTGAGGATCAGGAGGTACACCTGCAACAGGTAAGGCCAAGCATCACATCAGGATTAGGGGGCACACCTGTGCCCTTGGACACGCCCTGCATAGCCATGGGTTTGGGGACTTGTGGATGGGAGGTGTACTGCCCTGCACTTGGGGTCGTCCCTCGGGTGCGCCAGCGGCCAGACAGACCCTCAGGACAGGCCGCAGAAGCAGCACGTGCAGACCCCACTCCCAGCAATGGCTTCTGGTGTTAACATCACTCAAACTTTCTTCTCCACACTTACGAACACGAGGAGACAACAGGGTAATCTGAATGCTTGCCACCGGTTCACATGTGCCAGACGAACTTTTATATTCACTTGGCCCTTCGTTAGGCAGCAGGTGTGCGGAAGCAAATATTCTTAGAGTCACCTGACAGGGTGGGCTTTACCGGCCGCATTGCTCCTGCTGGAGGGGCCTGTACCGGGCTGGCAGGGTGTTGGCTGCGGGCAGGAGACGAGCCTTCGCCCTGCCCCAGTGGTTCACTGCGATTACAGACATCCTTAAAGAGGGCAAAGAGCAGAATGCAGGCGGCGGGAGAGACGCACAGGTCAGAACTCATTCTAAGTAGAAACTACTCTCCATGAACGTGTGTGTCTACAAAGTCGCAGCCTGAGAGCTGCCTGCAGCTAACTGATTCTAAGCTGGGGAACAGAAATGCGATGGACTTCCACACCTGCAAGTCCACACAGGCGCGTGCAGTTCGCTGGCCCCTATGCATGTGTGACTCCTCAGGGAACTGAGGGTTCACAGGCAGGGCGCTGAGGTCTCCACACTGCCACCTACTGTGCCCACTTGGCACAAAGCCCCTTGGTCTCCCTCTTGTGTCCATACACACAGCAGTGCCTATTCTGAGTCACAAATGCTCGTCCCAGTGCAGCACCACTGGTCCCGATCTCAGGGCTGACACACACCATTATCTGGCCCTGAAAGAAAACCGAGATTCTTTCCTGATGAGAAACGCCAGAGCCACAACCCTCACCCTGTAGCCAAGCAGAAACCTCTTCCATATCAAATTTAAAGTGGCATCCCCGGGTTAGCAAATGAGTCATCAAGCTCTAATTCACAGCCACGTTAAAAAAGGCAAATAAAATTTAAAAACGGTGGAAATGAACATAACTGGGCAGGAAAGAAAGGTAGGCGAACAACAGCAGGTGTAGAGGTGCAGACCCACCTGAACACACATGCACGCCCACAGGCACACAGACCCGCACTCATGCACACACCCACACTCCTGCACACAAGCACGGGTACACACAACTTCATGTCTGCAAGCACACCTGTATGGGCACACACAACTCCACACCCACACCCACAGCTGCACACACACACACGAGTACATACAGTTTCATGCCTGCAAGTACACCTGTATGTGTATACACAACTCCATGCACACACCTACACACACCCGCACGCCCACAGCTGCACACACATACACCTGCTGCTGATGCACACCCACACACACATGCCGGCACACACCTGTATGTGCACACACAACTCCATGCACACACACAGCTGCACACCTACAAGCCTGCCTGCACCCCCCACAGCTGCACACCCACCTGCACTCCACACATAGAGCTGCACGCCTGCATGCCCAGCTGCACCCCACACACAGCTGCATGCCTGCACTCACCTGCGTCCCCTACACAGCTGCACGCCTGCATGCCCACCTGCACCCCCCACAGCTGCACACCTGCCTGCGCCCCACACACAGCTGGCACGCCTGCATGCCCACCCGCACCCCCTACACAGCTGCATGCCTGCATGCCCACCTGCACCCCCCACAGCTGCACTCCTGCCTGCACCCACACACAGCTGCATGCCTTCACCTCCCACAGCTGTACGCCTGCAATCCCGCCTGTACTCCCCACACAGCCGCAAGCCTGCACTTCCGCCTGTACCCCCTACAGCTACACGCCTACATTCCCGCCTGCACCCCTACACACAGCTGCATGCCTGCCTGCGCCCCCCACACAGCTGCACGCCTACATGCCCACCTGGACCCCCTACACAGCTGCATGGCTGCACTCCCACCTGCACCCCACACACAGATGCATGCCTTCACCCCCCACAGCTGTACGCCTGCGATCCCGCCTGTACCCCTCACACAACTGCAAGCCTGCACTCCCGCCTGTACCCCCTACAGCTACACGCCTACACTCCCGCCTGCACCCCTAACACAGCTGCACGCCTGCCTGCACCCCCACACAGCTGCATGCCTGCACGCCCACCTGGACCCCCTACACAGCTGCATGGCTGCACTCCCGCCTGCACCCTACACACACAGCTGCATGCCTGCATGCCCACCTGCACCCCCTACACAGCTGCATGGCTGCACTCCCGCCTGCACCCCACACACAGCTGCATGCCTTCACCCCCACAGCTGTATGCCTGCAATCCCGCCTGTACCCCTCACACAGCTGCAAGCCTGCACTCCCGCCTGTACCCCCTACAGCTACATGCCTACACTCCCGCCTGCACCCCTACACACAGCTGCACGCCTGCCTGTGCCCCCCACACAGCTGCATGCCTGCATGCCCACCTGCACCCCCTACACAGCTGCATGGCTGCACTCCCACCTGCACCCTACACACACAGCTGCATGCCATCAACCCCCACAGCTGTACGCCTGCATGCCCACCTGAAGCCCTTACACAGCTGCACGCCTGCACACCTGCATGCACCCCCCCCCCCACAGCTGCACATACACTGGCATGTGTGCACACTGACACACATGCACCCCCCAGCACAGAGTAACAGAGAGAAAGCCAGACCCAGGAGGAACAGACCAGGGACATGACGGAAGAAGGAACAAGAGGGAGCTGCCCTCCCAGGCCCCACGCCAAGGGCAGGGTCAGTGTGCACAATGGGCTTGGGGCTGTGTGCACACGACCAGCATGCTTGGAGCCGTGAGAACCTGGCTGGTGTGAAACTAGTGGGGGAAGGAGGGAGCTGGTCAGAAAGGCCCAAAACTTTCCTATGTGTCTTTCGGAAGGGAACACATTCACATATTTTATCCATAGGAAAACCTGTTATCATTTGCATTAAGGTTTTAATTCTAACTACCTAAAATTTGGAAACACAGTGTTTCCACAAGCGCTTTTGACAGCAGTTCCAACTCATCTTTAACAAGTGAGCAAATGCTTGCAATGTACTTTGGGAAAAAAAGACAGATGCTTTGATAGAATAATGTTCTATCTTGTGCGCTTTTGAATAGTTTCTATATTCAGAATGAAGTCCCGTGGAAACTCACAGACATCCCAGGAAAGAAGCCATCTTCTCAAGCCTGGTCTACAGCTATGAGAGTTCACATAAGGCATAAGGCACATTTTGTGCTTTTTAGCTGATATTAATGTGCAAGCTAGCAGCTGAGCTTTAAAAATCAGTTTTCTTCTTTTCAAGAAGTATCAGAGGGACTTAATTACAGGCACGCCTCATTTTATTGCGCTCCACAGGTGCCACGTTCTTCACACACTTCGGGTTTGGGGCAACCCTGCATCGAGCTGGTGTGTCGGAGCCGTTTTCCCAGCAGCGCTTGCTCACTCTGTGCCTCTGGGTCACATGTGCTGACTCTCACGATATTCCAAACCGTTTCATTATTACCGTATTTATACGGTGACCTGTAGCCAGTGAGCACCACTCACTGAGAGCTCAGATGATAGTTAGCATGTTTTAGCAACCAAGTACTTTTAATGAAGGTATGTGCGCTGTTTTTAGACATAACGCTACTGCATACAAGCAGACTACAGTGGTGTGCGCAGCATTTACGTGGCTGGGACAGCAGACAACTCAGTTTCCTGGCTTTATGGCCATTTTCTTTGCTGTGTTACGGTGGTCTAGAGCCAGGCCTGCATAATTACTGCAAAAGAGTAAGGTAACAGCTGGAGCAGAACTAACTGACTTTAGTTAACTGACTTTGATCCAAAACTTCTATGTCCTGTGTGAGAGGAAAGCCTGACCTCCATGCTCACCACTACATGAAGCTCTCAAGACACAGTCTGGCACCAGCCTGGGTGGTGGGCCTGGACCCGCTGCCCCCTCCCCGGCTGACTGTCCCTGAGCACCGAGCAGCTGCTGACGTCAGTGCCGGGGCTGAGAAAGGGCATGGCAGGGGGCCTGCCCATCCTGAGCACCAAGCAGGTGGGGACTCACCTCCCGAGAAATGATGCCCGCTCTGCGTGCTCTGCTCCCCAGGACAAAGGAGAACTCGCTGACCTGGGCCAGGCCTGCAGCCACAATCCACTTGATGTACTGGCTGGTCTTCGGCAGGAGGAGAGACAAGACCAGCGCCGCCAGGACAAACTGCAAGAGGTCTGTGTTAGTGCTCACCCAGGCCCAGCTGCTGAGCACACAGGACAGGGACGGCCACGAGGGGCCTATGAAGGGCACAGGCACCGATTAAACAGCATCTGACATAAAACCACAGAGCACCTAGGCAACACTGAGGTGCAGGCTCCCCACCAGAAAACAAGGCTTCTCCCCAGACCAAGGTACCAGCCCTAAATACTATGTAGCATCAAGGCAGACATTTCATTCATAATGTGAGAGAAATGTCTCCCTCTGTGATGTAAACAAAACCCAGAGGTGAGCAGCTAGGGCAGATGTGGCCGTCAACAGCCCGGGAGAGTCTGGCTCCTCTGCACGGAGATGGGATCCACGAAGCCAGATGGCTGACAGGTGAGCACACCTGAACGAACTGCAAACACGAGCAACTCGGTAATTCATGGAGAACAGAGCAGGAAGTGCCCGTGGAAGCACGTTTGCATGCACCTGGAGGCATAGGCTGACAGCAGGCCACAAGGACCTCAGCGATCACCCTGCAGCTGCTCCTGCCCCAGCTTCTGACTCCCCGGTCTTCACAGTGGAGTCCGGGACAAAGGGCAACCTGCCTGCGCTGGCTCGGCCAGCAGCTTGCTGTGGGGGCAGTTAGGCCCCAGGGAGGGATGTGCGCTAAACCAACGGCATGGGATTTCGCCCATCGCAAAGCCATACCTTCATGATCACCACCAACAAAGTGAGCGCCATCAGGATGGTGAGCTCGTACAGCACGAATGTGGGGAACACGTGGAGGCCTGCGGAGAGGACAGACACGGGACTCCCCAGGGCTGTGCCGTCTCATGCGTAAGCCCTGCCTGGCTGTTTGCAGGGGCGCTGGCCCCAGCCTCTGCTCCAGGGGGGCCGCCTGGCTCCCAGCCTGGTGCTGAGGGCCTGGCTTCACCCCGGGCTCAGCAAAGTGAGTCGCAAGAGCTACTCCATCAGGCTCTCCTTTATGAAAACATTTTGGCCAGGAAGCAAATGACTTCTGGGTCTGAAAGTGAAATGTGGCCAGGTTAGGAGGCTGCTAGCGACTGGCACACAGGCCATCTGCTGCCTGTGTTCACTCCTCCACTGCCTCACACGTTCTGACAAAACAGCAGAGAACCAGGGGCTCTTGTCGCCCCGCTGGGCGGCCGAGGCTGCAGACAAGGGCCAGTGCTGGGGGCAGGGCTTCCCTGCCTATGTCCGCTAGCCACAAGCTTTCCCATTTACTCAGACACACAAACATGAGAACCTGCTTCTACCCCACCTGCTCCCCTAAAGCTCATGGTGGCTCCCCTTCCCCTCGACTCTGTTAACATAGCCGCCCCAGCCTCTGGGTTTCCCTCCTACACCTGGGAGCCTTCCTGTGGATGGCTGTCCTCCTGACCTGTACCCCAGCCGCCTTCCCAGACCCGGGGCCTTCCTAGGACCTGACCTGGCCAGGATGTACCTCTGGGGGCCACTGGCCTTCTGCTGACCGAGGCGGGTGTAGCTCCACCCCATGGTGCCGCTCCCTCAGGGCCCTGGCCTGGGGTAGCACCCAGGTCTCCCACACCAGGGCCAGCACTGCAGCCTCGGACACCCTCTCCAGCTACTCACCAAGCCCTGCTTCCCTCTGCCCCAGGATACAGGCCCACCCTGCCTCTGGCCACTGCAACATGACACCCCTGACACTGTGACTCATGTGCACACATCTCCCACCCAAATGAGTTCACACAGAAAGGGACATGTCCTAGCCCATTCTATCTCACCCAGAGCCCCCATGTGCAGTGTCAGGTGGGCTCCAGCCTGCGTCTCACATTTTGGGAAGCAGTGGTCTCTGGCACGGCAGTTCCCTCCCCGCCTGGTGGCCTGCTCCAGGTGCGCTGCCTGGCAGGTCAGGTTCTGCCACTGGCTCGTTTCCAAGCTCACGGTGCTTCCAGCTCCCAAAGACAAGCACAGAGCCAGTGAGTCATCCCTGCTCCCAAGATCTTGGTCTGCCTGCTGACTCCAGGTGGAGCTGGCCGTCCCCAGTGGACTCTATGTGTGTGGTGGACAGACTGCAGCAAGCTTGTGGCCACGCCGTCCCACCCGTGACCGCCTGGGCCCGGACCACCGGCGGGCCCCTAGCACATGGCTGGATGACAGAGGCTCTCTGCTCAGAGCGGGCAGGTGGAGCCCTGCGCACAGGCAATGACACAGGACAGCCCGAGCTGGAGCACAGTGCCCTCGACAAGTGGACAGCGTTTCCACCACCGTGGTGAGCACATGCAGCTGCATTACAGGTTTCCTGCTCGTGGCTGATCACTCTTGAGACAAATACCCAAACTCACAGTCCCTTGGCTAAAGTCCTGGGTCTACCCCTAACCAAGTGCAGACCCCGACCCACCTGCTCACTTTCTGCCCGGCCTCGGCTCCCCTGCTGGGAGACAAGGCTCACAGGGAGCAGGGGCAGGCCCAGGGCTGCAAGCACCAGGTCACCTCTGACACATGGCGGGGCCACAGGGCCCCTGCAGGAGTAGGGAGCCAGGGGCCTGCCTCTGGGGTCCTTCACATCCCAGGAAGGGGCTGTGTGGTCTGGCACCCCTGGTCTGGCAAAAAGTCGACCCACGCTGCCACGGTGTCTGCGTGAACCCAGGCTATGCTGGCTACTGGGGTCATGGTCACATGCTGAGACGGGGAAGGTCCCGATTCCCGCCTCGCAAGGTGGGTGTGGAGGGGTGGTCTCCCAGCCTCACCTCCTGCCCCCACACTCTCTAGGCAGCCGTGCCTCCATGGTGCCAGCTCTGCTCCAGCACAGAGGCTCTCTCCCTTGGGGCCTAAAAACTACCCTTTTACGGTCCAAGGGTGTCCCCCTCAGGGTCACACCCTGAGCCCCCTGGCATGCCTGCATGCTGGTGGTAACTGCAGGATATGCTCTTCCGACCCAGGCCGCCTGGCCAGTGAGCCCTGGACACAGCCCCGAGTCCAGGTGAGTCTGGTTCCAGAGGCCTGGCACCAGAAAGGGGGTCCCTGGGTGCTGGTTAATGACGAGGATCCCACCCATTCATGCAGTCACTGACGTCTAATGTGTGGGACAGTGAAGGCGTCTTCCTTAATGGGTGTCTTACTAGTTGCTTAGAAAGATCCTGCTCCCGATGGGGAGTAAGACCCACAGTGTGGGCATGTCTCTCAGTGGCAGGGAAACCAGCCACTTCGCTTCGAACTTCCAAGAGTGTGCAGCCGAAGTAAACATGTATAGTTGTTATTCTATTAGAAATCATGGTTCTCAACAGGTCAGGAATCCTAATTTGAGGGCCATTTAAGCAAGTATGTCTGTTTTAAATGACATATTCATGCAATTTTAGCTTTTCAACAAGTGTGCATCCCACAAGGCCCTAGCAGGCAGGACACACCCTTACCAGGTCTGGGGCCCCAGGGCAGAGCATGGGCCTGGGACGCAGTGAGCAGGGGGCTGTGGCTCAGGGCAGGAGAGGCAGAGAGAAAACAGGGTGCAGGGGGCTGCCGCCACCCCAGGCCAGCCGTGCCGTCCCCCTTGGGCAGACAGCTGGCTCTGGTCCCCACCTGCGCATGGCTGAGCACCCACAGGGCAGATAGCCCATCGACGAGTTAACATCCCTTAGTTCAAGTTTTCCCTGTGTCAGGACAGTCACGCCTCAGACTGACTTCCATACGGGCTGTCCTCACCACACAGACTGCAACTAGAAATATGACGGGAACAGATCACGGAAGCAATTGCATGGCTCCAGACACACTGCAGACGTCATGACGTAAAGAGGAAAGTTACCTATGGATGCGAAGAACACGATGGCCAGGAAGTCTCGAATAGGCTCGATGTAAGATACGACCTCCTCGGTGACCTTGTGGCCTTGAGAGGACACGAGGGCCCCAGCCAGGAAGCAGCCCAGCTCCATGGAGACATCCAGCCGCTCTGTGACCTGCGGGGACAGGAGGAGCATGGTCACTCGGGCACAGGGGCCACTGCTCGCTGACCTGGAGGCAGCCTCGGAGCTGCAGGGACCATCACAGGAGGGCCGGAGGCACCAAAGGTCGCCCTGCGTCGGTGCCTCCCTAGGGGGCCTCTGGGGGAGGGCCTAGAGGCAACATGCAGGCACTAATGTCGGCTGGATCAAACACAGAGGAAAAATTAACTTGACATCCTGGAACAGTCACTTGTGTAGATTGCTACAACATTTTTAACATAGCCCAAAATTTATTTCAAATATTTATGATACATTTGCTTTACCTGGAGTCAGTCAACAGCCTGACTGTGGCACTAAAAATGTATTAATGTCAGAATGATCCCACCACCCACGCGGGCCACTCTGTGGAAGCTGCACACAGTGAGCAATTGCCTGGGGCCGCCAGGACCCGGGGAGGCACCCGCAAAGTGGGAAGGGCCTGCCCGTGGTGGGCGTGTGCCAGGCTGCACATGGGCCTGTGACCTCGGTGTCTGCCTCGAGTTCTGCTAAATGCAAAGCTCCTGGGTCTTCCTCACGAGACTCTGCTGACGCGAGACAGCTCCAACCACAGACGGCCGCAGATGGACAGAAGATGAGCTTGTAAGAGACACCATTCACAGGGTCACCGAAACACGGAGACACCGGGGGCACCTCACAGGAGCTGCGCCCCGCACCGGAGAGCACAGGGGGCACGTGGGCGAGGACTGCGGGGACCGGCAGGAGCCTGTGTTACAAGAAGCCCTCCCTCGGCTGCCCTGGAGCCCCCACAAAGCTTCCTTGCATGTGGAAATGACGAGCTGCACATAAAAAAAAACAAAACTCACATGCACAGTGGGAAACCACGAGTAAAGCAAGACAACGTGCCAGAGAAGGGCCCTGGCCGCCAGACGCACAATCGGCCAGGCAGAGCCAGACACCCGTGCACGTGCCCTGCACGCACTGCCTCCCGGTTCTTGACCGGTGACCCTGCACCAGTGAGGGAGACGCACGCCCACAACAGGCCTCACTCACGCCCAGCGCCGTGCACTGCCTCATCCCCCAAGGGGCGTGGATGAAAGGAGAAAGCAGAGCCAGAACTCTTCCCGAGGGGCAGGCAGAGGCCATTCACGCAGGCAGAGAAGTGCTAACAAATCTGACGCTGGGCCACATTAAACAATAACTTCTGTTCATCAAAAATGCTGTTAGGAGAGTGAAGGTGCAAACTGGGAGATACCGGCAGAAATGGATCCGACAGGCCATTACCGGCCACAGAGGAGCACAATGCTGACGCGCTGCAGCGACAGCCCTTCAAACGCGGCCCCGTCGCATGACCCGTCTGTGTGAGATGCCAGAAGAGGCAAAGCTGCAGAACAGAAAACAGATTAGGGTTCCTACGGCAGGCCAGAATGTTCTGGAACTGAGGGTGGTGGTTGCTGCACAGCACAGTAAATAAGCTGAAAAGCACTGAATTGTATCCTGTAAAACAATAAAAATGGCAAATTGTCATGCGAATTTTTCATTAAAAAAACTGACAAAAATTTGCCAGAATACATTAAAAATACTACAGATGAGTAAGAAAACAGCCAACTAAATAGGAAAACACCCGAGGACAGACCGGTGCATCCCCAAGAAGGCCACGCGACCGGGGAGCACAGGGGGAGGTGCTCGCATCATCAGTCACCATGGAAATGCAAACCTTGCCCCCAACAGACGGCACTGTGGCCGGGAGGGCGCCTGGTACAGCGCAACCACCGAGAGCTGACGGGACACAGCCTCAGCAGGCGCAGGCAGGAGCTGGGGCTGCTGAGGGGCCAGGGGCACAGCCACACCCTGGCTACCCCCAAGGGATGTTCTCAACAGAAATGAATTCACACGTCCATCAGACACACGCGTGGGGACGTTCGCAGCGGCCCTAGGAGGAGACAGTCCCTAGTATCTAAGGAGACGGGATCAACATGGGGTCTCCCTGCACCAGAGAGTGAGTGGGCCGCGGGTGTTGCAGGAGGCGCCTGGCACCCCGCAGGCCTGGAGACCCACACACGCTTGCCTAGGTGTCGGATGAAGGGAACTGAAACCAGCAGGGCAGCAGGGGGACTGGCTCAACCTGTCTCCACTGCAAGGCAGCACGGAGTCATGCAGACAAGACAATGGGGCTGGTTGCCGTTTTCTAAGAGAAAAATACTAGAATGTGTAAAGCAAAATAAAAACTCAGTCAGTCACATATTTGAGCAGCTCTGAGCAGAAGCAAATCTTAGTTATCTTCCAAGATCATGAAATGCTAGCAGCAACTAAACCATATGTAAAGAAGTAATTTTTTAAATTTCTTTTTCAAAAGTTAATCTTTTTGAAGTAATTAAAGATTAAACTGCAGTTGTAAGGAATAATCTCAAGAGATCACATGAGCCCTGTACATGGTTCCCCAGCAAGACAGCATCTTGCCGTATCAGTGTGAGACCCCAGCCTGGGCACAGACGTGCCACCAAGGGCGCGCAGGCCACGGCCGTCATGAGGGTCCTGTCCTCTCCCTGCCCGTCCTCATCACCAGGAACCCTGCAACCCTCCCATTTCCAAAATGTTACCTTCACAAGTGTGATGTAAATGAAATTACTTTGGGAATTGGCTTTTCCCACTCAGCATAATTTTCTGGAGAGTCATGTACCCAGAGTTTAAAGCTGGGCAGTCCTCCTTGGTGTGGACGGCCCACAGCGCTGAGCAGCGCACCCACGAAGGGTCTGTGGGGTGCCAGGGCGGCGAGAGGAAAGCCGCAAGGGTCTCTGTGTGCAAGTTCCTTGGAAGCCTAAGTCTTCGTGTCTCTGGGATTCATGTCAGGGAGTGACTGCCGGGCCACATGGCGACCACAATCTTGCCTATGGGGTCTAACAGAGGCCCTCCCTAGCTCATGTGAAGCATGTCCTTTAAATAAGGAAAAGGTGGCTTCCAAAATGAACCCTTTATTTTTAACCTTCAAAGGGAGTTACGCTGAGTAGATCTGTCATCATCAAACAGTTAAATTAAAAGTCTTTTCAGGCTGCCAGTCTTACAAGCAGAGCCTTTTTGAAAGTTTTAAACAGAGTAACAGGGTGGACATGGTGTTTAAGGGCTTTCCGCCCCACAGCACCTGGCTCCCCCCACAGCAACTCACAAGTGCCACTTTAGCAAAATGATCAAAAGTGTGAGGCACACAGATGCACAGGCTCCGCCCTCGCAGCAGCGCTCAGGGGAGCACTAGGCCTGTGTGCGGACTGAAAGTATTACTGCTCCGAATATTTTAACTATTATTAAAATGAAAGGATGGAGAACTGATGACAAGTTTCCAGTGAACAGACTAAAATCAGATTCTACAAACAGATATTTTGATAATTACCATCAACAGCAGAAAGATGAAAGCAGAGGTTCCCAAGACAAGGATCTCTTTGTTCCCGCTGCTCTCCGCGCGCAGCTTTCGGTAATACGGTCCCATGAGGTAAGTCCTTATGACGAGACATAAGAGAAAGACAGCGGCCAGCGAGAAGACAATCTGGCCGGCCAACGCCAGCACTCGCAGCGTCTCCATGACAATGCTGGGAAAGGAAAGAAGACGTGTCACCTCACCCCTGGGACCCAGTGAAATGACCTTTCACTTTCGTCTTTGACATGTTACAGAATGTTACCCAGACCACACACATTTTTATCTCCAAATATTAAAGTAAAACCTATCAATCATATTAATCTCAGAAATAAAGTCATTTGAATCAAATACAGATGCTGAATTGTTTTGCAATCAATGATTTGAAACAAACACATGTAATGACGCCTGACCAACAGCTTTTTTGTCAATAACTGATAATGAAATTCCTCACCAGGAACTAACACCCACTTGAAATTCTGCGTAAGGCAACAGTCACCCTGTAACATTAACACTGCATCACCTCTGCAAGCACAACAAAGAATTCCAGCGACTCCCAGCAAAATACCCCTCATCCCAAGTGAGGCCTCTGAATTTCACATCTATTACTTAGTCACCGAGAAAAGGAATCTTTCCTAAGCTCTTTCAGAATATGCTATTCAGATCTTAGAATATATCTTGAGATCTCGGCCTGAAAGCTTTCATTAAGAAAGGCATGACTGTATATATGTAATATTTACAATAACATAGTTTTAAACTTAGCTCTCCACCATGTTTGGGAAACCAGACCAAAATTCTGGTTTTTTGATGGAAGAATATAAATCTGATTACTAGAACAAAACTCATCACTGCAGTCAGGTTTCAAACAGCAGAGCAGGACACGAATCTCCAGTCAGCCTGACTCTGCAGAGGAATAGGAAGGAGCTGGGCTGGTGGCAAAAAGTAAAACCATCATCTGTGGCCCCAGGTGGGTGAGGGATCAGGAGGGCAGGTGAGAAGCCAGGGTGGACAGTCCTGGCATGGCTTGAAACATGCTGGCAGCTGGATCTGCGCGAATTCCCAGCCAGCCTGCCCCATCCCAGGGGACTAACACCTGCCTATACGTCGGTGCCTTCCGAGTGCCCTACCACCAGTTAGCCCTGCAAGCTGCAATAAACTCCCACCAGCTGGCCCACGCACCACAGCACAATGGCAGGGACACAGGGCACACGCTCCGGCCAGCCGCCCAGAGGAGCCCGATGCCACCTGCTGCCCGCGTCGTCAACGGGGCTGCCACGTCACAACATGCCTCCAGCTGCAGGGCATGTGTGCCAGGCCCTGGTGCTCACCTGAGCCCAGGTTCTCCCCAACAGGCCTTGGACTCCATGTTGACTCCTTGGGAGCCTTACCAACCCACGGTGGCTGTCCAAAACTGCCCCCATCCGCTGTGATGACTGCGCAGCACTTGTCAATAACCCTTCTTTCTGGCCACTGGCTGGGCCATCATTCACATGGCCTCCCCACCAGCACGGTGCCCTGCGTGGGCAGCCAGCCCACTCACTCTGCATTCTGAGCATTACAGTGCACAGCCCCACAACTCATGAGAACGTCACGTCTTCAGTCTGGCTTGGTGCCTTATGGAGAGCAAGAGCGGGAGACTTGCCTCTCCCCGGTTGTCCCCAGCAGCCCCGCGAGGCAATGATGTCACCGTCCCCAGGGCTCGCGCACAGGTCCATCCCATCGTCTACTAGATACGCCGTGACCAGGGCCAGCTCCACAGCTCAGACAGGCCCACAAGAGGTGGAGCCGCGCACAGCTCGGGTCTCCTTCAGGTCTCTGTCGTGCCTGTGTGAGGGTTTCTGCCCTGCTGTCATCTGTCCTGCACATGATAGATGCAGTGTCCTGCATCTGTTTCTTGCTTCCTGTCTTGGTGAAGCTCCTGTGTCAGCACGAGGACCCTGCTGAGTAGTCGAGTGCATGGCCGGCTCGCATCTGAGCCCTCACTTGCCTGCCAGGCGCTGTGCTGTGCTGGATGAGGGCTTCTGCAGCACGTGTTGCACTGTGGTCCCCACACGAGAGCCTGTGGGCTGCCCTGCTCCCATGCCAGCTGGACCCCAGAGCTGACCCACCAGGGATTCCCACTCCAAAGGTTTGCAGACTGATGGGTCCGCGATGCCATGCGCCTTCCATCTGTGAGAGGGAGCACCTTCCACCAGCTCACAGCAACTCATGTTCACTTACCTTGTAACTGGGCATTCAAAGGAGAGCTTTACACAATTAGAAATGTAAGCCTCTCTTTAATATGCATACAAACATCTCTTCCCCCTTTGTCTTTGGCCTGCTTACCTAATTTATACATGTATGTGTGTGCATATATGTGCATCTATATATGCATTTACAGGTACACACATATGTGTGCATGCATGTGTATTTGTGTGCAGGTGTATATGTATGTACGAGTATGTGTGAGGGTGCCTGTGCATGTGCACACATGCACATGCACCTACAAGGACATGTATGTACATGTGCAGGTATGTTTGCATGCGTATGTGTGCAGGGTGTGTACATATGAGTGTGCATGTGCAGGGGTATGCATGCAGGGCATGTGTGTTTGCACATGTATGTATGCATGTGGATGTGTATGAGTTCAGCACACATACATGTATGTGTGCAGGGTGTGCATGTTTGTGTGGGTACACACAAGTGTATTTAAACTCAGAGCATGAGACTTTCATGTAAATACATCACCTCTTTCATCCTTTATGGCTTACAGAATATGTGTTCTGCTTGAAGCAGAAAGGCCCTCTCATCTTCAACATTATAGATAAACTCATCCCTACTTTATTCTAGAACTTTCATGGTTTCACAAGATTTATTCTAATAATTCAAATCACTTTATTTTTTATATAAGAGTTCTTTATTAGAGTCTGTGTTCTGTTCTTTACCTGTGAAATATTTTGGGAGGTAGAAGTTAATTCTTTGCTTCAGGAAAAATGAAGGTTAATTATGAATAAAGCTTAATAAAGAGGCAAAATTCACATTAACATTATGACTGATTTTATTTAATTTGTTCTCACTATAAATTTTCTCTGGTTACCAAAATTGGAATAGGTGTTTTCCTAGATTATATAGAAAAGTATATATGGTAGACAATAAATTACCAAAGTTTCTTCATCTACTAGAAAACCAATGCTTCATGTTATATAAATATTTCCATTCTCTTCTTCATGTGCTTGAAATAATAGTGTATGGTTTTTAACAGCTGTATTGAACTGTAATTTTCATTCCACACAATTCACTCATTTGAAGTATATGATTCAATGGTCTCTAGTATAGTCACAAAGCTGTACAACTGTCACTACCACAAATTTTAGAACATATTTATCACTCCTGTACCCATGAGCTTGCCAACATCCAGACCCAAGTCCCTGGCAGCCCCAAATCTACCCTCTGTGGTTCCGTCTGCTCTGGGTGTTCCCCCGATCTGCCCTTTCTGGGTCCGCCTGCTCTGGGCGCTCCCCCGATCTGCCCTCTGTCTGTGGGTCCGCCTGCTCTGGGCGCTCCCCCGATCTGCCCTCTGTCTGTGGGTCCACCTGCTCTGGGCGTTCCCCCGATCTGCGCTCTGTCTGTGGGTCCGCCTGCTCTGGACCTGTCATAAAGGGGTCACACACTGGGTGGCCTTGTGTGTCTGGCTCCTCTCCTGAGCCCGGTGTCTTCCAGGCCCGTTCATGTAGCTGCGTGTATCAGAGCTTCCCCCTCTTCATGGCTGATGATGTCAGAGCTTCCCCCTCTTCACGGCTGAGGACACTCATTGTGTGGTCGCAGCACACTGTGTTTACCACATCAGCTAATGGACATTCGGGCTGTTTCCACTTTTGGCTCTTGTGAATGATGCTGCTAGAATGTTGCTCAAGTTTTTTTTCAACTGTGGTAAAACAGGTGTAACATCAAATACACCACCACTTTAACCATTTTAAGTGTATAATTCATGCCATTAAGGACATTCTCACTGTTGTGCCATCATCACCCCCATGTCCAGGTTCTAGTGTGGACGAATGTCTTCATGTCTCATGAAGGTAAGCACCCTGGGTGGGAGAGCTGAGTCATATGGGAGCTCTGATGTCAAGAATATTGTATATGACTGACTCTGTTGTTTATAGCTTAACATAATATAAAACATGTTTTTCAAGTCATTAAAACTCTTGGTAAACTTGACATTTCTTGACTAAATTGGAACAATATCATTGTGATCAGTACCTGTACTGGACTTAAATTTTTAAACTGAGAAAAGAAAAAAGACTTTTTAAGTTTTCTGATTAAGATAATATCAGATAACTGACAGTTTTACCTGTCTGTGACTAACAGGAGAGTATGGTAAGGGTGGAAAAGATACACAATTGCACACATTAATTAAAAAAAGCAGGAGTGACATATGTGAATATCAGACGAAGTGAACTTCAGAGCAAGGAAAACAACTAGAAACAAAAGGGATATTACGTGCTGATAGCCTCATCAGTCTGCTAGCACAGGAAGACAAGATGACCCTGAAATGTGTAGGCACCAAAGTCCATAAGGCAAAAGCGGACAGAGCTAAAGGAGAAATAGTCACAGGGGGGCTTCACTACCATATTCCCCAACAACTGGCAGGCCCATATCCAGAGCACAGAAAGACTGAGCCATGCAACGGACGAACAGTCTGACTGACATCCACAAAACACTGGCCTCACCCAAAACACACATTTTGTAGTCAAGTGAGTTTGTCGCATTTACCACAGACCATATCCGGGGCCATAAGACAAACCTCAATACATTTAGAAGAACTGAAATCATACGAAGTGTGTTTGTTCTCTGACTGCAGTGGGATCCAGCTAGAAATCGGTGACAAAAAGACAAGAAAACCTCCAACGTTTGGAAGTTAAGTGACATGCTTCTAAAGAACCCACAGGTCAGTCTTGGGATTAAAGATGGCGGTGTGAGAGGTGAGACACAGGCTTCCTCCTAAAACCACATATAATTAGAAAATATAATTAATACAACTAATCCTGAAAGAGCAACAGGAAAGAGGGCTGCGCCAGACTGCATACACCTGGAGAAAAGAGGAGACCTCACAGAACAGGGTAACTTACGAAGGCTGTGGCCCAGCGGGACCCAAGCCCTTCTCCCACCCCAGCTAACCAGCAGAAGGAAGAGAAACCTAGCAGGGAGGGAGTGGAGGCCTGGAACTGCTGAATACCTAACTCTGGAGATCTGCTCTGGGAGCACAAACCTACATTTCATGGTGCTTGCATGATACTCTTCTGATTATGGGGTTGGAAAGCTAAGACAGGTAGAATTCCAGGAGAGACTGAGATTCCAGCCACTTGTGGAAAGCAGGAATCCATATCTGGCTGCTCTGGGACAAAAGAAAGGTGGGGAGTCTGAAAGACTTCCTAACAAGGAAGCCCTTAGCAAGAGGGCTGCTAAAGGGGCAAGGATTGCACAGAGCTTACTGCTCAGGAGAGAGGACAGGTAGACAAAATTGTCTGAGTGCACTCTGCCCAGCAGGTTGGGAGCTTTGCCATATAGACTCTCATATTTAAGGAGGAAAAAGAAATCTTCCTCCTTAGACGATCTTCAGGTGCTCCAACTCCCTGGCTGGCTACACAGCTCCAAGAACCCCTCCGTGATACACAGCCTACTGCCCCTTTCTCCCGGCAAGCCCCCCTTGGACCACAAACCAATAAACCCTACCCTGGCGTTAGGCCAGCCAGAGGGAAGATCTGTCTACAGCAACTACAAAAGCAAAGCATAGAGGCTTATACCTGTGTGCTCAGCCCACTGGTTCAGGGAGTGGAGACAGGCATAGCAGCCAGGAAGCAGGAAACAGCTCTTTCCTCCCCCCAAGTACCAATACCACACCTCTGCGACCCCCAACATTGCTTCAGGGGCTGAGCAACTCCAGGGAGTAGAGCTTTTGAGAAGCAGAGGGCGCCACACACAAATATGAAACACCAAGGAACCTGGTTCAGAGTGAAATTATTAATACAACTCCTGAGAAAGATTTAAATGATACCGACCTCATGAATCTTCCTGAAAGGGAGTTCAAAATAAAAATCATTAACATGCTCATGGAGGTACGGAAAGATATTCAAGAACTCAGGAATGAATTCTGGTCGGAGAACCAATCATTGAAGAGCACAATGGAGGGTCTTAAAAGCAGACTGGATACAGTAGAGGAGACGATAAATGAAATAGAAACTAGAGAAGAGGAATACAAAGAAGCTGAGGCACAGAGAGAAAAAAGGATCTCTAAGAGTGAAAGAATATTGAGAGAACTGTGTGACCAATCCAAACGGAACAATATTCGCATTATAGGGGTACCAGAAGAAGAAGAGAGAGAAAAAAGGATAGAAAGTGTCTTTGAGGAGGTAATTGTGGAAAACTTCCCAAATCTGGGGAAGGAGATAGTCTTTCAGGCCATGGAGATGCACAGATCTCCCAACACCAGGGACCCAAGGAAGACAACACCAAGACATACAGTAATTAAAATGGCAAAGATCAAGGATAAGGACAGACTATTAAAAGCAGCCAGAGAGAGAAATAAGGTCACATACAAAGGAAAGCCCATCAGGCTATCATCAGACTTCTCAACAGAAACCTTACAGGCCAGAAGGGAGTGGCATGATGTATTTAATGCAATGAAGCAGAAGGGCCTTGAACCAAGAATACTTAATCCAGCAAGATTATCATTTAAATTTGAAGGAGGGATTAAACAATTTCCACGTGAGCAAAAGCTGAGAGAATTTACCTCCCACAAACCATCTCTACAGTGTATTTTGGAGGGACTGCTATAGATGGAAGTATTCCTAAGGTTTAACAGCCATCACCAGAGGTAATAAAACCACAGTAAAGAAAATAGAACAGCTAATTACTAAGCAAATGCAAAAATTAAAATAAGTATCTCCAAACAAAGAGTACAGAATATAATACCTAATCTATAAAGAATGGAGGAGGAAGAAAAAGGAGGAAGAAAAAAAAAAGAACCTTTAGATTGTGTTCGCAATAGCATATTAAGTGAGTTAAGTTAGACTCTTAGATAGTAAGGAAGTTAACCTTGAACCTTTGGTAACCACGAATCTAAAGCCTGCAATGCCAATAAGTACATACCTATCGACAATCACCCTAAATGTAAATGGACTGAATGCACCAATCAAAAGACATAGAGTCACTGAATGGATAAAAAAACAAGACCTATCTATATGCTGCCTACAAGAGACTCACTTTAAACCCAAAGACATACACAGACTAAAAGTGAAGGGATGGAAAAAGATATTTCATGCAACTAATAGGGAGAAGAAAGCAGGAGTTGCAGTACTTGTATCAGACAAAATAGACATCAAAACAAAGAAAGTCACAAGAGACAAAGAAGGACATTACATAATGATAAATGGGTCAATCCAACAAGAAGATATAACCATTATAAAAATCTATGCACCCAACACAGAAGCACTTACATATGTGAAACAAATACTAACAGAATTAAAAGGAGAAACAGAATGCAATGCATTCATTCTAGGAGACTTCAATACTGCACTCACTATGAAGGACAGATCAACCAGACAGAAAACAAGTAAGGAGACAGAGGCACTGAACAACATAATATAACAGATGGACCTAACAGACATCTACAGAACTCTACACCCAAAAGCAGTAGAATACACATTCTTCTCAAGTGCACAAGGAACATTTAAAAAAACAGATCATATACCATGCCAAAAAAAGAGCCTCGGCAAATTCAAAAAGATTGAAATTGTACTAACCAGTTGCTCAGATCACAAAGGTATGGAACTAGAAATAAATTACACAAAGAAAATGAAAAATCCCACAAACACATGGAGGCTTCACAACATGCTCCTAAATAACCAATGGATCAATGAACAAATAAAAACAGAGATCAAGCAATATATGGAGACAAATGACAACAATAATTCAACACCGCAAAATCTGTGGGACGCAGTGAAGGCCGTGTTAAGAGGAAAGTATATTGCAGTACAGGCCTACTTCAGGAAAGAAGAACAATCCCATATGAGCAGTCTAAACTCACAATTAACGAAACTAGAAAAAGAACAAATGAGGCCCAAAGTCAGTAGAAGGAGGGACATAATAAAGATTAGAGCAGAAATCAATAAAATCAAGAAGAATAAAACAATAGAAAGAATCAATGAAAGCAGGAGCTGGTTGAGAAAATAAACAAAATAGATAAACCCCTAGCCAGAGTTATCAAGAAAAAAAGAGAGTCTACTCACATAAACAGAATTAGAAATGAGAAAGGAAAAATCACTACGGACACCACAGAAATACAAAGAATTATAAGAGAATACTATGAAAAATTATATGCAAACAAACTGGATAACATAGAAGAAATGGACAACTGTCTAGAAAAATACAACCTTCCAAGGCTGACCCAGAAAGAAACAGAAAATCTGAACAGACCAATTACCAGCAACGAAATTGAACTGGTAATCAAAAACCCACCTAAGAACAAAACGCCTGAACCAGATGGCTTCACTGCTGGATTTTATCAAACATTTAGTGAAGACCTAATAGCCATCCTCCTTAAAGTTTTCCAAAGAGTAGAAGAAGAGGGAATACTCCCAAACTCATTCTATGAAGCCAGCATCACTCTAATACCAAAACCAGGCAAAGACACCACAAAAAAAGAAAATTACAGACCAATATCCCTGATGAACATAGATGCAAAAATACTCAACAAAATATTAGCAAACCGAATTCAAAAATACATCAAAAGGATCATCCATCATGATCAACTAGGATTTATTCCAGGGATGCAAGGATGGTACAACATTCGAAAACCCATCAGCATCATCCAGCACATCAACAAAAAGAAGGACAAAAACCACATCATAATCTCCATAGATGCTGAAAAAGCATTCGACAAAATTCAACATCCATTCATGATAAAAACTCTCAACAAAATGGGTATAGAGAGCAAGTACCTCAACATAATAAAGGCCATATATGACAAACCCACAGCCAACATCATACTTAACAGGGAGAAGCTGAAAGCTTTTCCTTTAAGATCGGGAACAAGACAAGGATGCCCACTCTCCCCACTTCTATTCAACATAGTACTGGAGGTCCTAGCCACGGCAATCAGACAACACAAAGAAATAAAAGGCATCCAGACTGGCAAGGAAGAAGTTAAACTGTCCCTGTTTGCAGATGACATGATATTGTACATAAAAAACCCTAAAGAATCCACTCCAAAACTACTAGAACTAATATCTGAATTCAGCAAAGTTGCGGGATACAAAATTAATACGCAGAAATCTGTGGCATTCATATACACTAACAATGAACTAGCAGAGAGAGAAATCAATAAAACAATTCCATTCACAGCTGCATCAAAAAGAATAAAACACCTAGGAATAAACCTAATCAAGGAAGTGAAAGACCTATTCTCTGAAAACTACAAGGCACTCATGAGAGAAATTAAAGAAGATACCAATAAATGGAAACACATCCTGTGCTCATGGATAGGAAGAATGGCCATCCTGCCTAACGCAATCTACAGATTCAATGCAATTCCTATCAAAATACCAACAGCATTCTTCAACGAACTAGAGAAAATCATTCTAAAATTCATATGGAACCAAAAAAGACCCTGAATAGCCAGAGAAATCCTGAGAAGGAAGAATAAAGCTGGGGGGATTATGCTCCCCAACTTCAAGCTCTACTACAAAGCCACAGTAATCAAGACAGTTTGATACTGGCACAAGAACAGACCCATAGACCAATGGAACAGACTAGAAAGCCCTGATATAAATGCAACCATATATAGTCAATTAATATATGATAAAGGAGCCATGGACATACAATGGGGAAATGACAGCCTCTTCAACAGCTGGTGTTGGCAAAACTGGACAGCTACATGCAAGAGAATGAAACTGGATTATTGTTTAACCCCATACACAAAAGTAAACTCGAAATGGATCAAGGACCTGAATGTAAGTCATGAAACCATAAAACTCTTAGAAGACAACATAGGCAAAAATCTCCTGAATATAAGCATGAGCAACTTCTTCCTGAATGCATCTCTTCGAGCAAGAGAAACAAAAGCAAAAATGAACAAGTGGGACTACATCAAACTAAAAAGTTTCTGTACAGCAAAGAACACCATCAACAGAACAAAAGGGCATCCTACAGTATGGGAGAATATATTTGTAAATGACATACCCGACAAGGGGTTAACATCCAAAATATATAAAGAACTTACATGCTTCAACACCCAAAAAGCAAATAACCCGATTAAAAAATGGGCAGAGGATATGAAGAGACAGTTCTCCAAACAAGAAATTCAGATGGCCAACAGACACATGAAAAGATGCTCCACATCACTAATCATCAGGGAAATGCAAATTATCACCTCACACCAGTAAGGATGGCCAGCATCCAAAAGACTAAGAACAACAAATGCTGGCGAGGATGCGGAGAAAGGGGAACCCTCCTACACTGCTGGTGGGAATGTAAGCTACTTCAGCCATTGTGGAAAGCAATATGGAGGTTCCTCAAAAAACTTAAAGTAGAAATACCATTTGACCCAGGAATGCCACTCCTTGGAATTTACCCTAAGAATGCAGGAGCCCAGTTTGAAAAAGACATAGGCACCCCTATGTTTATTGCAGCACTTTTTACAACAGCCAAGATATGGAAGCAACCTAAGTGTCCATCAGTAGATGAATGGATAAAGAAGAGGTGGTACATATACACAATGGAATACTATTCAGCCATAAGAAAGAAACAAACCCTACTGTTTGCAACAACATGGATGGAGCTGGAGGATATTATGCTCAGTGAAATAAGCCAGGCGGGGAAAGACAAGTGCCAAATGATTTCCCTCATTTGTGGAGTATAACAACAAAGTAAAACTGAAGGAACAAAATAGCAGCAGACTCAGAGACTCCAAGAAGGCAGTAGTGGTTACCAAAGGGGAGGGGTGTGGGAGGGTGGGTGGGGAGGGAGGGAGAAGGGGATTGAGGGGCATTTGGTTTAGTACACATGGTGTGGGGGATCATGGGGAAAACAGTGTAGCACAGAGAAGGCAAACAGTGAATCTGGCATCTTACTACACTGATGGACAGTGACTGCATTGGGGTGTGGGTGGGGACTTGATGATATGGATGAATGTAGTGACCACATTGTTTTTTCATGTGAAACCTTCATAAGAGTGTATATCAATGATACCTTAATAAAAAATAATTAAAAAAAACCCCACAGGTCAGGGAGGAAGTGCCAAAGGAAAATATTTAAATTCACTGAACTGAATGAAAATAAAAATACAACATATGAAAATAAATGAAATACAGCTAAGACAGTGCAGCACAGGAAATTTATAGCACTAAATATTTACAGTAGAAAAGAGAGCTTTTCTAAGCTAAGTTCAAACATAAGACCCTAGAAAAGAACTAAACAAAGCCAATCAGACAGACGGATAGAGATAAAAGACAAGGGTGGAGAGCAATGAGACTGGTAACAGAAAAGCAATGAGAAGATCAGTGAAACAAAGAGCTGGTCCTTGAAACGATTAATGAAATTGCCAGACATCTAGAAAGACTTACAAAGGAAAAAAGAGAGAAGATGAAAGTCACCAGTATCAGGAATGAAAGGGGCACTGGGCAGGTCCTACAGGCACCCGGGTAGGAAAAAGGACCACCACAAACAGCTCTGTACTTGCGAATTTGACAGGTGAAATGGAACAGACCAATTCCTCGAAAAACCAAACTACCACAACTCAACAATATGCAGTAGAAAAAACGAACAGCCCTATAGGTACCAGGCAAACTGAATTCATAATTTAAGAAAACTGCCAAAAAAAACTTATGATTCAGATGGCTTCACTGGAGAATTCTACTAAATCTTTAAGGAAGGGTTAATAGCAATTTATTTTATTTTATTATTATTATTTTTTATTATCAAATGTATATCACAGTAGTTCAACAGTCCCTTCCCACTCCACTGGGCCCCACCCTCTCCCCTCCCCCTTGGTAGCCACTAGTCACTTCTCAGTGTCTATGAGTCTAATGCTTTGTGTTCCTTCTGTTTTGCTTTGTTTTTATATTCCACAATCAAGTGAAATCATATGGTATTTTTCTCTCTCCTCTTGTCTTATTTCACTGAGCAAAATACCCTCTAGATCCATTCATGTTGCTGCAAATGGCAAGATTTCTTTTCATTTTATGGCTGAATAATATTCCATTGTGTGTAGGTCCCACATCTCTTTATCCATTCATCTACTGATGGACACTTAGGCTGCTTCCATATCTTGGCTATTGTAAATAGTCGAGTGATAAACATAGGGGTGCATATGTCTTTTTGAATCAGGGATCTTGTTTTCTTCAGGTAAATTCCTGGGAGCGGAATTACTGGGTCAAATGGTATTTCTAGTTTTAGTTTTTTGAGGAACCTCCATATTGCTTTCCACAGTGACTGAACCAATTTTCAGTCCCACCAACAGCATAGGAGGAGTTCCCCTTTCTCCGCATCCTCGCCAGCATTTGTTGTTCCTTGTCTTTTGGATAGTGACCATTCTAACTGGTGTGAGGTGATATCTCACTGTGGTTTTAATTTGCATTTCCCTGATGATTAGTGATGTGGAACATCTTTTCATGTGCCTGTTGACCATTTGTATTTCTTCTTTGGAGAAGTGTCTGTTCAGGTCCTCCACCCATTTTTTAATTGGGTTGTTTTTTGGGCATTGAGGCATATGAGTTCTTTTGGATGGATTATTTCGGATGGTAACCCCCTATCAGATGAGTCATTTACAAATATACTCTTCCAGGGTTCATAGCAATTTTAAGCAATGTTTTCTAGAAAATAAGAACAGGAGGAAGTGGCGGAAAACATCTCAAATCATCTTATGAACCTAGTATTACCCTAATGCGGAAACTAGAAAAGAGACTACAGAAAGAGAAAGCTACACACAAAAATCCTTCACGAATTCATATACAGAAATCCTTAAAAAAGTATTAGCTAATTGGATGCAACAATGTATACAAGAATTATATACCACAACTAAGTGGGATTTATTCTAGGTATGCAAGCCTGGTTTGACTTCCATAAATCGATCAATTTAATCCACCATGTCAATCAGCTAAAGAAGAACCATAGAATCATATCAATATATGCAGAAAAAGCATTTATCAAAGTCCAACATCCATTCACAATAAAAATTCTCAACAAACTGGAAAAGAAGAGAACTTACTCAAATTGACAGGAACATCTATAAAAATTCCATAGTTAACATCAGACTAAATGGTGAGAGAATGAATGCTTTCCCTTAAGGTTCAGGAAGAAGGCAAGGATATCCACTCATATAACCTTATTTAACAAAGTACTAGAAATTCTAGCCAGTGAAATAAGGTAAGAAAAAGAAATAAAAGGCATGCAGGTTACAGAGGAAGAAATAAAGTAAATGAGGCAGATCTTAGCATTTCAAAGTGGTTCCAAAAGAAATTTCAAAAAACTCTACAAATTTTTGACCTATGCTATCATTATTGTAAAAGATGAAATAAATGTAGCATCTGGAAATACTTAAAGCACAATATTTTATGCATTTAGTATATTTGCTTAAAATAAACTCAAGCTTATAGTCCTAACCCACATGCAATTTACCTTTAAAGTTCATAGGGCTCCCTATACTTTCCAAGTACATTTATGTTCTGGATGGCATTCTTGTAATATATTGCATATGCTACAGCTTTCTGGGTAAAACCATTTTTGTCATTTGGCTTCTCTCCATATGAACCTAAGTGAGTGCAGTCGAGCTCTGGGGAAGGGAAAGGGGAGCAGGGGAAATGGTGATGGTGACTCTGATGGTGACAATCACCCCACGGTGGTGTGTGCACATGGCCCTCCACGCACCACTCCGAGAGCCGTCACAGCTTGGTGCATCTACGCCTCCTCACTACCTGACTATCTAACAGTGCTATCCCCACTTCATGGATGACAAGACCATGGAGGAGTGAGGTCGAGTGACCTGCCCCAGGCCAGCAGAGCTGGAGTTTGAGCCCCGGCGTCTATGGTTTTAAGCTTGTGCTACACAAGCTCTGAATGTCTCTTTGAAAAACATATTACATAGTATTTTTATAAACAAATAATTTGAAACTAGAAAAACAACAGGTGACTGAAGAGCCTACCTGGCATGTGCGCTGGCACCTGCCTGGATCAGAGTTGGCATGGCAGCTATGAACAAGCCCAGCTGGACATCCTGCACCACGAGCATTCCGAGCAGCACGGCACTGTAGTCGATGTCACCTGCTTGAGAAAGTTATTTATCACACAGTGACTTCTAAGTGCCCCAGATGAAAACACAGCCACCAAGCTTGTTTCCAAAATGGTCCACATAATTTTGATACTCAAAATAAGAATACAGACTTTTAAAATCTGAGCAAACATTGAAATGTTTTAAACACTAAAAGTGTTTTGTAAAGAAAATCTCTAGAGTATTTAATTTCCACTACTTATTTTTCATATAATTATAGAAAACAAGTGTTCTTTTGAAAAGATGACAGGGCAGAGCGACCATACCGCCTCACCCTAGGCCCCATTGGGAGGTGGCCTTCAGCTCCTCCTGGCCCACCAGGACACACCGGCCCCAGCCCTTCTTGGGGCACCTGCCGGGCAGGCACGGCTGTGGCCCCGGCACCACTGCACTGAATATCCTCTCTTGGAGGCCAGGCACACTTGGCAGAGAAACAGGCAGAACAGAAAAGCCAGAGCCAAGGCTAGATTCCTCTAGAAAGAGCGGCGATCGCAACATTTTCTGTGAACTCAGTATTCACACAGGCCTCCACATGTCTCCATTTTCAACCAACAGTTCTGGCTTTGGACCTTTTAAATGGGCTTCTAAACACTAAATTGCTATGCTTCCCCTAAAACAGACTATATTTTTTGCTTTAAAGTAACAGGTACTTGAAGAACAATCTGACAGAATCATCTCACATCAAACAGACTGACCAGACCAAACAAACCAACATTCCTCACCAACAGCGAGAATCACATGATCAGAAAGCCAGGTACCCTTCAGGAGGCACACTTCACTTCCTGCACAGAGTTAAATCTGTTGAATAAAATTATCTCAGCTTGGAATCTTTGAACATTCTAGACAGATGATCACCTTAGGCTGTGTTAAGTTAAAGCTCTGTGCCTATGAGGGCTGCCCGGTGTAACAGAGAGCAAACAATGACTGCCTCTAACAGACACAGAATGATGGACACTTCCTAAACAGGCTCCTGACTATGACCCTCCTGACCTTGGGAAATGAGCTGATCCTGAGCTCAGTGACACGGTGGCCCTTCTCCCCCTCCTTACATGAGAATGATGCATTTCAGGCTTGTGCCCGGGACTGTGCCTCTTCTTGCTTCAGAAGAAATATAAAAATCTCTACAACTACATCTCACTTTTTAGAAATGAAATTTGGTAATATATGGCCAGCATTTTGCAAATGCTTTAAAAATCATGTTCTCTGCCTTTGCACCAAAGCAGAGTCAACTGCCTTAATTCAGCGGCCACTCAGTCATCTGCCAGCAGACCACAGGCACCACGGGCAGGCCTCGGCGCAGGACACGGCCATGGGGCGGCAGCCGCGGGGGAGCGAGTCCCAAGGCCCCTGAGGCTGGAGGGGGAGGCAAGCGCTTGCGCAGGAAAAGCATGCAACGCGCAATGGAAATGGTGTGGTCAAAACAACGGTGAGAATAATTACGCTAAACTTAATTATGCTAAACTTTTAAAAACTAAAGATGACAATTTTAATATTTTTCATCTTTGCATTGTGTACTAGTTTAATTTTTGTGCTTATCACTACTGTAAGCATTTTCAGTTCTTCCTGTTTCCCATTCCTTTTATTACACACTGTAAATGTACAGAAAACAAGGACTGTAACAAGCACCCACATACACACCACTGAATCTTGCTAAACCTTAAACTCGTGACACACTGAATGCAGGGGTCTGAAAAGGAGACTCCCTGGCACCCTGAGCCCTCAGCCACGCCCTCCCCTGCCACACCCTGGTCACGGCCAGATTCTTAACACTTACTCACCCCTTCAGTAGAATAATGTCCATGTGTTCAGGCACAACACGGAGTTTACTGTGTAATTATAAACGCATAACCAGCATTTCTGCCATTTGCCCTTTTGCTCACTGTTGTGTTAGAACTATCTGTGTGGACTGCTGATGCACAAAGCGGGGGTTCCTGTGAATGCTGCCACAGGACACACAATTCACCCACTCCCCAGGAGGCATTTTCAGTTCTGCCATGTCACTCATGTCCCCGACACGTGCCGTCATGAGCTCTCCAGGGTGGGCCTGGGACGCCCATTCCCTGGCTTGCTGCCCTGGCAGACTTCACCTGACCAGGGCTGGCCTCACGCCCGCCCTTGCCACACCACTCCCACCCCGTGCAGGGAGCAGCGCTTCCCCTGGCAGAAGGCAGCAAGGCCTCTCGCATGGGGGGCTCCGAGGGTCCACACCATGGTGCCCTGGCGTGTCTCGCCGTGAGCTTGGCTAGAAGCCCACCTTCTAAGCCACCTTTCATCATGACCCAGCTGCTAACTGTCACCTCCCACCACCTGACCCCTCTGCCTGTTTTATGGGTTCCGGGAATGGGCATGGAAGACTGGTTATTTATTTGGGCCCCAGTCTTTCAGGCATTGGCTGGAAACCTTGGAAAACACAAAAGGAGCAGAATCTGGGCAACATCAACCACCAACAAAACCCACACGCAGCCATGGAAGTGACGGTCTTGGGGCATCCTCGGGCTCAGGAGGCACGGCTGGAGCGCACGGCTCCACAGGGCTTCCAGCTTCACGTGCATGACCCCAGACCGGATGTCTTCTTTGTTTTATACTGTTCCCCTCAGCTCTGCAAGACAGATTCACCTGAACTTGTATAGTATCCCAGGATATGAATACAGCATTGCCTAGGTATTCATGGTATTTCTGAATACTTGGGTTACTTACAACTGTTTGCTATTAAAAATAATTGTGTGGACTATTCTTTCACATTTGAAGAGTTTTCTAGGCTATGTCTCCATATGTGGAAATTTCTGTTTGTGAAAATGTTCTCCAAAGAGGCTGAACCAATTCCTATTCCCACGGACAGTGCTTACAAGTTCTGGGGACTGGAAAGTCTTGCCAATACGCAGCCCATCCTTTAAAATCTCTGCCAGCTCACTGGTGCGAAACAGCTGTCCGCACCTGCATCTCCCTGACCATGAGCGAGGTCAGCGTCCTTTCACGTTTCGATCACTTAGGTTTCCTCTTCCTTAAATCATCTGTTAGAACATTTACTTGTCTTCCAACTGGGTTTCCTCTTGATTCATTGACATTCTTGATGCATTCTTAATATTATCCCCTCGCACGTTTTATATATATCTTCTTCCAGTCTGTGTCTCATAAAAATACTTGTTTAACAAAAGTTACAAAGTTTGTGTGTCCAAATCCTTCAACATTTTCTCCTCGGGGCTCTGTGCTTTTCAGAGCCTCTCTGCCCTCCGGCCATAAGGATGCTCCCACCAGCTCTGAAGCGCTCCTCACTGTCAGGGATTCGACCCACACAGAGACACCTCTGTGGACAGCTCGAGGTGGGGGTCTAACTGTGCTTTTTTCTGTGAGCTTAGAGTCTCGCTCACAGAGAAACCCACCACCTCCCACGTGCTGGAAGCACCACTTCAGGCCTTGCTGCCTGGTGAGAAGCGCCTCCCCTCAAATCCGTTTGGTGCCCTCAGCCCCTGTTCCTAAATACACTGTAGGGTCAGCCTGCCAAGTTTTATGAAAAAACTCTGCCAGATTTTTTATTAGGATAGCTGTGAGGTTATAAATTTGGGGAGAAAGATCTTTTTGTATTGGGTTTAGTGTCCATGAATGCGGTCTCTCTCCTCAGTCATGTTTTGTGATTTTATCCTCAAAGGTTGCAAGTATCTTGTTAGAGACTTATTCTTAAGTACCTTTTAATTTTCCTGGCTAGTATAAATTGAAGCGTTTTTTGTCCCCAGATTACATTTTCTCACTGTGATACAGGTGCTCTGTGTTTTTAACACATTTAACTCTAAGTTTTCTATCAAAGTCTAGCCCTTCAGTATGTCTACCTGCCTCCAAACATCTTCCACCTTCTCACAATCCAGAGTTTCAATGTAGCCTTTTAAAGAACAAAAGCAACAAAAAACAAGGACCGCCTCTTCCAACAGTCTGCACCAACGTGTGAGGCTCATCGATTTTACGCTGTGAAGCCTTTGTGCCCAGCCCGCCCTGCCCGGCACTCTGCTGTGGGGCTGACCAGCCGTCAGGCCCGCCAGTCCGCATCACGGAGAACACACACCTCACCCACCTTCAGCAGCAGGGCCGCGGGCACACACACCTCGTTTGCCCCAGCGAACAGATGCCACTCGCTGTCTTGAGCCAGGGCTGCTGGGACATGTGCTCTGCCCTTCTGGGTCACCTGCCACAATTTCCGTGGCACAGGATCTCTGCTGTTGTACGGGGATGTTCCCTCAGTTTTGGAGACATACATTCAGTCTAAGGGCTCACATCTCCCTCCAGTTCTGAGAAATTCCCAGTTGTTTCCTCCACCCGCTGTCCCAGGACTTCTCTTGCGTATCCACTGAGCCTCTCACTTCTGCAGCGTGTCTGTCTGTGTCCTTCCCTCTCTGCTGTCCGTACTGCTCTCAGTCTTTGGCCATGCCTCCTCCAGAGGATGCGTCCCTCTGTTGTGTTTGAGTGTTTCATAGTCTGACAGCTGAGTTTGTCACTTTCCTTTCTGGCCATGCTAGTATCCGGCGCCCTTTATGTTCACAGAGCCCTGCGTTGTTCTGGTAGTTGTTTTATTTTCCTACCTCATTACTGGTGGCCCCTTTGCCCCTTTGCCACTTAGCCTTGTGAGGGGTGGTCCTAAGCATCAGGCTACGAGACACTGGGACCAGCACAGGCAAGACCGCAGGACAGTGGCTCTGGTCCAGGTACCAGCAGGGAGGCTGCACTCTGGCCTGAGCGACCAGAGTGGCAGGGGCAACAGGTGTTTACAAAGTGTCTCCAGTGGGAAGGCTTGGTGTCCACACTCGCACGCTCTTGTGGCCCCGTGACTCCAGGGCCCTGCAGGCCTGCTGCCAGCGTGGCTCACTGCAGGCCAATGTGATTAGAGGGGCCGGCCTCTGCGCTGTGGTCTGTCTTCTCATGCTGTCCCTCTGTCACCATGGGCTAGGGCAGGATACGTGTCAGTGTGAGCAAACCTGGGGAGATCACTGTCACGAACAAACACAATGGAAACAAACAGCAACAGCTCTGCTGTACAGGGGGTGGCGCCCCCATGTGACGGCTCCAAATGTTCAATCCTGAGCTGATCCAGCATGATTTCACCACACACGACAGGGACTCAGGGACGCCACAAACATACGTGAAACTAATGCCAAAGTAAAATAAGTGAAAATACCTTTAGTTGCCAAAGTACCCCATAGTTTTACAGCAAAAAAGTATTGAAAGTATGTCCATCTCCAATACTGGCCAAAATTAAAGCTGGGAAGCAACACGCAGTGGCCACAGGCACAGCAGTGCAGGTGGCACCAGTGGCCTGAGTCCGTAGCCACATCTGGGTCTGCAGCAGCCGTTCACCTCTACCTCACCATCCACAGTGTATTTTCCAGTGTAGCATCATCGCTTTGAAATATGGTTCTCAAGCCATCCTAAATTGATCAGCACATAAAGGTACGAGGTTTGGAGAAGCTGAACTGTCAGCTCCTAAGGGACTGCGGGCTTGAATACACATCATCGCTGGGAGAGCCCCAGGGAGGGAGGTGGCCAGAGCTGCAGGTTTCTCTAACCGGCCCTGGGATGAATTCAAGTCAGTTACATATGTGACACTTGAACACATGCTTAGAGCATGTCACCTACCTTCTTTTTCACCCCGAGCACTGCCCCCGAGGAATCTGGACACCAAGGGTGTGCTTGACAAGGACAAGCAGGTAGAAATGAAGACGCTCTGAGCGGGTCTGATCTGTAAAAGGTGTCCCCATAACAGGCCGAATGTGATCATTAACAGTGTCATGTAACACGGTCCTTGCAAGGCTATCTTCCACACCTGAAAGGGAACACACACAGTTAGTGACGACATGCCTCTCTTCACTAGTACCATGCAGAGCTCAAAGGCACACCACCCTGGCACGGGGTGGGAAGTACTCTGTAGTAAACACATCCACATGGCACCCAGAGTCATTCTCTTAACACAATTAACATTTGAATAGGGTTTATGAGCGAGGCACTGTTAGGCGAGTCTGTGTATAACCTCACTGTCAGAACACACCTCAGAGGGAGACATCAACGTGTTCCCTTTTCTAGTTAAATCACCAAGGCCCTCCAACTTATCCTGGGTCCCGTGAAGGTCAATGTCAGGACATAACCCAGGCAGTGGGCTCACAAGTCAAATAAATACAGAGTAGGTGCCTTGGTACGCTCTTAGCACTGGGCTAGACATGATGGAAACTGGAGGAAGTCAGGTTTATCCTAACCTCCAGAGTTTCTGATCTAGTTGAAGATACAAGACAGTAAATGCTACCTGACACTTACACAAACAAACATTATATGTTAACAAAAGAAATAAACCCAAAACTCATCCTGTCCTGCTTGAGACATGCACTTTCCTCTCCTCTCAATCAAACTGATTCCGTCACCCAGGCCATCTTCTGCAGAGCGAGCTGGGCCCAGCAGAGGGACAGGAGATGGCTGGCTCAGCACAGCCCTGGATGGTGAAGTCAAGGAGCGCACAGAGGCCCCCAGCTGCCAGCCACCTCACGTCGCACACACCCCCCTGTGGAGCTCTGGCTCCCGGCACAGTGCCACACTACCTGCAAAGCTGTGACGTTTTCTCTGGAATCAGGGCTGGGAGCCTCTTCTAAGGCCAGGTACTGATTCCCTCCTGCGGCCACGTGAGTGCCACAACCCCCATCCCTCCCCACAGCCATGCCTGCTGTCCACGAGACGCGTCTAACCTCAGGAAATGAATTACGGGGGCCTCCTAGCCCCACGAAGTCCCAGGTCAAATAGGGACCAAGAGAGTTAGCTTAACTGAGCCTCACTCCTCAACGAGGAGCCCAAGCTGTCCTCTGCCATGTGACTGGCAGCCCAGGAGGGGGGAGGAGGTCATCCCCGAACGCTGCTTCTCAGAAGTTCCAGCTTCACATTCTCTACTTCCTGCACTTGGCAATGATGATGGTTGTTATAAAGCTAATGTCTTCCTAGTAACTCTTCTTCTTGGGTGTGTTATGGCCAAGGAGCTGTAGTATGTAACACAGTACAGTGTGGCGCAGACCCGCATAGCCAGCTCCAGCGCAGAGCCACGAGGTTGGGTTTTAGGTTCACAGGTTTTAGGCAGGCCCTCCTGTAAGTAGTGTCAGCCCTCAGTTAGCGCATTCCTGCCCGGCAGGCACATCTGGAGTTCAGGCTTGAACCTGTTGCTGCCTGGCCCCGCACCATGGGTAGGGAAGACCTCTCCTTAGTCTCCCTGTCTGCAGAGGAAGGTCAGACGGATGGTTTGAGCCTCTGTTGTGACCCACTGGGGTCTGACCACACCCTGGCCAGGAGACTAGTGCCCAGTCCTCCCGAGCAGAGGGTGTGGAGAGACAATGTCGAAGGGCTCTGGAGAGGACCCTGGGAGCACACACTGGGGCCTCCTGCTCATGGGGACCCTGGCCTACCAGAGCCCCACACCACATGCTTGGCCCGCCCTCCCCAGCTCTTTCCCTCCTCCCTCCCCAGGACTGTGCACATGTCCTTCTCAAATCCAGAAACACAAGCCCTGCGAGGGCAGGAGCCGTGCTGAGCGCACACCGCCTGGCCTGGGGCTGGGCCGGAGCACACGTGCTGGGCCCAAGGACAACGAGGAGCCACCACACCGGGCCCTTGGCCGCTCAGCTGGACTGCGCAGCCCAGGCCAAGTGACACGAGAGCGAGGGGGCAGCCGGGGACGGCCCAGACAGATGGCCGAGATGGGCAGAGGGGCAGCCGTCAGAACAGACGACAGCATGTGAGCAGCACGGGGTGAACAGGTGCTGTGACAGCCATGGGAGTGCTCCAAGGAAGGGAGAGCCATCAGTACACAGACAAAGGGGTGTTTATAAAGTGAATGTCTTCCTGATGGCCCATTAACAGAAAAAAAGCCACAGGAAAGGGCAGTGAGTGACAGGATGAGCTGAGGAGAGATGGGAGGGGAGGCCGTTGTATCCCAGAGTTGAGTGCTTCCACCCTGACAGCACCTGCGGCTCTAGGGACAAGCTGAGTTTTCCTTTTTATAAAAAGTACATACGTCATTTTGGAAAACATGGAGAAGGACCAAGAAGCCATCCCCGGTTACGAGGCCTTTCCCTGTGCATCTGGGCTCTGCATGGATCCCTCTGCATCTACGAAGGTCACGGGCACATTAAAGGCTCGCCTTTTGCCTTTCACGTGTAGCATCTCAACACACCTCTGTTACTAACAGTGTCGTCACACTTCCAATGGCTACAAGATATTCTGTCAGGTGTCAGACACTCGCACTGCTTCTAATCTCAGAAATGCCACAGTGGGGATCTGAATACCTCTGGGGAGTTAATTTTTTAAAAACTTTTACTTGGTCCTCTCCTTTGGAGACCTGGGAGCAGAACTCCTAGGTTACGGGCTGTGGGCACATTAGGGCTCTCAGGTCAGACGGCCGGCTGCCCTCAGAAGGACACACCGCAGAGCTCCCCCATCACACTGGCTCAGCAGGGACCCTCCGCGAGCCGGTGACACTGGCAGGCAGAGGCGTGCGTGCACCTGACTGGCACCTGCTGGTAACCACAGTGTTCCTTTTCATTCCCCACCTCCCACCTGCTTCTGTAACAAGTCTGTCCACAAACAAAGTAGCTTTTAATTCACTCACTTCCAATTTAATGTTATTTCCATTCTGAAATATTTCAGCATTCAAAGTATATTTTTAAAGGCAAACAATTTAGCAGGCATCTTTGCGTCATTTTAACATGTATTCACATGTATGGTCCCAACTACAACTAATCTTTCAGATATTTTCATTTCACAATAAAATCCAATTTTGCCACTTGTTTAGTAATAGAACCAAGTATTTTTTCCTAGGGTAACACACTGAATATTCAATCCCTATGATATTTCAGCCTCTAACAGTTTGGAGCTCTTTGGAGGGACCTATATATTAAAGTTCAAACATATTACCTCTCTGACGTTTTTTGGAATTAGTCACAGGAAAACTAATTTCATTTATTCATTAAATTTTTACCTTTTCTAGCATTTTTCTATCTTTTAGAATTCATTTCCAAAAATAATCACACTAAAACAACATATTCTATTCTAAAGATACTTGATAGCCAAGTCATATACAAATATTAAAAGTAAATAAACCAAAACCATGCTTTGTTAAACTGGGGGCAATAACACATATTGATACAAAGTCCTTACCTTCCTCAGCTTCTCTGGGGAAAACTCTAAGCCAACAAGAAAAAGAGTGAAGAATACACCAAATTCTCCTAATGTTTCCACTTGGACAACAGACTGAAAGACAAGAATATTTCAAAACTACATAATTTGATATAAACAAAGTAAGTCTACTTAGCAGAACAATCTTGCATTAACAACTCAGTGGGACTACCCCCCAAAAAGCACAGTGTGTTTTGTTTTTTTTAAGTATCACTGATACACAATCTTTTGTTGGTTTCAAATACACAACACAGTGCCTCAACCCATATTATCAAATCCTCACCCCCTCCAGCGTGGTTGCTGTCCATCAACCTAGTAAGATGTTACAGAATCATTAACTGTATTCGCCAAAGCACAGTGTTTTTTAAAACCGATTCTCTGAATGTGTTCTGTATCTGAGATGACTTGTACTTCCTGACTGCTGGATTTTTTTCTTTTTCTTGATTAGTTAGAGGGCTATTTTTATTTTCTAAGAACTAGCTCAGGAGCTAACTGGTTTCCAAGTCCCTGAATTGCAGTTATCTTCCTCAGCTCTTCTTCAGTGGGCGGGGAGGTGTTCCACCCAAGCTTGATATGAGCCTCCCGCATGAGCCTCACATGCACACCTGGCCACATCCCGCAAGCTTGACAGTATCTTGGCTGAGTGTGCTGAGGCTCTTCATTTACTGTTTATTTTTTATGTTATCACACTATAGTAGAGAATGTTGTTTATATTTGGTATTATTCATATTATTTACATTTGAGGTTCTCATTATGGCCACGTTTCATTTGCTAAATGTTTGCTGAACATCTGGAATCAAGCCCGGGCTTCCGAGTACCTGTGCACTGCTGACCCCACTGTGTGCCCCACAGTTGTCACTCCTGGAGCTTTGAGACCTCCTTTCACTTTCAACCTTTTGAAGTAGCTTTATTTTTATTGAATCTTGTTTATTGTGCCTTTTTTTCTGATATCATCTGCAAGCCTCTATCTTCTAATAGGGAAGTTTGTTTCACATATATTTATTGTTCTAATAGATATTTGCTCATATTTCTTTTATATCTTCTGTTTATGTCACCTTATTGCTACTGTTGTCAGGCTATCCAACCAGGGAAACCTCCTGCGCGTTAGGTGAGACCTCAACCCAGGAGAGGGTTCTTGGCTCTGATCGAGAAAGAATTCAGAACAGGTCGGCCAAGTGCAGCTAAGGAAGGAATTCATTACAGCAAGAGTGGTAGCAAGTGGCAGCAGCCGGGCAGGCAGCAAAGAGCAGGAAGAGCAGAGGGAGGAGAGGGAAGCTCAATGAACTCCTGCTCGGCACAGGGCAGACTCCCTGCCAGCTCCTGAAGCTGGGGCACCTGGCGCCCAGCATCCCCTTGCACCTGCACAGCGTGGGAACTAAGCCCCCACCAGCCCAGGATTTGGAGGGAGCAGAGCACAGGATGGAGTGAGACTATGTTCTGAGAACTTCCCAAAAGCAGAGAAAGGAGATTTTCGGGTTACTAAAGAGCTAGTAAAAGCTACTAAAAAAAAAGCACAGTTGTTCAGCTGCAATCCAGTCTGGGTCACCCAGGCAACAGCCCAAATCAGAGCTTCCAGGAGCCCCTCCCTACTTGTTTGAAGTAGGACAGCGAGAGAGAGGACTTGTGCTCAAGTCTAGAAAACTGAGTGAAGTAGCAAAGTGACAAAGACATTTACCACCAGAAGTGGAGTCGGCGAGTTCTTGTCTTTTATCATGAAGAAGTACAGAGACGAAGTGCAACAGGCTTATTCAGCAAGAGGGTTTATTTGATAAGGTACACACTCAGGTGAGATGCAGGCGACCTCAGAGAGGAGGCACTGAAGGCTTAGGATTTGGGTTTTCAAGGATTTCAAGAATGGGGTAAAGGCCCAGGGAGGTAGGCTGACGTGGTCTCATGCTGTCTGTCTCTGGTGAGAGACATTATGACATTACCTGTAGTCTGTCCTCTAGATATTCTGTAAGATAAACTTAACCCAAGGAATGTGTTGGTCCTGTTCTTCTCCAAGATAGTGGTTCCCCTCAAGCAGTGGAAACATGCCATTTAGAGCTGCCTGCCCTGCCTGGAGACAGGGTCAGATGTTGGCTAAACACCCTAAAATATGTTAGGAATCTTCCCTCCTAACTCCCTGGTTTTAAAATGGAATCTTAGAAAATACAAAAGGGGGATTAAAGATGGCGGTGTGAGAGGTGAGACAGAGGCTTCCTCCTAAAACCTCATATAATATGAAAATAAAGCTACATCAACTACTCTTGAAAGAGCAACGGGAAAGAGGACGGCAACAAACTGCATACACCTGGAGACAAGAGCAGCCCTCACAGAAAAGGGTAACATACTAAAGCTGTGGTCCTGTGGGATCCAAGCCCTTCCCCCACCCCAGCTCACCAGTGGGAGGAACAGGAACGGAGCAGGGAGGGAGTGGAGATGTGGGACTGCTGAATACCTAACTCTGGAGATCTGCTCTGGGAGCACAAACCTACATTTCATGGTGCTTGCATGATACTCTTGTAATTAGGGGGTTGGAAAGCTAAGACAGGCAGAATTCCTGGAGAGACTAAGAATCTAGCTGCTTGTGAAAGCAGGGATCCATACCCAGCTGCTCGGGAAAAAAGAAGGGCGGGCAGTCTGAGAGACTTCCTAACAAAGAAGCCCTTAGCAAGAGAGCTACTAAAGGGGAAAGGATTGCACGGAGCCTACTGCTCAGGAGAAAGGACAGGCAGACAAAATTGTCTGGGTGCACTCTGCCCAGCAGGATGGGAGCTTTCACGATCTTCAGGTGCTCCAGCTCCCTGGCTGCCTACACAGCTCCAAGAACCCCTTCTGTGACAGGCAGACTTGTGCGCCTTTCTTCTGGCCAGCCCCACTGGGCTTGCAAACCGGGAAATCCTTCCCTGGTGTTAAGCCGGCCAGAGGGGAGATCTGTCTATAGCAACTAAAAAACGCAAAGCACAGAGGCTTATACCTGTGTGCTCAGCCCACTGGTTCAGGCAGTGGAGACAGGCATAGCAGCCAGGAACCAGCAAACACCCCTTTCCTCCCCGGAGGCACCAATACCACTCCCCTACAAACCCTGCATTGCTTCAGGGGCTGAGCAGCTCCAGAGAGTAGAGCCTCTGGGCACTAGAGGGCGCTATACACAAATATGAAATGCCAAAGGAACCTGGTCCAGAGTAAAATTATGAACACAACTCCTGAGAAAGATTTAAATGATATGGACCTCATGACTCTCCCTGAAAGGGAGTTCAAAATAAAAATCATTAACATGCTCATGGAGGTACGGAAAGATATTCAAGAACTCAGGAATGAATTCCGGTCAGAGATCCAATCATTGAAGAACACAATAGACAGTATTAAAAGCAGATTGGATATGGTGGAGGAGACACTAAATGAAATAGGAACTCGAGAAGAGGAATATAAAGAAGCTGAGGGACAGAGAGAAAAAAGGATCTCTAAGAATGAAAGAATATTGAGAGAACTGTGTGACCAATCCAAACGGAACAATATTTGCATTATAGGGGTACCAGAGGAAGAAGAGAGAGAAAAAGGGATAGAAAGTGTCTTTGAGGAGGTGATTGCTGAAAACTTCCCGATCTGGGGAAGGAGATAGTCTCTCAGGCCATGGAGGTGCACAGATCTCCCAACACAAGGGACCCAAGAAAGACAACAGCAAGACATATAGTAATTAAAATGGCAAAGATCAAGGATAAGGACAGACTATTAAAAGCAGCCAGAGAGAGAAATAGGATCACAAACAAAGGAAAACCCATCAGGCTATCATCAGACTTCTCAGCAGAAACCTTACAGGCCAGAAGGGAGTGGCATGATGTATTTAATGCAATGAAGCAGAAGGGCCTTGAACCAAGATTACTTTATCCGGCAAGATTATCATTTAAATTTGAAGGAGGGATTAAACAATTCCCAGATAAGCAAAAGCTGAGAGAATTTGCCTCCCACAAACCATCTCTACAGTGTATTTTGGAGGGACTGCTATAGATGGAAGTGTTCCTACAGATTAATAGCTGTCACCAGAGGTAATAAAACCACAGTAAAGAAAATAGAACAGCTAATTACTAAGAAAATGCAAAATTAAATTAACTATTCCCAAAGTCAATCAAGGGATAGACAAACAGTACAGAATATGATACCTAATATATAAAGAATGGAATAGAAAGAAAAAGGAGGAAACAAACAAACAAAGAACCTTTAGATTGTGTTTGTAATAGCATATTAAGTCAGTTGTTAGACTTTTAGATAGTAGGGAAGTTAACCTTGAACCTTTGGTAACCACGAATCTGAAGCCTGCAATGCCAATAAGTACATACCTATCCATAATCACCCTAAATGTAAATGGACTGAATGCACCAGTCAAAAGACATAGAGTCACTGAATGGATAAAAAAACAAGACCCATCTATATGCTGCCTTCAAGAGACTCACTTTAAACCCAAAGACATACACAGACTAAAAGAGAAGGGATGGAAAAAGATATTTCATGCAAACAACAAAGAGAAAAAAGCAGGTGTGGCAGTACTTGTACCAGACAAAATAGACTTCAAAACGAAGAAAGTAGCAAGAGATAAAGAAGGACATTACATAATGATAAAGGGGTCAGTCCAACAAGAAGATATAACCATTATAAATATATATGTACCCAACACAGGAGCACCGACATATGTGAAACAAATACTAACAGAATTAAAGGAGGAAATAGACAGCAATGCATTCATTTTAGGAGACTTCAACACACCACTCACACCAAAGGACAGACCAACCAGACAGAGAATAAGTAAAGACACAGAGGCACTGAACAACACACTAGAACAGATGGACCTAACAGATATCTACAGAACTCTGCACCCAAAAGCAGCAGGATACACATTTTTCTCAGGTGCACATGGAACATTTTCCAGAATAGGCCACATACTAGGCCACAAAAAGAACCTCAGTAAATTCAAAAATATTGAAATTCTACCAACCAACTTCTCAGATCACAAAGGTATAAAACTAGAAATAAATTTTAGAAAGAAATCAAAAAAGCTCACAAATACATGGAGACTTAACAACATTCTCCAACTAATCAATGGGTTAACGACCAAATCAAAACAGAAATGAAAGAATATATGGAGACTAATGATAACAACAACACAAGGCCACAACTTCTGTGGGACGCAGCAAAGACAGTTCTAAGAAGAAAGTATATTGCAATCCAGGCCTATTTAAAGAAGGAAGAACATTTCCAAATGAATAGTCTAAAGACACAATTACTGAAATTGGAAAAAGAAGAACAAATGAGGCCCAAAGTCACCAGAAGGAGGGACATAATAAAGATCAGAGAAGAAATAAATAAAATTGAGAAGAATAAAACAATAGAAAAAATCAATGAAACCAAGAGCTGGTTCTTTGAAAAAATAAACAAAATAGATAAACCCCTAGCCAAACTCATTAAGAGAAAAAGAGAATCTACACACACAAACAGAATCAGAAATGAGAAAGGAAAAATAACGACGGACCCCACAGAAATACAAAGAATTATAAGAGAATATTATGAGAATCTATATGCTAACAAGCTGGAAAACAGAGAAGAAATGGACAACTTCTTAGAAAAATACAACCTTCCAAGACTGACCAAGCAAGAAACAGAAAAACTAAACAGACCAATCACCAGCAACGAAATTGAATTGGTAATCAAAAAACTACCCAAGAACAAAACCCCCGGGCCTGATGGATTCACCTCTGAATTCTACCAGACATATAGAGAAGAAATAACTCCCATTCTCCTTAAAGTTTTCCAAAAAATAGAAGAGGAGGGAATACTTCCAAACTCATTCTATGAAGCCAGCATCACTCTAATACCAAAACCTGGCAAAGACCTCACCAAAAAAGAAAATTACAGACCAATATCCCTGATGAACGTAGATGCAAAAATACTCAACAAAATATTAGCAAACCGAATTCAAAAATACATCAAGAGGATCATACACCATGATCAAGTGGGATTCATCCCAGGGATGCAAGGATGGTACAACATTCGAAAATCCATCAACATCATCCACCACATCAACAAAAAGAAGAACAAAAACCACATGATCATCTCCATAGATGCTGAAAAAGCATTTGACAAAATTCAGCATCCATTCCTGATTAAAACTCTCAACAAAATGGGTATAGATGGCAAGTACCTCAACATCATAAAGGCTATATATGACAAACCCACAGCTAACATCATACTTAACGGCGAGACGCTGAAAGCTTTTCATCTAAGATCGGGAACAAGACAGGGATGCCTACTCTCTCCACTGTTATTCAACATAGTACTGGAAGTCCTAGCCACGGCAATCAGACAAAACAAAGACATACAAGGCATCCAGATTGGTAAAGACGAAGTCAAATTGTCACTATTTGCGGATGACATGATATTGTACATAAAAACCCTAAAGACTCCACTCCAAAACTACTAGAACTAATATCTTAATTCAGCAAAGTTGGCAGGATACAAAATTAACACACAGAAATCTGTTGCTTTCCTATACACTATTGATGAACTAACAGAAAGAGAAATCAGAAAAACAATTCCATTCACAATTGCATCAAAAAGAATAAAATACCTAGGAATAAACCTAACGAAGGAAGTGAAAGACCTGTACTCTGAAAACTACAAGACACTCCTATGAGAAATTAAGGAGGACACTAACAAATGGAAATGCATCCCATGCTCTTGGCTAGGAAGAATAAATATTGTCAAAATGGCTATACTACCTAAAGCCATCTACAGATTCAACGCAATTCCTATCAAACTACCAACAGCTTTCTTCAATGAACTGGAACAAATAATTCTAAAATTCATATGGAACCACAAAAGACCCCGAATAGCCAAAGCAATCCTAAGAAGGAGGAATAAAACAGGGGGAATTACGCTCTCTGACTTCAAGCTCTACTACAAAGCCACAGTAATCAAGACAATTTGGTATTGGCACAAAAACACACCCACAGACCAGTGGAACAGAATAGAAAATCCAAACATTAACCCAAACATACACAGTCAATTAATATTTGATAAAGGAGCCTTGGATATACAATGGGGAGATGACAGCCTCTTCAGCAGCTGGTGTTGGAAAAACTGGACAGCTACATGTAAGAGAATGAAACTGGACTACTGTCTAACCCCATGCACAAAGGTAAACTCAAGGTGGATCAAAGACTTGAATGTAAGTCATGAAACCATAAAACTCTTAGAAAAAAACATAGGCAAAAATCTCTTGGACATAAACATGAGCAACTTCTTCATGAACATATCTCCCTGGGCAGGGAAACAAAAGCAAAAATGAACAAGTGGGACTATATCAAGCTGAAAAGCTTCTGTACAGCAAAGGACACCATCAGTAGAACAAAAGACATCCTACAGTATGGGAGAATATATTCATAAAAAACGTATCTGATAAAGGGTTGACATCCAAAATATATAAAGAACTCATGCACCTTAACAAACAGAAAGCAAATAATCCAATTAAGAAATGGGCAGAGGACATGAATAGGCACTTCTCTAAAGAAGAAATTCAGGTGGCCAACAGGCACATGAAAAGTTGCTCCACATCGCTAATCATCAGAGAAATGCAGATTAAAACCACAATGAGATATCACCTCACACCAGTGAGGATGGCCAACATCAAAACACAAACAACAACAAATGTTGGCGAGGATGTGGAGAAAAGGGAACCCTCCTACACTGCTGGTGGGACTGCAAATTAGTTCAACCATTGTGGAAAACAGTATGGAGGTTCCTCAAAAAACTCAAAATAGAAATACCATTTGACCCAGGAATTCCACTCCTAGGAATTTACCCTAAGAATACAACAGCCCAGTTTGAAAAAGATAGATGCACCCCTATGTTTATCGCAGCACTATTTACAATAGCCAAGAAATGGAAGCAACCTAAGTGTCCATCAGTAGATGAATGGATAAAGAAGAGGTGGTACATATACACAATGGAATATTATACAGCCATAAGAAGAAAACAAATCTACCATTTGCAACAACATGGATGGAGCTAGAGGGTATTATGCTCAGTGAAATAAGCCAAGCCGAAAAAGACAAGTATCAAATGATTTTACTCATATGTGGAGTATAACAACAAAGAAAAAAACTGAAGGAACAAAACAGCAGACTCACAGAAGCCAAGAACGGACTAATAGTTACCAAAGGGAAAGGGACTGGGGAAAATGGGCGGGAAGGGAGGGATAAGAGGGAAAAAGGGGCATTACGATTAGCAGATGTAATGTTGGGGGGGCACGGGGAGGGCTGTACAACTCAGAAGACAAGTAGTGATTCTATAGCATCTCACTACGCTGATGGACAGTGACTGTAATGGGGTTGGTGGGGGGGACTTGATGAAGGGGGTAGTTTAATAATCATAATATTGCACATGTAATTGTAGATTAATGATCCAAAATAAATTATAAAAAAAAGAGAATACTTAGGAGAAGCTAATAAAAGAAGAAGTGATTAAAAAAAAAAAGAACATATGGGATGTGAACAATTTCCAGGGATGTGTTGTTTTAATTTGTCTGATTTTTCGCATACTATTCAAGATCAAATAGACAACATTCACCATGGTATTGATAAGTTTTCACAAATGCCTGGATTGTTAAATTGGTTTTCTTTGTTTCATTGGATATGGCCTATAATTGTAGGTCTAATACTGTTATGCATTTGTATTCCTGTTCTCCTGGTGTGTGTGCGGAAGGCGGTTGTTGGTCTTTTAAAGCCAATACAAGCATATGCTACTTTTCAAGAATTAACTTCAAGAAATAAGTGATTCCTTTTAAACAACTTTGTGAAATCATATACTGATTCCCCACCTGCATTTGCTGCAAGAAAATAATCATGTATATTGTGATTTTCTCCAGAATTATAGCTGCTGGCTGTCCTCTCTTTCGTATTTTATCTCCCTGTTTGGTCCCAGGAGATGGCTGGTTAGCCAGAGACGGGTAAGATTCCTCATGGGAGGAACAACCTAAGACAGGCACAGGCGCAAGGGACCTCAGGTGAGCAACGTGGGGGCCAGCTGAGGTGAGGCATAGAACCTCACCCCTCCAGACGAGGGAGACATTGCCTGTGACAACCTATATCACAGGCCGAGCCCAGCTAATCATTATTCTAGTACCTTCCACAAATATATGCATATGCATTTGCATCAATTAAAACAAAAAAGGGGGAAATGTGGGATTCACTTATAATTTAAGTATAAAAATCATATGAATAATCATGGTTGGCTTGATTGATTATAGTCACTGAATTAGTTTCTCTGATATTACTGGCTTTGCAATGTTCACCTTGTGAGAACTTGTTCACTATGTTCCTTGCATTGTTCACCTCGTGGGAGCTTGTTCACTGTACTGGAACTTGTTCGTTGCATGGTGAGCAATAATGTCTTGTGTATTGAAAAGTTAAGAGAGAAAACCTCCAAAGTTCACATCGCAAGAAAAAATAATTTGTAACTATGTATGTTGAAGGATGTTAACTAACCTTACTGGGATAATCATTTCACAGTTAAAAAAAAAAAGGAAAAAAAAATAAACACAATGTGATGGTTCTTCATTTCTCTCCCTTCTTTTTCTTCCTCCTCCATACTTTATATGTTGTGTTTTACTCTTTACTCTCTGTGTTTCCTTGACTGATTTTGTGGATAGCTGATTTTGTTTTGCATTTACTTAGTATTTGATTGGTCTATTTTCTTTGCTGTGGTTTTATTTTCTCTGGTGACATCTATTTAGCCTTAGGAGCACTCCCATGTAGAGCACTCCCTTTAAAATACACTGTAGAGGTGGTTTGTGGGAGGTAAATTGCCTCAAAACTTTTGCTTATCTGGGAATTGTTTAATCCCTCCTTGAAATTGAAATGATAATCTTGCTGGATACACTATTCATGGCTTGAGACCCTTCTGTTTCATTGCACTGAATATATCATGCCATTCCCTTCTGGCCTGGAAGGTTTCTGCTGGCACATGTGATGATGGACTGATGGGTTTTCCTTTGTAGGTGATCGTTTCTCTCTCTGTGGCTGCTTTTAAACGTCTGTCTTTATCCTTGATCTTTGCCATTTTAATTATTATATGTCTTGATGTTGTCTTCCTTGTGTCCCTTGTGTTGGGAGATCTGTACACCTCCATGTCTTGAGAGACTATCTCCTTACCCAGATTGGGGAAGTTTTCAGCAATTACCTCCTCGATAATACTTTGTATCCCTTTTCTCTCTCTTCTTCCTCTGATACTCCTATAATGCGAATATTGTTCAGTTTGGATTGGTCACACTGTTGTCTCAATTTTCTTTCATTCCTAGAAATCCTTTTATCTCTCTCTGCCTCAGCTGCTCTGTACTCCTTCTCTGTTTTCTATTCCATTAACAGTCTCTCCCATCTCATCCATTCTGCTGTTAAGCCCGTCGATTGCTTGTCTGATTTCTGTATTGTCTTTCCTCAGTTCCCTCACTTCCTCCCTCAGCTCTTGCACATTTCTCTGTAGGTCCATCAGCATGGTTATGACTTTTATTCTGAATTCTTTTTCAGGGAGGCTGTGCATTTCCATCCCTTCAGACTCCCTCTCTGGGGTTGTCTGGTTGATTTTGGTCTGAACCATATTCCTCTGTCTTTCATGGCTGTATAATTTGGTCACTGATAGTTGCCACGTATGTCAGCTGGGCTCTTTAAGACTTTAAAAAGAGAAGAAAAAAAAGAGAAAAAAGGAAAAGAAAGAAAGAAAGAAAAAAAGGAAAAAAAGAAAGAAAAGAAAAAACAAAAACAAAACAAAAAACAAAACAAAACAAAAAAACAACAAAAAAAATGCCCACCGGACGTAGATTCTGTGGGAATGCTCTAGGTGGCGCTATTGCCCCACTATTCCACAGCTGTGGCTGTGCCGCTCCGCAGGGCCCTTTATCGCTCGGGCAGGGGTGGGAACGAATAGGAGGCTGTTGATCTCAGTGAGAAGTGTTACGTATGGCTACGCTTCCTCAGTCGCCAGCTAAGGCATCTGAAACTCCCCAGGACTCCCAGCCTGCTGGGCTGAGTGTGCTGGGGCGATCCGGCTCCTCCGCTGGGCTCCTGTCTCTTTAAGACCGCTGAGGAAAGCGCGCACTTTTTTTTTCCTTCCTGGAGCCGGCTGCAAGCCCCCTGGCGCGTTCCCCGCTCAGATCCTGCCCCTCTGTCTCTCCAATCTCCGCTGCACTGCGCAATGTGGGTCAGCGCTCCCCGCGCAGATCACCGGGGCTGGCTACTTCGCGGGGTGTGCTTCCACTCCCTCCCGGCTCTGACTCCTCTCCTCCCGCCGGTGCGCTGGGGTGGGGGAGGGCTCAGGTCCCGCCGGGTCGCGGCTCGTATCTTACCCGCCTCTTGGGGTGCCGAGTCCTCTCGGGTGTAGCTGCACGCTGTGCGCTTTCCTGTGTATTCTCGTCTCTCTTTTAGGAATAGATGTATTTTCTGTGTTTTCGTAGATAAATATAGTGTTGGGAGGAGATTTCTGCCGCCCTGCTCACACCGCCATCTTCCTGGAAGTCCTCTCATGGGAATATTTAGACTTGTGATTCTTGTTATAAAAAAGTCTTTCAGAATGAAGACCTAAGAATTCTTTTGCAAAACTTCTCAATGTTTCTAAAGACTGTGGCAACATAAATTGCTAACAAGTCCTTTACCTGCACAGTCTGATGTATAATTAGGATGAACTTTAATTGTTGGTCTAAATCCATTGGTAGAAATGACCTTAAAAAAAGAATTTGCTTAACCTAATGAATAATTGCTTAACTATAGCAAGTTGCTTAGAGGAATCCACATTTAAGAAGTATTTTGTCTGGATTTATCCAATCACAATAGTGATTTAAAATATTTAAAAATCAAACAATTAAAATAACAGTTAATATTAATTTTTTAGATGTCAATTGCACATTCAACCAGAAGGAGGTTATTGGTATGTTGGTCAGTGTCTAGGTAGCTAGAATTCGTAATATTGCAGCCCTTAACCAGTGATATCCCAACCCCTCCCTGGCTGCTAGCAGATTGGTCTTTTATTGTTGAAATGACTGTATTATAAAAAAAGTTGTCTGACTAAATTATTAGTCAATTTAGTAATTGCCAAGTTGGTAAATATGCCTGAATTTTCTGTGCATTTATATCTTTAAAATCTTTAAGATCTTTAAAATACATCTACAAGTAATTTCTTCTTTGTCTTTATTCTTGAAAACATCTAAATTGACTGTATTGGGAAGGATAATCCATAAGGGGCAAACATATTGTATAAAAATGCCTACTTGAATGGGCCCATTCTTTTACAAAATAGAGATAAATAAAAACTTTGTCATTCCTGATGCTGGAAAGCCTCAAATAGGATTGTTTTATTGGCTTCTAAGAAAGGCTCGTGTTGATGTTCAGTGGTATGTTCCAGAAAAAGCTTCCAGTGTTGTGAAATCATTGAAATGTCCCTGGATGAGTTGGTAATCACTAGTCCCAGCTCTCTAGCACCCTACCTTAGCCCTGGCCTCTTCTCTGGGTATGCAGGACCTCCCTAAAATCCATCCACTGAAGAGTTAGAGCTGGGCATAGCAGGGAACCCCAAAACCTAATTGGCATTGAACCCAATGGGTTGGTGCCTCCGTTAAATACCTTGAGGGTGATGCCTCTCTCCACGTGAGTCTCTGCTCACTGAAGGAAATGGGGCAACATGAGAAATTTGACTTTCAGAAGGAAGACTCAAATTGAAGATGTATATTGCTCTGGGAGGAGGGGTTCCCCTCCTAGAGCAAGTTCCCTATGAATTGGGTGGGACTGAATAAAGACAAACGCAAGAAGTTGAGTGTTTGAAAAGGGGTTCATACTGTATTTATTCTCACAGAGGTCACAGACAGCTCAGTCTCTGCGGCCCCGCTCCCTGCTGCTCCGCAGTGCGACTTCCTGCTGGTGGGTCAGACTCCCTGTCGCTCATGCTTAGCAGCACTGGGGCTGTGCCCCTCCTCTCCCCTGCTACTTCTCTAGGCTCTCTCTCTCCCGTTCTCTCTCACTCTTCCCATTCCACCCAGCTCTCTATTTCCCTCATACTGGGAGCCACGGTGTGGGTGGGCCTTTATGGTGACTGGCCAGTGCCTGACCAGTTACCCAGGGACTGAGGAGAGGAGGGACCTGTGCTTCTGTGACTGTCCCTGGTAAACATCCCATAGGTATGTGAACAGGCTCATATATGTATACCATGGGTGCTGTTAAGGCCGGGCGGGAATCTTGGTCAGGTATTTCCATTTTCTCCACCATGTACTTTAAGTCTTTGGATGACCTAGGTCTCCTAAGAGACTTTCCTCTGTGGAACCAGCATGGCAGATGGATTGTTGACAGCTGGAGAACGTGGATTTCCACGGCAGGAGACCAGGTCTCCCGTTAGGTGTGGCAGGTGCTAATATTCCTACTGAGAGAGAGAAAAGCAGCTGCTTGAAGCCCGAGCCAGCCTGGCATTCACAGCTGGGTTTTGGTGTTGTCCTGTTGAACAGAAATAACTTCATAGAATATCAGCATCAAGGCCGCTCTAAAACACGACGGTGAAGAAGAAGACCAAGACCATCCCATAGTGGTGTCTGAATGCAGATGACAGCATGAACATTCTCCGAACCACAGAAACGACCAGACATCCCGTTTTCCTGGTTAATAGGAGTGGCCACTGTTCCTTTACTAATCACAGCTTCAACAGCACTTCCCTGCTAGATAAGACTCATCAAGATGCCCTAAGGGTACAATTCCCTCTGCTCTGTGACAGCATCAAATTCAGAGCAAAGCCCCACATTCTTGAATCCTACCACAGCCCCTAATCTATAATGTCATTTCTAACACCTTCTTACTGAGATGCCCAGGGGTCCCCAGGGTGTATGCCCTTCCCAGTTGCAGTGAATCAATAAACCTAACTGTAATTATCTACAGTTGTCTGGTCTTTGACTGGAAGACCTTAACAGAATCATGGTTCTCTAGTACCCCACAACACTTTCTTAGAGACCTTTGGAGATTTATAAAGGTTCTTTTTCAATTCTTATGGCAATGTCCTCAGGCCACTGAGAATCTAAAAAATCTGCTGATTGTAATTCTGGCTTATAATTGTGACTCAGGTGACATAGAGGATTTGGGAATTTCTGACACATCTAGGCTTATATTTCAGGTAGTTGTAGGAAAGTAAAAGATATACAGATTCTTTCCCTACCTTGTCATTGTTTATGTTATTTTAGACAATAAGTAATGGTAGACATTAGATATTTAAGGCACAACCTTTGATTTCTTATGAACATTAAAAAAATAAATGCCATACAATTAAAAAGTAGTAATTATTTGGCGATTTTGTGCTAGGTGCTTGATTTGGAACAAATAAATCGTCTCTGTATGGCTCATAAAAGTATAGACATACTAAGAAAACACACAGTAGAAATATCATTGGAAGTTTATCCATGAAGGAGATTCAATCAGAAGTTAGTTAACATGAAAACATTGTAATAAAATTGCAAACAAGAGATCCTGGGCAATTAGGCTGATGCCTTGAGATAATTGTATAATGCTCTTAACTAGTCATTAACGTTGAACATTTGGAGCAAATACTTGGTATTAAAAATATTCTGCTTGCTCTATATATTTAAAAAATAGTAAGGCTGCAGTTGATGGCATTTTAAAGTGGGAAGGAACCTAACTCTGCCCTAATGTTGCAGACTGTAAACGGAGACATGGAGAAGTCTGATAGATGGGACACCTGATTTTAATTTATTGATCTTTGCACCTTGCCAGTGTGCAGAAATTTCAGAGAAAAGATGTATTTTACTAATTCACATGGACCTTTCAATTTCCCTCAATTGCCATACTATGTCAAAACTTTGATGTATTATTGTTTTTGACTTTATGAGTAGGTTGTCTAGACCAGGTTTTCTCGAACTTGCCGTAACAGATCACCATCTTACGGTGGTTCAACTTAATTTTTCAACCTTCTGATGGTGTGAAAGCAGTACACATTTAATAGAGACTGTATTTGGCATTTTGAACGTGGATCTTTCCCAGGGCTAGTGACATACAGTCCGATCCCTCTCCCATGATGATGGACAGTGGCCAAGAGCCGCAGTCAGCCACAAGATCATGTGGGTCATTGACTCACACAGTGACAACTCCGTCATCCCCAGACAGCCATTCTGCTTTTCACTTTCTGTGGACCCAATATATGGACACTTCCTAATAGCGAGTTGCATCTTTCACTAGAATGGGCTGTGTGTGGGGTGGAATATGTGCCCAGGCACTCATAGTACACAAGGAAAGATTGCGATTCTATAGATTCCTGTTTTGATGGAGATATTGGACCAGGAAACCTTTTAAGATATCTCCAAATATTAAGATTCAATTAATCTATAAATGCTACAGTAAAAAGCAGAATTTTTATATGGTCGAAATGTCAAAGACTAGTGAAGTATGTATAAGGAAAGAATGTAGCCCATAGCCCCAACGTCCTAACTCCATAGGTCTGCTTTTAATTATTTCTGCTGTTACTACTTGGTTATTATTTCATATCTAAACAGTATTATTTAAAATATTATTTAAAATAATTTAGACACTCTCTGCTGTCTTCTTGCTGTGAAGGTTGATAATATGTTTAATTTAACATCCTCCCTGCTTGTTGCCCATCTTTGCAATATAGATTATCACTAATCTTACCTGGTCGTATTAGTTATCTAGTGCTGTGTACCAAGTTAACACAAACTCGGCAGCTTACATTCTGTTTCCTACTGCCGAACCACAATCCAAGTTGGGTAAGATTGAGTTTCTTACTCAGTAGTTCTGGGGTGGGGCTGGACCGTCTGCACCTACAGCAAGGTCCCGGGAGATGCTAGGTCTGCACAGCAAGGCCTTACAGTGACGAAGAGGGCACAACATGTATCTGGTTTCATGGACGGATGGATCACCGAATGCTGATAGAATCCAGCTTCATCTCTCTCTGGTTCCTGCCTTTTTTCCATGCCATGCTGAGACTGTCTATCTCAGGCTTGATGACTCCACATCTCTCCCACTGGGCCGGCATAAATTCACGTATTATAATCCACTAACAAAAGTGTCATCTCTCCACCGAGTGAAGCTGTCCTGGCCACTGGCTTGGGGACAGCTAAGTCAGCGCCCTGCAGAGGCCAGGTGGGGTGGGGGTGTGGCACCCTTCATCATGTGTTTTCCTGCACTCACGGGCACCCGTTCTGCGTTCTCTTTCCACATGGCGTCCCTGGACGCTTCTCTCTGGTGTGAGCGACGCCCTGTTGTTCTTAAGGACCCCACTGTGTCCTCCTGGCTCCATCTACTGAGTGCTCCTTAGCCCACCTGGGACTTCCTTTCTCTGCTGTGGGTACGTGCCAGTGTTGCTGGGAGCTTCGTTTTGTTTTGTTATTCTGCTTGGTTCACTGGACATGTTTTATGATAGCTAATCCCTTCTTAACAAGGTTGCAGAGCTGATAAACCAACTGAGTTCTTGCAAGCCTGAACATTTCTTAATTCTGTTTATATGCTTCATGACTAGCTTGCATAGAGTTCTCTCTAAAAATCAGAACTTTGAAGATATTACTCCTTGTCCTTAACATGCTGCCTCAGATCTTCACTTCTGGAATTTCTCAAAGACATGCCAGGGTGAAGATCGTTTTATTCATTCTCCTCAGAACAGCAGGAACCCCTTTGATTTGGAGGCAAATCTATTTTTCCGTTCAGTTCTGGGAAAAGTTTAAAAAAATTTATTTGAAAATATCCCCCTCTGTTTTCTGCATTATTTGTGAGGACCTGCTGCGATTAGTTTCATCTTCTGGACTAATTTTATCATCTTGGCTATCACGTTTTTGACAGCCATCTCTTTTTTCTGATTTTTAATAGAAGGATTTTGATTTTTGTTTTGAATGAAATATTTTCTTAAATATGCCTGGGAATGTTAATTTGACTTTTTATGTTTTAAATGCCCCTCCCACCCTGCCTTATGTCCATTTTTGTTGGGACCAGCTTTCTCTTTCTCCCGGTCTTTCCCTGCAGAGACACTGCGGAGACTTTTGGATGGCTCAAGTAAGGGTGGCAGGGGGTGGAGGATGATAATGGTGTACAGTTGTGACTTTTTACTGGTGAAAGAAGTCTCTTTCCTTTCCAAAATACCTGGGCCTAGAAATGTGTGTCATGAAGTCCGCTTTGACTTCCGCTTGCCGAAGAACAAGCCTGAGATAAAGCTTACGTAGGACACTTTATTGAGGAGAGTGACCCCAGGGGCAGGAGGCAGGGACCAGGTGGGTCAGGCGGGGAGGGACGCTGGTTCCAAAATGATGACCACCTCGGTCACCACCATTGGGAGCTAGTTGCCATGGGAACCATGGTCGGGATCCACAGGACCATCGTAGTTCTCCAGGACCTTCCAGCCAGGGCAATAGGCGGGGGAGCACGTGTTCACCATTTCCAAGTCCCCTGTTCAAACACCGGGCTTCCGAGGGCAGCCACTTCCCTACGTGTCTGGGCCGTGCTGTGTGGGCAGTGAGCTGACTCATTCTCCCAGCCTCAGTGGAGAAGTCCTTAGAGAGAAGGCAGGTGAGGCCCACAGCCTGCGCTGATGCGAGGCAGGGAGGTGCCGTGCGGCAGGTTGGAGCCCCTGCAGACCTGGTGTGCTGTGCTGACTGGCCAGGGAGCCTGGTGGAGCCAAGAGCGCTTGGACTCAGGCATCAGAGGCATCCTCCTCCAGGCACAAGTGCTCAGGTGTGTCGGCCCTCTGGCCCTGGAGCTGCAGATCAGGCGTGATTCTCCTAATAAAGCAGCAGTCTTAAGGGCAGCCATGGAGTGAGCAATAATAAGCATGGGCTCTTTCAGAGTTACAGCAAAAATCTTGTATGACCCTATCTTGCCACGTTAAAAAATATCTTTGTTTTCTAGAGCGTACTCTAGTCAGTACAAAAACCAGGGGTCAGTATTTCCGGAATGGTCTTCTCCCTGTGCGTAAGGGACAGACTGTCTTTGCTGCAATGAGACCAATGGCCAGTAGTGGACCCTGAGGGTCCTCCTGAGGGGCCTCTCTCCACGAGCTGTGTACTCTGCTCTGTTATAGTGGAGAATCACCTGCCTCATGCAGTGCACATCTGGTTTTGCCGGTTAAAAGGTGCTAGAGCTTCTCCCCCATTTTACTATCTTAAATTAGGAAATAAATGCACATAAAATTTCAGGAGACTGTCTCAAGACTACAAGCTCTTACCTCAAACCTGAAGGCTGAGGGCTTTTAGAATGCAGAATTTTCCAGATTTTAGAAAGGAGAAACAGCCCAAGCCATTAATGGAGTACCCCCCACCACCAGCAGGGCCTGAGGATGCACACCGTAACCAAACATATTCAGATTTCTGCAGCGATTTGTATGAATATTCATATCAGGACAGCAAATAGAGTAGCAATACCTTTCCTCTCTTTATTTTGGGTTTCTGCCACCATGTAAGTTTTGGTACAGAGGTTAAGAACAAACTTCAGAATTGCAGGTGAAGACTGTGGACTTACCTAGAAAACTTCTATAACCAGCTGAAAGCAGAAACACACGTCAGCATTTTGACATACTTGCATCAGATTTAAAAAAATTTTTCTGGTTCAGTTCCCCATCCTCCTTCTCCTGAGTTAAGTATTCCTCTGAAGATTATGTGTGAATTCCCATGTGTGTTTGCACATATGGTTGTGTCCAAAAGCAATATGTATTTTGCAGAAATTCTGGATGCATCCTTTTGCAGTTTACTTACATTTACCAAAAAACAAATTATTGAGATTTATGCACGTGGATACCCATCATTTTAATTTCTTTTGTATACTGTTTTGCAATACTGTATAAATATTGCAAAATTTCATTCACCTATTTGTCAAAAATTGAAGGAAAATTGGACCCTGCTTTAGTGCTAACAAGTTTAGCCTGCCATGCATTTGTGGTTGGGGACAGAAGACATGAGACACCTGGGTCAGAGACAAAGGTGCTTTCTACCTCACAATCCAGCAGGCACCATGAGCTTCACATCCTCACCAGCTCTCCTTGCCCCTCAAGTTGCTCAGGAGTGACACCGAGGAGTCCAGGTGTATGTGGCACGTGCATGGGTCTGTGTCACCCTGTGGAACCCTGAACTAGGGAACTCAAATCTTTTTGATGGGCAGTAAATCAATCAGCTGAAACTTTGCTCCAGAAGAAGACACTATCTCCATCTTCTAAAACTATTCACTATACAAACACCCCTGAAGAGACAGTCCAGAACAAAAGCCTTCAGTGCTTCTGATGCAGAAATGGGAGAGAGACCCTCTGTAGCTTGTAGTTTTCCCTATTACAGAAAGCTTTTAAGGAACATTTTTCTGTATCTTTCCTTACAAGAGTTTCTCTGGGATGTGTACGCAGGAATGGAAATTCTGAGCTCTGGGTTTCAAGTGTTGCCAGCCTATCCTCTAAAGTAGGTGTACATTCTGTCTTCCTGCCAATGGTGTATGAAAAGTCATTTGTTCATAATTGCCACTAAGTCAAATCACCCAGGTTGCCCTTCAGTAGGCGAATGGGCAAACAAACTGGTTCATCCACACAGTGGGGTATTATTTAGCCATATAAAGAAATGAGCTATAAGCCATAAAAGACATGGAGGAAGCTTGAATGTGTATGGCTACGTGAAAGAAGCCAATCTGATAAGACCATGGGATTCCAGCTCTGCGACCTTCTGGAAAAGACAAAACTACTGAGACAGTAAAAAGATCAGTGGTCCCAGGGGTTGTGGGGGAGAAGGGATAAATAGGAGGAGTACAGATGATTTTTAAGACAGTGACACTAGGCTGTCTGATAACATACTAGGGGGTACGTGACATTGTGCATTTGTCAAGACTCAGAATGCTCACCACCAAGAGCGAACCCTAATGTCAAGTATGGAATTTAGCTGACAATAATGTATGAATACGGGTTCATCAGTGGTAACTGATGTGGGATGTTGGCTGCAGTAGATGTTCCATGTGTGGGAACTCTCTGTACTTCATGAGGCTTTCCTGTTAACCTAAAACTGCTCCGAAAAAAGCCACTCCCCATCCTCGTCAGCATCGTGTGTGCCAGACTTTTCCCTTTCTGCACATTTGGTGAAATAGAATTTTATTGCTTTTGGTTTTTATTTTACTTATAGCAGTTTCGGCATACCTTTCATATTCTTTGTTTATTTTTTTCTGTTTTTTTTTATTGACTTGTAGTAATTTTTTATGTTCTCTTTCAGAGTTTTTCTTTTCACGTTTAGGACTTCAGTATGGCTGGAATTTATTTTTGTGCCTGGGGTAAAGTAGGAACCCACATCGATACGTGGGTCAATCTATCTGTTCTCTATCCATCCATAGCTATCCATATAAGTGAAGAACCATTTCTAAAACTCTGAATATTTATATTTAGGAATAAACCATTTCTAAAGTTACGTGCTGTAGCTGTGTCACTCGTTTCGGATCTCCACGCACCACTTCCTCATTGTTCTAATTACTAAAGATTGCTAAGAAGTCTTGGTAAGTGATACAACCCTCTCTTCCTTCCTTTCATTTAAATTGTCTCCAAAAGGCTATACCTAGGCCTTTATTCTTCCTGAAGAAGTTAGTATCCATTTGTCAAATTTCATTAAAAGTTGGCTGGGTTTTGTGAAATCCACTGAATTTATAGATTAATTTGGGGAGAATGACATCTTTACCATGTTCAGTTACCCTCCCATCGCATCATATACAGTGTATCAGGTCTTCCTCTTAAAAAATGTTCTCATACTTTCAAATTTGATTTTCTCAACATGCAGTAAATATGACTTTTTAATGTGTGCAGTTCTATTAATTCTAACGCACTGATGGATTCATGTAACCCTCAGCCAAATCAGGGTCCAGAGCTCTTCCATCATCCCCAAAGCCCCTTGTCCATCCCTTTATAGCCACAACTTCCCCCAGCCCTGACCTCTGCACACAGTCATCTTTTCCAGCATGTGCTTTTCTCTTGGAGAATGTCATGTAAATGAACTCATACAGAACGGAGCCCTCTAGGACTGCCTTCTTTCCCAGATAACACCCTTGTGATGCATCCCAGTTGTATGATAGTTCATTTCACCCGGTTGCTGAGTAGCATCCCACTGTGTGGACGTGGATGGATGTTTCTGTTCTTTCAAGGTTTGGTGATTATGAATACAGCTACTATACACATGCAGAGACAGGTTTTCACCTTGAGAGTACTAAATACCTGGGAGGGAAAAAGCTAGATCTTTTTATATGTCTGTATCATTTTCTCCATATAGACCTTGTCCTGCCTTTATTTGATTGATGACTTGGTAACTTACACTTTTGGTGCTATTGTGAATGAGATTATTAACATTTTTTTCCCAGTTGATTTATGCTGGCATATAGGCACGCTTTCCATGTTTGTATTTTGATCTTGTATTGAAGACCTTTGCCAAACCCTTTTATTAGTTTCAAGAGTTAGGCTGTAGATTCAGTTAGAATTTTGATGTTCTGACAGTCATATTATCTGCAAATTATGAAAAGGCTGTCTCCCATTAAAACACATGCTTGAGTGTGCATATGTGTCTCTCTTTGTATCTGTCATCTATTTATCATCTGTCTATCTAGATGTTTGTATATTTTACATACATACTTTTTTAAACGCCCTTGTTCACATTATAAGCTTTGCAGAGCAGTGTTGAAAGGGAAGGTGATAGCAGAGATCCTTACCTTCATTCTTCTTGAGTCCCTCTGAGCGCTCAGTGGCTACCACTTCCACAGACATGTCTTCTCCTTTCTCCTTAACCCAAGCCCCTGTGCGGGGGAGAGGGAGGTGGTGCCCATCTGCTTTGCCCTGTTTCCATCTGAAGTGTGTAGCCCTCCCTCCCTTCCCATTCGACGGTTTCGCCCTCCCTTGTTCCCATCTGACGGGCAGAGCCCTCCACCCATTTCCATCGGAAGGGCGTAGCCCTTTGGAGCACCAGCTCTCGGGGCCAGCTCTCCTGGAGATCCCCCACCACACTTCTGTCGTTCATGCTGCTTTGCATGGCCTGGGAATGAAGGGCCCGGGGAGAGTGACCGGCCTTGCAGTGAAGGCACCGGGCTTTGGTGTCTGGTATCTGCTTCTATGCTAGTGACAGGTGTTCATCTAAAACTCAGCCTGGGAGGCCCCCTGGCTTCTGAGCCCTTTAGTGTTTTCAGTCATAAAAGTCACCCTGGATTTTTGTTGTCTACCATGGAGAATTGAGCCTAACCTCTTATATTGGAAACTGGAACCCCTCCATTCCTTGATTGATTTTACTCAAATGACCACGTGTACATTTATGTGTGTGCATTTCTAAAATTCTGTATCATGTTTCTCTAAATATTTCTTTTTTAAAGAAATAATATACTGCACTGCACCATGCACCCTACCTTTCCCTTTAGTTCTCTTGCTAAGCATATTGTCTGGCATAGAGGGTGTGACTATTTTTGGCCCTCCAGCTGCTGAATCTCCTGTTGGTGGCATATGTCTGCTTTCCTAGTTCTCTGGTGCAACACCTGCTTATTTTAGCTCATCTTCAAGAGATTTATAAAAAATTCTTCATGGCAGAGCCGCGTGCCCTCTCTGGGCTGTCACAGTGTCTGTTAAAGCGTTACTATATCTGCTCCTGCCCGGCCCCCTGGAGTTTCTATGCTAATTCCTTGGTCTCAAGTTTCAAACCAAGAAATGAATAAAGACTTTATTCATTTGTACAACAAGGCAGAAGCCCAGGTCTCCTGTGTCTTGTGATGACTGCCTGCGCCTGCTTGACCCAGGCTGGGAGATGGCCAACCTGTTTGTCCCAGCCCTTGGATGCTGTTTCCTGTCTCTGTTTTATGAGCAGCAGACATCAAGGCTGAGGCTTTCCTAAGAGGCCTGCATGAGCTTTGTCATGTTACGTGGCCTCGAGGCTGTGCCTCCTGTGTTCTTGTGAGCATTACAGCTCCAGTCCACAGACCCTGCAATACAGGCAAGCCCTCCACGGTCACTGTGTTGCTTTCTCCCATTTACTGTTTGAGCTTTGATTGGTTCTTCGTGTCTGAACCCCAGTGGGTCCCGCCACCCAGTCCCCACAACCCCCACGCTGGGACAGGTTCCCCTTTTCCACCTTGCACTGTCTTTGCAGAAAGAGTGGCCCCCTCAGCGCCAGCTCTGCCTGCTCTGATGCCTACAGTTCCCTGTGACTTACCAAACGGTGTCTCCTATTTGAGTGATCACAGCAACGGGGGGTCACAGATAAGGGGAACAAGGGGAAAATGTGGCTTTCCCTGCAACAGGTTCTACCTGTCTTTCAAATCCTTTGGGGAGAGAAATGGGACATAAATAAATAAACTCTGAGAGTTAGCGTGGGTCACAGGAATATAATGACAATTTGGTGCCAAGGAGACATTTTAACTAATGAACAGAAATTTCTCCATAACTTCAGTGGAGTTTTGCTCTTAGGAATTCTCATGATGGAGGAAGTTGGGCTGTGTTTCTTAATAAATCCATTTGTTTGTGGACACGGTCATCAACCCAGCCTAGGCCTGTTTTGGTTAATGGGCCCACATGCCTCGGAGTTCTAAGCCCTGCGGAAGGTTTATATCTTGTCGTGGTTGCTGTTAGTTTACTTTTTGCAAATGAAAGAAAGCACATTCATTTCCATGACCTATGAAGGATATTTTTATTTTGTATGCCTTTTCTTTTCCTTTTAAATGACGTCTGTGTCTTCGGCACTGTTTGTTCCTTAGATGTCCTGTTGATTTTGGCAAATTCTGGGCTGGCTCTTTCTTTAAAGTAATGAGTCATCAAGTCTCCATTGTAGAAGCAGTCGACAAGCTTAGACTGTATATACCCATCATTCACCTATCTATCCACCACCTCTGTGTCTGTCTCTGTCAACTGCTCTTACCCATCACCTGTCTATCATCTATCTACCCATCCATCCATCCATCCATCCATCTCCACTCAGGAAGTTTATCCAGTAATAGAACAGATGAACCTTAGATCTGGGTCAGAAAATAATATCCTTTATAGAAACTGTTTCTAGAATGTCATAGATTTCAAGACTTTCCACACTTTTCTATCTATATAGACGACAATACTACCTTTAGGATCATGTTTACATTTCCATACGCCCTCACCCAGATAACGCTACTGAAGTACAGATGGTGTTTCTACAGCTGCTCTGTACTGAATCCAAACTGATTTATATTCGGGTTTTTTTCATTAATTCAAAGATTAAGTGATATTCCTCATAGCTGGGAGTTTGTTTGCTCCTGCGACAATTATCATGGTCACGCTTGGAGGACCAACACTGATGTGCAGTCACCTAGAGGACCGCTTGTTTCTGCCAGGTTGCTAAGAGCAGGTTTCATGGATGTGTGATGGGGGATCTGAGAAACAGGCTTGCTCCCCGTGTGGGGCGCTCACCCCTGTGTCCCGGCGGCATCCTACGCATTAGGTGAGGTGAGGTACCGGAAGCCTTACTTAGCCCATGAGTGGTGCACACAGGGGGGAAGAGAAATGCCCACCATTACTCTTCTATCACCATTGATTGTCTCCTCCACTTCCTCCGCTGTTCTGTTTCCACTGTGAATTCTAGGACCCCCATGTGGTACATCATAGGAAAGAATGAATGAGGACTGTTTGAAATATGACCATCTTACGTTAGAGAGCAGAGAACAGAAGTTTCTCAGCGGGTCTTTCATCCATCGCTCAGCTTCACACGGTTCCTTTCTGTAACCCCGGGATGGCATACCTGGTGGCACGTCCTGTGGACCTGTGGGATGATGATAGCTATTCGCCTGAACCTTCCTCGCCCTAGAGAAGGACGGGGACAGTAAAGGCTGCAGGTGGACAGAGCCACTCGGGGTGGCGTGGGGACTGGTGGTGAGTGGGGGTACACACCTGTGCTCTTCCAGTTGGGAACTCTGCTGTAAGACGGGCATCTCGAACTCCCTGTGCTGAAGGAATGGGGTTTTGTTCTGTACTTTCCAGTCCATCCCGTGACCTACCCTGAAAGATCGGTTACATATGAACTCGTCTGTACCCTGCTCCTCGTGATGAGAACACAGAATTGGACGGAGTGACGCTGTCAATGCCTCTCAAACACTCTAAACATTTACTGTCGCTTTCTATCCTTGCCTTGTCATGAGCTGGGAACAAACACCTAGGGACAGGTTTGGAGACCAGACTTTTTGAGTAGCAACATGACAATAAATTAATATAATCACCAACTGGCTATGTTATACCTGTTTGACTACTGTGATGACTTCAGGTGCCTATTCATTCCTCTGTTCATACAGTGAACACTTTACCATGTCATAAAAGATAGTAACAATATGGACAACTTAAGAGTATATCATAGATGTCACACAAACTTGGAGAAGAGAGGTAACAGTTCTGAAAAGTTGTTCCCGCTGGTTTGGTAGGCTCGTAGGGCCAGGCCTCACAGGAGACGGCTTACATGGAAGTAGGTGAAGCCTCAGGTGACCGTGGCCAGCGTGGCCCCAGTCAGCAAGTGCTTGTGGGCAGTCTGTTGTGTGCTAAGTGCCGTGGGGACAGCAGGATGTGGCCACGGTGCTCTCTGCCGTTCTAATGGGCTCAGTGTGACAGATGGGGACCTACCCCACTCACCCCTGGGAAGGAGGGCAGAACGAGGCAAGCCATGTGGGCACCGAGGTGTGGTTGCCTAGAGGACTGGTTGTTTCTGCCAGGTTGCTGAGAGCAGGTTTCATGGATGTGTGATGTGAGATCTGAGAAACGGAGCTGTGGGGGCACATGCCAGATGGAAAGGGGCCCAGGGGGAACCTGGGCTGGGTGGAGAACAGGGATGCACTTTGGAAATGTTGCCCCCAGGGTTATGGTGGGTGGCCCATGTGGCAGGATATGGGGAGCTCTGAGATGACAGCAAGGCAGGCAAGGGCTGCAGTGGCCCAGCTGTGTGCCTTCCTGAGGATGGGGAGCTGGCCAGAAGGTGGAGGGGTTAGGACTGCACAGTGTGATGAGTGTGGGCCTCTGCGGGCAGCTGGCAGGGCTCCCCTGAGGATCAGAGTCCCCAGCACTCCTGCGCTTTCCAACTTCAGTGACATCTCCCAAGAATGCTACCGGTGGGGTGTGGGGGGAGGGAGCAGAGGTTTGGGGACAGGAACATCTTGAGTAGAAGTGCTGGTACCCAGGAGAGCAGAGCTGGGGGAGCAGCTCTGCAGGTTCTCACTGGTTAGCCCTGCACTGCAGGAGGCAAGGTCCTCAGAGCCCTCCCTCCCTGTGGCTCCTTTAAGCTGCCCACCTGTCTGCAGACACTCACTGCGCCCATTAAACTCCCCAGGCTGCCCCCTCAGGCGCCAGCTGTGTCTTGCTGGGCGCGAGCCTTGTTCATGACACATCCCAAGGCCTTCCGGTCCCATTGCCCACCTCACAGTGCTGGAGAGGAGCAGAGGTGCTTCATCGTTGAGAAGGACTGTTTATGGGAGGGAGGAGGGAATCCAGGAGGTGCAGTCTCAGCCCTGGGGAAGAGACAGCCAGAGGATGGAGAGCTCGAAGCTGTGGTGAGAAGTGATATTGTTAGAGTAGGTATCTGAAAAGCCTAAGCCCAGCCCTTACCTAGCCTTTCCTGTGTCGCCCACTGCTGTAAAGGGTGGTGTGTTTAGATTCCTTAAACCACTGTGAGGTAAATGGCATCACTATGCTTTTATTACAGAGGGAAGTGGAGAACACAGAGAGGTTGTGCAGTTTGCCCACCTTCACACAGCAACTAAGTGGTAGAGGAATCTTCATCCATTCGTAGTCATTATCATAAGCCATTGCTCAGGTTAAGCAGCATTAAACTGCTCAGAAGAAAATGTCTAATATTAGTTGAATGGAATTTTTTTTAATAGAAAAAGAAACTGAAATGGAAGGGAGAATGGAAAATAGGGAATGAAGGAGAACAGAAAAGGAGGAACTTGTGTAAAAATTGAGTTTATCATCTCTGGTTATTTCCTGAACTGATGGTGTACAGTGTCTTTGCAAGTAGAACAGGACGCTGACTTCTTAAAAATAAGAGCTTGCGGAGTGTAACCACTGCCATGGTTTTTCATTGACCTACTGGGATTCTCTTGGGAGGCACGGCCACATTCTTCTGACTGTGGTTCTCAGAATGTAGGTCCCGTGGAGGCCTGATCTTCTTGAGCACTGCTTTGTGGGAAGTAGCTGATGTCTCCACACTCAACCCTGAAAACATCAATCAGTGGAACTTGAGGTCTGACACATTGGATATTCCCTCTCCGTTCCCACTGTGGGACTTCCATGGGGAATAGCATTTGCAGCGCAGTGAGTGTAACGTGAGATTGGCAGGTGCTGAGTTTTGGATGAGTGCGGGCTGGGAGGCTGCAGAGGTAGCAGGGCTGGCCTTGTGCATCTCAGCAGTGACCGGATGGAGTTCCTGGAATGCCCAACCGAGGGGCAGTGAATTTGGTTGTTTATCTCTGCAGGGAGAGGTTGACTGTCGGGAGAACCTTGAATTCTCCTTCTTTACTTTTTCAGTGTGAATTAACACATGCATTAAAGGGAGGAACATGTAAAGGAAAGTCTCGCACTGATTTTCTGCAGTAGTAAGTGTAGCATAGTTTTTTGGAGCCCAGAAGAACCTTGTCTTTACTGAATGGTGGTTCCTTATGCCACCCTCGCTTAGGGTCCCAGAGAATATGACATTCAAGCTGATGAGTCAGGAGATGAGGTGTTCTCAAGCACTAGATAGGAACAAAAACAGGTACTGTGTATTTTTTTTGTTAAGGAATCTGGATGTAATCTGGATTTCTGTGGATGGCATTGTAGAGACGATTTTATAAGCCAAAGAACCCTTGAAAATATCAGCTATGAAAAATGACTTAGTACGATTGTCTTTCAAATTAGGTCTTCTTAAATTTGATTAACTGCTTTCTGAAAATGTATTCCACACTAGAGTCACATCAGACAAGCTGTTAGTGTAGCTGAGCTTACAAAGCATCAATCAGATGGAAGGCCGCTTGAGCATGTGGGTATATGGGAGTGGACTGTAAGCCATTTCCCTTGAACAGCAGATGGAGAAGTCCAAAACTTGTTAAAGATGACCTTGGACAGCCTTCAAATATGTCAGCCTAGAAAGGATTTCTTGACATTTTCTTTTTGTTATTAACTTCTTACTATATTCTATAATTTTCCGTTATATTTGTTATTAACTTCTTAGTGTATTCTATCATATTCTGTGATATTAAGCCTTTATTTATCTGTAAGAATATTTGCACATGACTTTCATTCCATCTAAGGATGGTAGAGAAGAACCTCGGGCAAAATGCAGTTCATGTCAGTGGGAGCCTGACACAGAACTAGAAGCAATTTTCCTTTGCTACAGAATGTCTGGAATAAGTTCAGGACTTAAAAAGCTGTAATAACTTTCTCAGGCCAGAAAAGGTAGTAAATGTCCTGCAGATGAGTTTAAAGGTACCGGGAGGGCCTATACGCAGATCCACGTGGAAGTGGTGAATTAGCCACAGTGGCTGAATGAAATGGTGTTTGGGGCGCTAAAGACATCGTACACATGTAGTGAATAACGAGAAATAAGTACAATATTACAACATAGCAGACCATTGGAAATCTAAGTTAATTGGGTGTGGTCAAATTTCAATATGTGAAAAAAGCATTGTAATAAAGCTCTGAAAAGCAGAAAAATGAGAATTCCTCAGCTACACAAGAAAAACTGTACAAAGGACGAATAAAAGGGACATGTCAGAGGATGAATAAAATAAATGCAAGTCTATAAAAATTTACAAAGGAATATGAATATTGAGAGTTGAACATTCTTTTTCCCAAAAAGTGATTTGAAAGAAACCTTTCTAATTGGTCAACTACACCTTGACAATAGCATAAGATACTGACGCACAAGGAGACTACTTGTGCCCAACAAATTTCCAGTCAGGAAAAATCACCTGGGGGGGCAGAGAGAGGGGTGTGGTTGGAAGGTGGGTTTTGTATTTTATGGAAAAGGCCAGGGCTTGAAGGCAGCAACATCATAGGCATGTTGAGGGAGGGAAGATTATTCTCCAGGAGAGAGAACAGGGAGAGGCCAGGGCTGGGGAAAGATCTGCTCCCAGCTCACTCATGTGCTGCGGGCAGCTTTCCTCTTCCGATGGGCTTATAGGATGGAGGGCCTCGAGGCCTGGCTGGCTGCTGTCCAAAGGCAGCCCCCAGTTCCCTGCCACATGGGATTCTCCACGGGGCAGCTCACAGCATGGCAACTTGCTTCACCAGAGTGAGTACATGGCAGAGCTCCAGACAGCGCCAGGAAGAGGGGAGTCATGTTTTGTTTTAGTAACAGCATTATTAGGTATAATTGATAGACCATAAAGTTTGCCCATTTGATTCTTAAAAATTCAGTAGGTTTTAGGTTTGCAGATTTGTACGACCATCAGCACAATCAGTTTGAGAACATTTTCATCACCCTCGGAGGAAACCCCATACCTTTTAGCCGTCGTCCCTCACCCCCCAGCCCTAGCCAACCCAATAATCTGTCTCTAGATTCGTCAGACTTTTATAACCTGTTCTCAGAAGGGACCGCCTGTCGCTTTTGCCATATGTGATTGCTTAAAAGTGAGTCGCCAGGTCTCTCTGTGAGACGGGACAGTATCCTGCAGCTTCTGTGGCTTGTCAGGCCGTCCCGTGAGCAAAGCAGCTTGAAACCAGACAGGATGAGGCACCGGGAGGGATGGGTTTCTTCCGTCAGCCTCTTCCACATCGACAGGGGCGGGAGGGACATGCAATAAACCTTAGCTCCTCAGTTCAATTCACAGAGCCCTCTTTCCAGCTTTCCTTCATTTTCTTTACAGCTGGGGCTCATTCAGGAGCGAGCTCTGCAGGCACAGGGGGGTGTCACCCTTTCTATTTATAAAGGTCACTTGCAGCCCTGCTGTCAGTTTGCAAGCCTCCTGCAAGGCTGCCGCGCCTGCCTTTCTTCCTTTAGTATCTGTGATGTTGCCCAGGGACAGAGGAGGTACCTGGACAGAGTAAACCAAGAGCTGTGTGTCGTCTCCCACCACCCCACACATGGCCCGGAATGTGGGTGGTGGGAATGGCGGGGGGGTTTGTCCAGGTGACACACGTTTTCTAAGGGGAGCTGCAGTGGCCGCGGGAGCTTCGTCAGCGAGGGAAGGGGGCTGATTCCCCACACGGAGACAGACACCCAGCCCTGAACCTGAGCTTCCCGCTCTTGAGAAAGCAAAGATCTGTATGAAAATGCTAATGGGGAGCCTAAAACAGAACAGAAACGGAGGCTGAGTTAGGGTCACCTCTCTGGAGTTTGGGCGCTGACAGTCCCGGGGCCTCTCATGGGCACAGGGCAGCCAGGAAGGTGTCTCCTGGGCCTGGCCCTGCCCCTTTCCTTGGCCCACGGGACACAGGATGTACCTCCTGTTTGCAGCCAGGCTCCTGCTAGACGTCAGGGAACCTGCGGTCTTGCTTCCAAGCCAGAGTGCAGTTTGCAGCTCCACAAAGGAAGACCTGGCATTGGCAGAAGAACAGAAAATAAAAAGACTTGCATGCGTCAGTGGGTCACCCAAAGTTGTGTGGAGAGCTGAGTGGCAGTGAATTTCCCAGGGCAAGTTGCAGAGAGAAGGGACTCCCCATGTTGGGGGTGGGCTGCGGGCCACAGAACACACACAGGGCCACATCTGCACTGCTAGGAAGGTGCTGTGCCTGGCAGGGACTGTGCCCCGACACTCATGGGTGTAGGAGGCATATGAGCCGCTGCTGAAGGAAAGACCCCTGTTCACGGATTCTTGCTGAGAGGCTGGGGCTGCACGTAGAGAGCTGGGCACTGCCCAGTTTGACAGAAAATACTGCAGCATTCTGCAAAACACAAAGCCCACGGATGACAGACACCTCCACCATCCCAGCTGCCTCCCATGGCTGCGGATTCCTGTCGACCCAGAGGACATGGCCAGAAGCTATCTGTAAAGCATCAGCTGTGCCTTCGAACTTCTGCCTACAACACTAAAGGGCCTGGAGCCAGATTTCTGTGTTTTCTCTTTGGAAATTGTGGTGGTTAGAAGAAAGTGGAGATTGGATGGGCAGAGTTCTAGGGTGGTCCTAGAGATTCCTGTCCCCTGGGCTGGACACCCTGTGTGATCCCCTGCCCTTGAGCACGGCAGAGCCTTTGATATGATAGGTTCTCTCTGCCATGATCTGCTTGTTCTTCAGTGGACTGTCAGTCAGTCAGAAGTTGGCTTGTGATGTGGTGATCCTGTCCAGGTGAATGGTTACCGGCCAGCTGGGCTCCTAGAAAGCTTGTGCTCCTAATAAAGGGACTGCGCAGAGTGTTGTCCCCCTTTATGGATGGCTGCATGTGTGTGAACCACTGTGACCAGGAGGCCACATCTATGATGGGCAGAGAACAGGAGGCTGAGGGTGGAGGGGCAGGTGCAGACGGTAACCGGTCCCTGAAGGCATCGACGTGCACACTCACCAGCTCTTGGCCACTCACGTCCTGACTTGTTACAGGAGAGAAATAAACCCTTACTTTCCCAGCTACTGCTTTCTCATCAATTGAACTTTCTCATCTAAATACAGACCTTCACTAGGATATTAAATACCTGTTGTGTCTCCTGCTCACGATAAAAAGCTGACGGTCGTTAAATATCTAGAACTAATGAATAACAGCAAAAAACGTCACCCAAGATTTAGCATTTGTGAAGGCATGAAAGTCAGAATATGTGTTGCTCTTCTAAGAAGTGCAGTTTTAAGGGTGTCATACTTTATTTCTTAAAAAAACATGAGATGGAATTAGATTTCCTTTCTACACTCAGCTGCTGGTATCTAATTTCAGATCAGACTTCTAGTTATTGTGTGCTGGTAAACCAAAGAACTTTTATTTGTATTTTTCACTTGCAAAACGTTAGGACTGCTTGCGAACGTGCCACCTGCCATTGAATTTTATTCTATGCAAATGATAGCTCGTTAGTGACACAAACTCCTGTGAAATAATCCCAAAGGGATAAATAAAGCTGTCTGTGCCCCTAAATGTTGAGAAATACAATCAATCTGCGTTACTGTTATTTTCGATTATGTCAGTGAAAAATAACTCTAAAACATTATTTTCCAGGATGATTTTGTGGTTCGCTTCAAGGCTCCAGAAAGAAAGAAACCAGTGAGATTGAAGGAGATATCATGGTGAATAGTTTAGATCCTTTAGAGGCTGAAAGGCACAGTTTGGAGAGAGTTCAAGGGAAACAGAAATGATGCGATAGATTCAAGGACTGACACATGATAGAAGATCAAAAAGATACTCCATGTGTTTCAGTAGCACTGTAACAATGATACAGCACTCTGTAATTATGTGAAAGTCAGCACCTGGGAGAGACAGACATTAAAAAAATATTAACTTTATTTGGTTTTGGGCAAAACACTCGTTCATTTCTTCACCAAATATTTATTGAGTGACTACTGTGGGAACACACTGCTTTAAGCCTCAAAGCTACAGAGAAGAAAGACAGCCCTTGCCCTGAAGGCATTCACAATCTTGTAGGTGAGTCAGGGGGTGGTGGTGGGTGAGGAGGGTCCTGATGAACTAGGGGATTGCTGGATGAACTAGGAGAAGGGGGGATAGAAGTTTGTCAGGGCATATGAAATAACTCTGGTGAATGTACCAAGGAGCTGGGTGCCTTAGGGACATTGTAAGTGGGTCCAATATAGTGGGGAAGGGTGTTTGTGGGTAGGTAGGAGGAGGTATGCTGGGGAAAAGCAAAGGGAAAATTAGTAAAGGAGCTTGCAGGTGGTGGCGCTGGGAAATTACAGAATCAGATTGAGGTTCTGCCCCAGCAGGGATAAGGCAGGATCTGGTGGGTACTAGCTGTGTGGCTGGAGACCGATCGGTGGATTGGAGAGATTTGCTCCACGACTCGATGAGGAGTGATGGATGAGCAGGAGCATAGCAGCAGTCCCAGGGTGGCTGGTGATGATATTTTAACACCTGTCTTTTGAGTTCCCTTCTGGGCATATCGAGATCAATGTGAACGTGTTCATGGGGTGCTTGTATTTGTGGCCCTAAGGCTCCATTCCAGGGCTGAACACATTATTTGGCCCTTTAAGGAAAAGTGTGCTGACCAATGTTCGTTCATTAAAATAAAACCTGTGCTATGGTGGAGATGTGACTTGGTATATATACACAGTGATGTGATTACTACAGTCAATCTAAATAATGTATCATCATCCTATGGAGTTAGCAGTTTTCCGGTCATGAGAAGGCCTGAAGTTTACTCTAAAAAAAAAAAAAAAAAAAAGGACACACATCCTTGAGAGCTACCAGCCTATAAAGTGCATGAGGGCTCTGATGGCCAGTACCCAGAGTGAGAAAAGTGGCCAAAGATGGAGTGCTCAAAGTCACCAGCATCATAGGGATGGCTGAAGGACTAAGGGTACACACAGGAGACTGAGGAGCAGGGATTTCATAACCTAAGAAGAGAGCAGAATTGTAAAGAGGAAGACAGCCACACCATTGCAAGGGGCCTTCCACCACATACTGGAGGTGGAACTGGTGTGCGGTTTTAAGTCCACTGCAAAGTGAGCCTGTTTTTCTATTGCAGACCCACAATTTCAGCTTACTGTGTTACCATTCTGTTGGATTGTGAAAAGCATTCCAGACTAAGTGAGCAGGTACCCATATGCACAAATCTGAATATGTCTTAGCGCTGACAGGATGGTTCACACCACTTTCTTCCTGTGTTTGAATTCTCTCGCTGCATTTTTTTTCAGGTGTAATTCGCATGCCATTACATTTACCCGTTTTAAGAGTACCTTTGGTCATTTTTTAGTCAGTGTGCGCAGTGGTGCTCCCATCACTACAGTGCTGTTAAAACATTCCCATCACCCTGAAAGAGCCCTCTGCCAGTTGACAGTTTCCATCCCTCCTGCATCAGCGCTAGGGAACCATGCATCCACTTCCTGTCCCTATGGACTTGCCTCCTCTGGATATTTTATCTAAGTTGGATCATACTGGATGGGGACTCCTGGGGCTGACCTCGTGCAATGACCATAATGATTTAAAGCTTTACTCACGTTGTAGCACGTATCAGCACTTCAGTCCTATTTACCACTTTCTGACCAGGTAACTGCTTGGTTCCATTTCTTGGAATCCAGAGCTACAGGGTAGTGGCAGTCAGCATTCTCTGGCAGCTTTGCACTGATGTCTTCCCTGGTTCTCTGTGCGCAAGTCCTGCATCCCCTCTCTGGGAATTGCTACTGTTCATCCCATCTCTGGTTTTCTTTCACTTTGGAGCAATTGGTTTTGCTCCCCTTAGTGAGCTGGAGGAAACCATGCTAAAACACAGGCCCATCTATTTATTTACTTATTTATTACTGTTTTACTGTTTATTGCATCCACGTGTGTGCATGTGGGGGACCAGAGCACTGTCCTGAGAGCTTTACATTCCGTTGCTGAGCAGACTCTCAAGACACTACAAACCAAGGCACTGAAGCCCAGAGCTAACGGGTGCGGGCAGTCAACATTTGAACCCAGGTTTGCCAGCTTCCAGAGCCTTTGCTATTTCTACCACCGTGCTCCTTTGGGCTACACTTACTTAAAGGAGATTGCACTCTAGAAGGGGAGATGACATGCGTAGAAATATGTATAGCACAGGACACCACACAAGAAGGTTGCACAGTGCTGTGGGACTCCAGAGGATGGGGCTCTGCCTGCTAGTTGGTGAATTTGGGGAGGATTCATGAAATGGGTGTTACTTCAACAAGACCTGGAAGGGTGGGGTGGAATTTTCTCCTCAGAGGGAGCACAGATTAGAGCTAAAAGAATTGTGTAGATGGTGGTGTGACTTACCAAAAAAGTGAAAAGGTGTCCATGCAGGAGACAAGGCAATTTTAAGTTGAACTGTAGATGCCTGGAGTTTGAGAAGAGAATTTGCCAAGATAGACCTAAGAGCAGGAGAGGCCAAACCTTGTGCTCTATTGCTCTCTTTTAAAAGAAGTGAGTACTGGGGAGTATGTTCTACACACCCATCCTCTGTGGCTCCTTCACCTCCGCCCCGTGGATGGAACCCCACCTTTCCTTCTCTTGAATGGACCGCCCCTTCTCTCCTGGTGCCCTACACTCATCACCTTTATGGGTGTAAACTGTAGGGCTCTTGAAACCAGCCCGGGACAAGCAGTAAGGGACTGCACCCTGTTTGCCTATCAGAACGCCCTTGTATGTGTTCTTTTTGGTGCCAGCCGTGTAAAGGCAACTGAGTGGTACACAGTCTACGAGTTCTGTTGTCACACAGGTGGTTTGGACTCTCAGAAAGGCTTGCTAGTCTTAAAATCAGAAGACTTGGATTTCAGTCCCAGCTGCACTGTCCACCGTCCTTGAGAGAACTAAATGGTGCTCTGGAAGCACTGAGCACGCTCACGACAGCGGGTCCTGCAGAGTGTTTGTCTCTCTGAGCCTTCTTCTGAAGCTATTTTTATGCCTTTTGAGGTATGTTGGTAATTTAGGAGTCGTGAGCAAATATTTAATTCCTGTGTTTTAAAATGTTAAGTGGTGACTTTCATCTTTTTTGTTTAACTGAAGTATAGTCGATACACAGTATTGTGTTGGTTGCAAGTACACGACACAGTGATTCAACAGTTACCCATATCATTAGATTCTCACCCCAACTAGTGTGGTTACTATGTTTCAGCCTAGGAAGATGTTAGAAAACCATTGGTGACACCCTCCAGGCTGCACTACCGTCCCTGTGACCAGCTGATGTCATGCTTTGACATTTTTGTGCCCCTTTGTCCCCCCCATCCTCTCCACCCACCCGACTCCAAATCCCTTCTCCATGGTAACCACCAGTCCCTTCTCAGGGTCTATGAGTCTGCTGCTGTTTTGTTCATTCTGTTTTGTTTTTAGATTCCACCCATAAGTGAAATCATACGGTATTTGTCTTTCTCCCCCTGGCTTATTTCACTGAGCCTAATACCCTCCAGGCCCATCCATGTTTCTTCTTTCTTTAAACTCAGCTGAGCCATCTGATTTTCTGAAGTTTAGCATGCTAGGAAATTTATGTTCTCAGGACTCATACCCTTGGGAGTGCGTATGGGAAGTGGACTGCCAGTGTATTCTCGCATGTCTCCTTTTACTGAGCAACCTAGACCTTTACCTTACAGAAAAATAATGGAAACGTTAGGGGACATGTGATGTAAAAAATATAAGAGTGAGTCGGCAACTGACCCTTAGTAGCCAACAGATTTCAGGAGACCCCCACACCGTGGCCACAGCAGGCGGGAGATGACGGCTCTGCAAGGAAGTGAGAGACTCAGGAACTAGCTGACTCTAGTACATTCCTGCTTTTAAAATATTTGATTCACTAATGTTTTTTTACAGTCTTAAGATGTAGAATGGGAAGGCGTAGGGGACCCAGTGGCAGAAGTCAGTGTGGGCAGTAGAAAACAGTAGCGTCCAGAGTCCGGTTACATGCCCTACTAGTAAGTGAGATAAACGTGGCAAGATCATCAGCAGCATATGTACATTTCTGTCTGCCAGTGCAACGTGACATTCAGCTAGGCTGATTCGAATCAAACCTGTAGTATATATCTATAACTCTTTTTGAGAGTGACACGTGGATTTTTTTCTTATTTATGATCTTTAATCATGGAACTGTTATTATAGCTGCATGAATTTCCCTAGAGACTTATGTCCTCATTCAACATTTACTGATCCAGAATTAGACTGGAGATGTAGAACTTCAGAAGTTTATAACAGTTAGAAAAGTGTGGAGTTATGACCTTCCTTTTCAAGGTAACTGGTGGGGGTCACAGGTCAGAAGGGGTCGGCGTAGATGGCAGGGCTAGGAGATGGAGGTGAGGTACAGTTAGGTCGAAGCAGTGGGTCTCTCTTCTTACTGAGTGCCCAAGGCATGATTGTGGAGCTCCGGGCGTGCAGGTGAACAACCGTCTCCTTAGCTCGTCCAGGGCATGGCTGTTGCTTTGATCACGTATCGTGCTGATGGGCTGGAGCACTGTGAATGTGGACATCCTTTCTTAGAACTGTGGTAATTGTACTCAGACTCCTGATTGGCTCCAGCACTTACTGCAGACAGGCACACTGCTCAACCAGCCAGGGGCAGGGAGGCTGGAAGAGGCAGCTGTGTTGCGTGGTGGCTCTGATGGGTTTGTAACTTGGAGAGCAGAGGTGCTGGAGAAGTAAGTCAAGGTCAGGGAGAGAAATGAGAGTTCATGCCTGGGAATTTTTTGAGACGAGGGAAATCAGGAAAGAAAGGAGAGTTAGGAGAAAAACAAAGGAAAAAGAATGTGTGGAGGAACAGTAAGGATAGTAAATCTCAAGCAGGTCTAGGGAAGGAATGATTTGTTTTTAGGAACATATTTACTTCCTTCTGTTGTTAGGAACTGAGATCACAATGGGAACCCAGTTTAGCGGTGAGTATGCAGATGCGTAAAGGGGGCCCAGGGTGTTAATATATTTGAATCATGCAACATTTGTCCTTCTGTGACTACCTTGCTTCACTTAACATAATGTCTTTATGATTAACCCATGTTGTTGCATATGGCAGAATTGCCTTGTGTTTTAAGACTAATGTATTATTGTGCATTTAAACCACCTTTTCTTTATGCCTTGGTCTGTTGATGGGCACTTAGGTTATTTCCACATCTCGGACATGTGTGTTGTACTGCAGTGCATGAGCGAATGCTAGTATCTCTTTGAGATCCGATGTCAGTTCATTTGGGTAAAACCAGTAATGGGACTTCTGGGTCTAATGGATGGGTATAAAGTTTAAGTTAAGCAAGCCGAATAAGTTCTACAGATCTTCTGGACATGGTACCCAGTATAGTTAAAAAACACTGTGTCAAACACTTAAAATTTTAACCAGGCAGGTCTCATGTTAAGTGTTCTTATCACACACACAAAAAAGAAATTTAAAAATTGCATTTGAGCTCTCTTGCATGCTATGCATTTGAATACTTCATTTAGTTTCAGCTCCCAGGACTAGTTTTTTTTGCCTCCTTGTAACAGACAGGGAGGCGGAGGCTCAGAGAGGGTGGTGATTTGCTCAGGGTCCCACAGCTCAGCCAGGGAGAATTTAGCCTAGGCCTTTCTGACTGCATGGTCCACGTTTGTGGCCGAGGGACTGCAGGAGTGCACACCCCGGGGAGTGTAAGATAAGCGGCTTTGGGAAGCAGTGGGATGAAACACTGGTATAGAGAGGTATCTATCTCCAGCTGAATTTCCAGGAAATGCTGGTTTTCACCCTCGTGCTCCTCAGATGGATGCCATTAGGCTTTGTTGAAGACCAATTTTTTGCCTCCTTCCACATTTGCTTGACATTTGAATTCTCTCCTGTCGGTATGGGCCGCCTTTAGAACGGAGCACCAGTTTTGTGTCATGCACACAGCCTGGAGACATTATTTGTAGTCAACAATTTCCTTGCATCCTTAATAGCTCTGCTTCATCCTTGTGTTGGTTTTCTGGCCTGCTTGTCTGTATCTTTGCCAGCCAGCTCATTGGGGGTGACCGTATGGCCCCTGGGACCTCCCCAGAGAAATCTGTTTGCCGCTTGTGACAACAGTCTATTCCACGGAGTCCACATTACATTTCCATCTTGAGGCTGAAAGATGTTTGCACTATTACTCCTAAAAATGTCTAGAACAAAACAGCAAAGACATTGGTGTTCCTAGATCTAGATCTTGAGCTAAAAACAACAAAGTCCTAGAAGCTGAGAACCCACAGATAAGTCTGGTTGTCCAGCCATCATGTTTCAGACAGACGGCAGACTCTGATGTTGCGCTCTACTCACCCAGATGCGGGTTGCTCCCACCTTGCTGTGGTAAGGTGACAGTGCTCCATGTTATGCAGACCCAAGAAAACACTGCCAACGAACTCATTCGGTGGCAGCAGTAAACCGTCAGCTTCGTCTGGGTGCAGGTCCTCCGAACGCAGGTGGCTGCTGTCTTAGCTGCTCTGTTAATGCTCAGGGACGCACACCTGGTTCTGATGAACTGGGCTTAACCCAAGGTACTCTGAGTACACACATGGGATGAGCAGTGTAGGCCTCTCTGGGGAGCTCGATGGACATGCAAATTCTTGAGCCCTGTGTCAAGGCTGCTCAATCAGAAGCTCTGGAGGCAGGGCCCAGTGGGCTGGGGCTGAACAGTCCCACCAGCTGATGCTTATGTTCGTTGAAGTTGGAGAACCACAACCCGGACAGGCCAGCACCCAGGCTGTTTTGCGGTGTAGAGAGGAGTCTGCTATCTAAAAAGATGTCAGTGCCTGTGACGCTCCCAAGGCCCCCACTTAATTCAGCTGTGCTGGCGAAGCTCCACTGTGACCTTTCCTTGAGGACACTCAGGGACCCCTGCATAGGAGAACATGGCTTCTTCTACAGCAGACTTCTGTCTTCTGCACATAATTTCAGATTCACAATCAGTCCAAGCTATGTGAAGATAGAGCCACCCATGCTGATTAGTTTCCTCAGCTGTGTCCGACATGGAGAGTCAGTGTCTGTGAATCATAGCCCGTGAGTGTTTGAGCTGCTGAAATCCTGTGGGCCACCTGGGACGCCACCCATTGGTGAGCTTGTGAGACTATACCCACTGGTGTCCAGGTGGAAGGATGCATGACACCCCCCAGGATGGTTATTATACAGGATGTTGTTTGCAAATGGCCACTGTCCACGGAGGCTTTGCACGGATGCTGCTGGTGGTCATTTTCTTTTACCTTTTATGAGCTTCTCGTTTATAGTCGTGGCTGTGAGAATCTTTTCACTCCATTCAAAATGTCCCCTCATAGATAGGAAGCATCCCATGGTGTTCTCTGGAGAAGAGACCTGCACGTGCCAGACCCCTTCTGCCTTAGCCCCGTTCCCCAGGGTCTCCTCTCCCCACCTGCCTGGCATGCAAGCTGGTTTCCTCCTTCCGACCCTGCTTGCCTCTTGTGTGTCAGCACCTCCAGTGTCATCCTTTTTGCTCAGAGGGATGCCTGGGTGGCCATGGCTCTGGGCATTGCTCATGCTTTTAGTCACATCCTCAGGGTGACCTCGTGCTGGTACCCAAGCAAGGGCTCTGCTCACCTGCCTGCGTGAGTGATTGCCCTAAAAGTTACACTGAAGGGGGCCGAGGAGCCTTTTTCCTGTTGTTATGGAGCAAGTGGTTTCAGTGGGGGGGGTGTATGTGAGTTTGCCCCCGCTCCCCAAGGGACGTTTGACAATATTGAGAGATGTAACTTGAGTGGCAGGGGTGGTGACTGGCACGTAGCAGGTGGGGGCCAGGGGTGCTGCCAAACCTCTCTGAGTGCACCGGGCAGGCCCTGACAGCAAGAATTATCTGGCTCCAGATGCCAAGAGTGACATGTTTGAGGGATCCCAATGTCATCATAGCGAAGGATACAAGCCTCTGTCGGAAGTGAAGGCATAGAGGTGTAGATGCAGAGAGGGGTGAAGGGGAGTTATCATATTGGGGAGGTAGGGACTCCATTGACAGGGATGACAAGGACTTTTGAACATACACGGAAGACAGGCTATGCTGGGTATCTGTAGACACACACAGTAACCATGTAAGCAGCATGAAGGTGGACAAACCTCGGAAAGGTGCTTACAGGCTTTGAGCACACAAAAGCTGTTGATACACCATTTCTGTAGGAAACACATCTTTATAAGAAAAAAACAGTCCAGAGAGAGCATAGAATTTGGGGGACTCCTGGTGATGTAAAGGGACCGTCAGCTGTATGTCCATTTTGCTGGCTGACGTTGCTGCAGGACCGAGCGGGTTCACCTGCTATTCTGCATTAACTGTATAAAAGCAAAGTCTAAACTAGCAAACCCTGTCTTAAGCCACGTTTTAAGTAAAGGATAAAAGGGAAGAGAACCTTTTCAGTTACCAGCCATGCAGAAAGAAAGGAAGCTAAGAGGGTGACAGAAGAAAAACAAATGGCCAAAATGGTTTCCTCCTACTGTCCCAAATGGTTGCCTAGAGCCTGAAGCCCTGGCATGGGAGTCACGGTCTGTGGCTTGGCCTCTGTATGCTGTGTCAGTCACATGCCGGCCCCTCCTGAAGAAGCTCGATCCCCCACTGCCTCAGTCACGGAGACTAGGTGTCACCGAGACTGTCTTGGAAGGAAAGAGCAAAAGTAAACGCTCGCCTTCTGCACCATGGAAATGTGCGACGCCAGCAGCCTAGTGGTGGAGAAGTTTTGGGTCATTTTCATCACTGTTTGCTTTTGTTGGCAAGGTATATGAAGAGCAAGCAAAGCGCTCTGGAGTATTTTGTTTAGAGAGGAGGAATGAATATTCATAGACTTCAAGCTGGAGAGGAGTTCAGAGGTTTTCCGTCTGGTCTCCCACCCAGTGGAAGAATTCCCTTCCACCATCATCGCTGGCCATCCAGCCTTGGCTTGGTGTCCTGACGTCCCCAGTGTTCCCGCCTCCCATGGGTCAGTGCTCTGTTTGGCAGCTCTGGGCATTAGGATGATTTCTCCCACCTGTGTGATTTCATGCCCCTGACTCTGGGCTTTCTGTCTGAGCAGGAGCAGTGAGAACACACACTGATAACTCACTGGGCAGCAGGGCAGGAAGGGGCCTCAGCAGTCTGAGGATTCACAGTTTGCCGAGGGAGGCTCAGAAACAACGTCTGTTTTCTCTAATAACAGGTCTCATGGTGATCTCTGGTACACCTCTTTCCCATTTGATGCCAAAATCCCTTACGGATATCTCTTATGATATCTTATTTAATTTCTCCTATTGTAAGAGTCACTTACTAGTTGTCCATCTTGATTTTAAGTTTCTTAATTAAAAACTGCCCTCTTGCTGCACCCCATGCTCCTAGGTTTGAGTAGGAGGGATGAAAGTCAGTGTCTGAGCCCAGAGACTGCCTCTGTTGACTGAAAGAGCCTTACCACTTGGGTCTGCCCAGATTGGCTTATATCGGTTGGCAGTATTTGGAGCCCTGAGCAGACTGGCATACAGCCCACGCAAATGGCACACACCCTGATGAGCTGTTGGGAGGTTCCAGAATTTCAGGAGGACACATTAGCATGCTTTGCATCTTTGCAGAAATTCAGAGACATTTAAGGGAGCTGAAAAGCTAGCTATCAGGGATTTTTCTAATGTAGTGACATTTGCAGTAAAAACCAAGTTAATGAAACGCTTGATTTGTAGCTGGGGCTGGGCACATGGCGGCCCAGAGTGAGCACTACCTGTCCCACTGCCCCTGGTAGCTTGTGGAGGTCCCGTGGCTAAGCTCTGGCCAGTGGGCTGTGTGCACACACGGTGGGGGAACTGGATCCTGGCATTTAAAGGAGTTCACCTACCACACTGGTACAGTGGTGGTTAGGGGTTTAAACTGGCAATTATGTGTGTAAGACGCAATATGCTTTAATCTACTACCACATCTACTTAGATTTTAAAATCGTTTTTTTAAAATAGTAGATTCACAAGAAATTGCCAAAAAAAAAAAAGAGGGAAATCCGTATAATCTGCATGTAGTTTCCATCAGTGGTGACATCTTGGATAATAACCACCATGCAGAGTCAAAGCTGGGAAACGGGCATCGGTGCAGACCACAGCCTCATTCGCATGTCACGCTGCTCAGGCACTCCTTTCCGTGTGCACTGTGCCCTGAGCGATTCTTTTACCATCACCACGATCGGACACAACCGTTCCCTCACAAAGCTCCCTCTGGCTGCCCTTTGAAGCCACACCCCACCATCCCTAACCTGTGTTCCCCCTCTCTAGGGCTGTCACTTCTAGAATGTCATCTACATGGCGCCATAGAGCATTTAGCCTTTTGAGCCTGGCTTTTTCCCCTCCCATTTAGCCTAGTTTACTCAGGTGCCTCCCCTGAGAACCATTCAAGCTGTGTGTCTAGCAGTCATGGGGTTAGTTCCATAAAAGGATGTGGGACAAGATCTGTAACTGCATTCACTTTTCTTTCTCTTCTGGCAGCTTAGCGGCCACACAGGTTCATAGCTTCTCTTGTCTTCTTGGCCACTCAGGGTGGGTAGCGTTCCTATACATGAACACCCAGAGCTCGCCATAGAAAAGCGGCAGTCTCAGCTTCCTCCCGACAGAAGGAACGGCAGTCCCGGCTGAGTTTAGGCAAACAGGCCACTATGCTGGCCTGGAATTTGTTCAGGAGAGAAGTCAACTTTTATGTTGTTGAAACCATTAGTAACATAGATCTCTTTTATAACACTCTGAAGTACTATACTTACATACAAACTCAAAGTGGATTCTTTTTCTGGGGAAACCCTTTGGAATGGGGTGAAGACAAATTCCATACACTTGTGACTGCACATACGGGTCAGGGACAGTCTGTCAAACTCCTCAATGCTCAGTGCACAGTGAATAGCCAGAAGAGCAATGAGATTTGCAAATCTGCAAATGAGCAAAGGTATAGAAGAGAAAGGAGTCATTTTTAAGATTCCACAATCATGCACTTCACAATGGGAAAAGCCAGAGGGTCACAGGGACTTAGAATAGATGGTCTGTTATTAAGTAAAGCAATAGAAAGAGGAAACTCTGGCATTGTCCACATCACTGAGTAAATAGCAAATTTCACTGACATATACATGGCAGGAATACCATCCAATTGATAAGGCATCTCAAGGTCAGATTGCCTTCGTTTCACAGCGGGTATGATACACCGTTGCCCAGTTGGGTCAGGGTTATGTGAAGAGATAATAATTGCCTATAACTCAGGTGGCCAAGATACAGGACATATGAAGGTCCCCCTTAGACCTTTATGTATTCTATTTTATTGATGATACCGTCATGAAAAGAAAATGTATGGGAAGCTAATTTTGGCTCATACTATTCAAGGACTAAAAAAGTAAAGGATGAAATCTTACATAGAAGAAGGTAAAAGCAACTCATAATTGATTAAAATATATTTGGTATACATTGGGGCTTGGCGGCATGCAAATTGTAATACGAATTAAGGAGAAAAATGGTTAACAGAACAGACTCCACACTTCTTCCCCAGAAGTGAGTAAGAGCAGCTCTTGCTAGGATTAATGTGGCCAGTAGGTGTCTTCTTAATACAGGGGTGCCACTCACACCATATAAAAATACCTTGGGGAAACAAGGATTTTATCTGGAGACTAGATTCATTACAAACAGCCACAGAGCAGTGTGCCTTCGGAGAGTGGATCTTACGTGAATGCACTTCTGAAGTGTCAGTCAACAAGGTTTCTGCATCTTGAAGTAGGCGGATGGTATCTTCCAGGTTGGAAAAGACTCACTGTAACGTGTGGGATTTCAGCTCAAATTCCAGGGACTCTAGACAACGTATACAACCTCAGAAAAGCAATGAGTCTGAAATCAAGGCCCTTTGAAGGGGGTGGGGTTTCAGCACTGTGAATGGACTTCTTAGGTAGGGACCTCATTAAATCCAGGACAGTGTATAGAGATGGGCCAACTTCTGCCCAATTTGAAAGCCAATGAGGCACCCAAGAGAGAGCCTACAGAAGCCCCAGAGGTGTGCCTACGTGTCATGAGGAAGTGAGCAGTCAACTCCAGCATTATCCATGCCTCCCAGCAGATCCCATGTTCCTGATAGGGAAGGGACATCCGCCCATGGGGTCCAGCCTGGGAGGACAACAGGAGGAATAGAAAAGGCACATGCAAGTGTTTTATAACCAAAAATGGGTCTTAATGGGAGAGGCTGTTCTCCACCTCGTGAAGGGATCGCCTCTTGACACTCAGGGCCCTGACGTCAGAACAAAAGGCAGAGACATGACATTACCACCTAACCATGAGAATGAACATGTCTGAATGCTCTCCACCACTCCTAGCAAAGTTGTGTTTTTTTTATTGGGATGTTAAATTTGTAAACAACATGGGTGGACTAATGTCTTTACAATGTTGAAACTTCGTAGCCAAGAACACAATGTGTCTTTCCATTTGTTCAAATTTTCTTTATGTCTCTCAATGGAGTTTAAAATTTTCCTTCCAATCCATTTCCACATTTCTTGTGTGCGCCTAGATATTTTACCTTTTATTGCTGTTGTATGATTGTTTCAGCCAGTATTTTCTCCTAACTGGCTTTTTTACGTATATGAAGGCTAATAATTTCTGAATATTAACTTTGTGACCTATTTTGTTACTAAGTTCTCTTTTAGTTGTAGCTTTTCAAGTTCATTTTCATACCTTGTCCTGGTGTATGATCACATCTGCAAATAAGATGATTTTTAGCTTCCCTCTTTAACTGTCAGTGAACCATGCTCGCTGGTACTCACCTGCTTGTGTCCTGGTGTCCTCCCTTCCCTTTGATTTGGGCTCCCCCAGGGCTGGCTTTTTTCTGGTGGAATGCATTGGACAGGACACTGCATGACCTCCAAAGCCAGGTCAAAAGAAGCCTGCAGGTTTCACTTACTTAGAACATTGCTCTGCAGAAACCACCTGCCATACCAAGGTGGCCTGTTCTGAGACTGCCGTGTGGGAAGCAACCCAGCCTAAGCTTGCAGAGAGGATCCTGGAGAGAGAGAGGTTGGATCAGCCCCTCGGTGTTCCAGTCTCTGTCTGAGAAACAGGACAGGAAGTCTCATGCCCAGCTGAGACTTCAGATGTCTTCAGCTCCAGCAGTTTGACAGCAACCACGTGAAGGACTCCAAGCCGAGCCTGGTTTACCTACAGAGCTATGAATAATAATAATAATAATAATAATAATATATATTTTTAAATAGTAAGTTATGGTTCTAAGCCATACATTTAGAATTAGTATTATACAGCAATACATTACTGAAACAGTTTGCATTTTGAAGGGTTTGGTTTTAAGTATAGGTTTATTAAGTGTTGACTCCATTTTCATTAATTAATGAGTATTGCTTTGTGTTTTCTGTAATTGTTTTCTAGTTTCTACTTTAATATTCTTTCTAAAAAAAAGTGTCATTCACTGTGTGGTCTCCCTGCTTGGTTTTCCCTGCATACTTGTATCTTAGAAAATATCTATTTTTGTTTTAATGATCCCCTTCATAGAGAACATTAGATTCTTTGTTTTTATATTGCTTACTATTTTTCTACTCTAATGAAGAAATAATTTCTCTTCCTTGGGCTTTTGTCTCTTCTGGCATGGACTTGAGCCAATCCTGGAGTGCCATCAGCCCATGTTCCCCTCTGTCCCTTTCCTGAATGACGACTTCCTCCAGTCCTTTCTGCATTATAATATGGCATAGCATTTTTGCCCAGTGCTACTCTGAAGACAGAAGCAGACTGCTTGATAGTCACTGCAGACCCCTACAGGGTTCTCCTTCATTTCTGAGGGCTGGAGCAGTGGTGAGATTCACATCTGAGCCCTTCTCTGAAGCAATTTGCCCTTGTAGCTTCCTCATTCCTACACCTTGCTCCTGAACACGTCCATCATCCAGCACCCCTGCCTTCAATTACTGTGCCTCCCAGTGTCTGTTTCTGTAACAGTATTTTAAATGCCTGCAAGCTGCCTCTGAAGCACAAGTCCCTGATTATGCTACGTGACCACCTCTAGTGTGTGGAGGAAACTTAACAAGACACTTGTACGCATGCATCACACTGTCTTACATCAAACTATTTTTTTACAGTAGGTGACCTAATAGGTAATATAACTTTACCATCCTCGGAATACTTTAATATGTTCCCTGTTTTTTATGTCATAGCTTATGAGCAAATCTATCATATTTGCGAAAGTCATTGGAGTAAACTGGGTGAACTATCTTACTGGGGTCACATATCCTAGGCAAATGTGTTCCCACAGAAATTTATCTGTGAGCGACTGTCCTAAACTGTGAAATGTTAGAATAAAATAAGGGGAGGAAAGGAAGAAATGAATCGTAAAATAGCTCTCTCTGTGAACCACTTGTGCCCAGTCCAGTGTGTGCTCATTCTTCTGTTAAACATCAACGAAGTTATGTTCCTCAGCACCCCCTCCAAGGCCAGACCACTAGCAGATCATTTATCCACTTTTTTACCTTAGTGAGGAAATTCTGTTGAGTCTGTTTTCAGCAGATGAAGGGCCAGCAGATGGAAATGGCTGGCCTCTCTCAGTGACCTCAGGACTTTGTTGCAAGAATTTTCAATTAGCAGAAACTATAGATGTTCAGATGCTTGTAATGGTCACAAGAAAAGAAAAATGATCAACAGGAATGGAGTGGGGTGAGGTAGTTTTTCGGCTGAGATGAAAGTATTCCAATATTTTGGAAATGATGGTAGAAAGACCAATAAGTCCTGAGCAAGTATATCCTACAGTTTTAAATTTATCAAGAAAAGAGTTGTTTAGGCAGGTCTAGAAATCAAGAAAACAGGTCTTGGGTGCATCAACAAAACAGGTGATTCAAAACATATGCTTATGACTCTTGGTTGCATAAGTGTCACTGCTAATCTCAACTGTTTCCACTGGCATGTGGTAACCAGACAGCCCTGCTTTGAAGATTGAGCCTGGATACTTCCCAAAATAGATAACGAAATAGGGTGATTATGGTACAATTTCATTTATCTTAACAGAAATGGCCCTATTAAGGTGGGATGAATTCCAACATTTTTCTCATCTTCTTTTTCTGACCACAAATTCTATTAGAAATACTATAAACATCGTGTTTGGGCCCTTTACTCTCTGGCCACACCTGCAGTGTCCAGCATTCTCACCGGTCTCTCTCTTACCACCCTGTATTGGGCTCTCAGCTCCTGGGGTTGATGGATATATGTGTACATCTTTATGACTGACCTGAAGAAATCTCAGAGGCGATCCATTTAGTTTGAGATGAAGAAACAGGAAGAAAGATGTCATGCAACTTGTCCAGGTCATGAGGCCATTTAACTGAACCTTAAGAAACTGCCATTTTTGTAGGTCAAAGCAAGTCCAGTCGGCAGATTCCTGTATCACTCAACCCCAGTGGTTAGTAAGTGCGCTAAGGAGGAGTGGGACGTGGGGTGTGTTCCACATCTCGTCACCTCTGTGCTGTCTTCTCATCCTACAGTGTTTGGATGGGTATAATTGTAAGTATTTGCTGATGGTCAATAGAAAACTCAGAAACCTGTAAATGGAGTACTGTCTCTGACATGAGGAGTTTCAGAAGAGGCCTATTTGGTTAAAAAAAAAAAAAACTAAGTGCCAAATGAATGTTTGAACTTGGCCTTTTTAAAAAATAAGTATTTCCTAAATAAGCACATTGAAATATACTTTGGAAATTCAGTGAAATTCTTTTGTCCTTCCACTCAGTTTATTGTGACCCATTACTTTGTTGCTTCAATGTATTACATAGAGTAACTAGTGACCATTCATCTGGAAAAAAAAAGATGGTAACAGCACATTCTTTGGATAAGTAGAATGATCTTGGTGTGTAAATTTACAGATACATTGTCAGAACTTTGCATTTTGTTTCTAAAATGGGGATTGAGATACTGCAGGTTTATTTAGGGATTACTTTGGGGCTGATTTATCTCCTGAGGGATGTTTGTATCATGCTGATGAGCCAGACTGACCTTTTACTTCTGTTCTGATCTGACTCATGTTCAGGGAGGAAAATCTAATGAAATTAAATTGGTTTTACTAAGCTCTTCCAGAGAGCCTTTCCCTTTTGTATCAGCAATTAAAGGTCAAAGGGAATAAAGTATTAAAATTGCAGGTCAGGAAGGAGAGACACAGGGTGAAACTGAATTTGAATCAGCAGCTTAAGCTGCTAGGTGGATAATGTGACTCACTGATTAGTTTGTTCTCTACACAGGCGTTACTCTGTGTCACAGTGTATTCTTCCAAACCTTCACTCATATCTATGATAATCAGTGTTTGTTCTAACAGTTTAACTTAATTTTTAAAATGCAAATGGTTGGTCTTTGCATTTTATTGGTGACTGTTGCTGGGGATCCTTAGAGCCCAGACTGGATCCTTGGTTTCTAGGCTTACTTCTGTATATTAAAAAATATATTTTTAAGCATTTAAGAAGGCTCAGTTTCTCTTTAATTCATGATATGTAAATTATCCTACTGGTCTGGATATTTTTTATGATTGTTTTTATATTGACCTTTATCTCTATATTGCCTTGTTTTTGATACCTCTTTAAATTTTTTTTGCTTGTCCTGTGTTTAACAATATACTTTAATTAGTTACAGTCTTCCCACACATAATATTAATCACTTCAAGTGGTATAAAGACTTCACAACAGTATACTCCCTCCCATCCTTCATGCTATTTTTGGAATACATTTTATTTTTACCTATGCTGTAAACACAATACATTGCTTCTATTTTTAGTTTCAAAAATCAATAGACTTTTAAAGCAATTACAAATAAGAAAAATATCTTTTATATTTATCCATAATATATCCATTTCTGGAAATCTTCATATCTTTATTTAGAACTAAGTTCTGTTATGATAGTCCTCTTATCTGAAGAACTTCATTTAATGTTTCTTGTACCTCAAGTCTGCTGGTAATAAATTTGATTTTTGTTTGTCTGAAAGTTTTGATTTCTCTTTCATTTTGAAAGATGTTTTCTCTGGGATAGTATTTTGATGGACAGTTTTCTTAAATTTTCTTTCAGCTCTTTAAAGATGTCCCCCCACCAATTCTGGTTTTCATAGCTTCTGATGAGAAGTCTTCTGTAACTTTTATCTTCATTCCTCTGTGTCATCTCTTAATACATCTCTCCCCACCCCCAAATCTGGCTGCCTTTAAGATTTTCTCTTTATCCTTGATGTTTTTTTTTGAAATGTAGTTGACAACAACATTATATTAGTTTCAGGTGTGCAATGGAAGCTCCAAAGAGCCAAAGCAATCTTAAGAAAGAAGAACAAACTTAGAGATACCTTCTTTTTTTATGGTTTGATTATACTCTAAGGAGTGTGTGTGTGTGTTTGTGTGTGTGTGTGTGTATTAATTTTGGAAAACTTATTGGAACTGTGGCCTGACATCTTTTAATATTTTTTGAAGATTGCCCACTGCTATTTCTTCAAATACCTATTTTGCTATGTTTTGTTTCCCTTCTTCTTCTAGGAATCTAATCACCCCTGTCAGATTATTTGATCTTGTCCCACAACTCTTGAATGCTGTGTTCTGTTCTGTCTTATTCTTCTCCATTCCTCTTTTCTCTTATTACTTCAATTTGAGTAATTTCTGTTGACCTATATTCAAGTTTATTAATTCTTGCTTTGGCTCTGCTCAGTCCATTGATGAGCCAGTGGAAGGCATTATTCACTTCTATTATCATGCTTTAAAAAAATTTTCATATAACTCTTCCTGAGATTTTCTGCATCTGCCCACCCTACACTAGTCCCTTTAACATATTATTCATATTATTCCCCATCTGTTAGTTAAAACACATGGCTATCTCTTAGTCTGGTCATGTTGATTGCTTTTTCTCTTGACTGTGGATGGTTTTTTTTTTTCCTTTTGTTTTTTGTGTGACTCATGTATATGTTTTTTATTGGATGCTGGACATAATGTGTAGGAAAGTAGTGACTGCAATAAGTAATATTTATGCCTGGAAATTATGCACCTCTTCTAATGCTAGGCCATTTTTTAGTATGTGGGCTGAGTCAGTGTACCCAAGAGATGAGCTGGATTTTTTTTTCTGTTGTTGTTACAGTGTAACTTCAGTGCATCAGGGGCTTGAAATTCCTCTAGCATTATCTTTTGCTCAGGATTGAGACTGGTTTGAAGCTACTCCACTCTCAGCTTCAGTCTTCCTTGTGCCCCAGAGAGGATGTCTCTCCTTGCTTTTACCTCCCTCCCCAACGGTGGACACTGTTGCTTGTCATGTTGTGCTTGCTATCCTGTTCTTATGAGGGTGAGTTTCTGTTTTCCTGACCCAACAGGCCAGGTACCCCTGAAAATCGTGAGGGTGGGGTAAGGGTGGAGTGCTTTCTCAATGATCCCACCCCTTCCTGAACTGTGTGGACCATCAGATGGTCCAAGTGGTTCTCTGTGCCTTCCTCAGCACCTAGAGGATTGTCTCCCTTTCCCTGTCATTCCTCAGTTGCAATGTAGCTTCACCTGTGCCCTGGAATGGCATGTGTGCTAACTTTCTCCTGGCGAGGTAAGACACTTTTTCCTTAGTGGAAACGGGAGAAGGAGGGAACCATGCTCTTTCTCCAATGGAGGCTACTCCTCCCTGCCAAATTTGCATGACTCCTAGTAAGACTTCCTCCCCTCTCTTACTCTGCCCCCTTTTTTTCTTATGAGAACACAATCGATGTCATGAAAGGACTCTGTGAGGGATGTAAACCCCCTCGTGTCCATGGTCCCAGGCATTCTGTTTGCTCATACTGGCCCACCCTTGGCTTTTAGTAAATCACTAAAAAAACCTTTAGCTGGATTCTTCTTACTACTCTTATGCAGGCACTATCTCTTTCCCGTGATCTGCCAGAGTTAAGGCATGTCTTTTATGCCATCTCCCTTTGAAGGTTTCTGTCTGTCTTTAGATTCAGTTCATTGGTTGCCCTGTGACCTTAGCTTTCTGATGGGGTGAAGGCAATTATTGATTCTGTAGTTGATCTGACTTTTAAAAAAATGTCTTAATAGAATTGGGATAATACTCTCTCTAGCTTTATATAGTCGAGGCAGAAGCTGGAAGTGCCTCCGTGCTTGGAGGACAGAGGACAGATGCATTTTCTTTTGGTTATCTGTTGGAATCTTGCCTTCTCTTCAGTTCGATGATCAGAGGGTGGAGACTGTGCAGGTGGCCAACCCCAGAAATTTATGGCTGTTTTAAGATGAGAATACACCTCCTACCACTTGCTTTTTCCATCTGTGAGGCTGTTTTGTGCTGTTGGAGACAGATGGCAGAGCTGTCTTACATTGCTGCTCTTTATCCCTCACTCAGTCCATGGCCCCACTCTATGTATGTAGAGACTGAGGTCAAAGAACACATACAATTTTGCGATTTTCAAATTTTTCCTAATGACATGCAACTGAGGTCTCTGAAGTAGGTATGTGATCTTCCCGATGCAATGATTGAAAACATTAGTCTATATAGGCAAGGCAGTTAATAGGGATGACTGAAGTGGGCCATTTACATGTAAAATGTGTAGGAAAGGGAAAATATGGCTCTTTTTAATTTTGTTTTCCCATATTTAATAGACACCATAGGACAGAAGATATGTCTTTCTATTCTAAAAGCAGCAGTCTGACACAGTGATGATTGGGAACTGACATCCTTCTCAGTGCCAGAGCACGATAGAGAGCAGTGGAGAGTGTGGCTAAGTGGACAGCTTGGGCTCACTGTAAGGGGCAGCAGCTCCTAGTCAGCCCCAACTAATCATCGACAGATATGAATATGAGCCCAGTATTTCCAAAAGTCCTGATAGTTAAGACTGCCTGGAATCTGTTACATTTGTGTTCCTGATTTTTAAATACTGGCTCAGTAATGGTTTTGCTTTTCTTTTAAATGGTGTTCAGAAAAAACCTCTGTGATGGTCGGCCAAATTCAGTTTGGGCTTCTAGTGTGTGGCACTCCCTTAATGCATAATGGTGAAAATACCAAATATAAGCTCACCAAGGCATTTGATGCCTGTCATGTTCTCTGTTGCAATCTCAAGAAATAATTTCATTGCAGAGCGTAGAGTCAGTTTTTTTTTTTTGTCTTGAGTTTAGGCAAATAGATTAGATTCTTTGAATATTGAATGTGGTTTAGCTGTCATACGCCTTCTCTGACCACCAGAAATGCTGGTAAGCATTGTTCAGATGAGCGTCTCTTGCTTCCGGGGAGTGGCGTGGAAAGCGTGGGTCCCTGTGGCACTCCCCCAAGAAGCAGATGGTTTTCCTAAACAAGCCAAGTCAACTTCTGCCGAAGGGGCCCGGGGGCTGGCTCGCCACAGAGGACGGTCAAAAGTCACTGATGTTTGGCTTACAACGGGAAGATGTTAAACTCAGTGGTATGTTGCATGTTCTGATCTTTGTCGTTACTTCAGATGACATAGTTTTTTCTCATTATTTTAACCCCCCCCCCCTCCAGAGGGTTGACTTTTCCTCTCTTCCTCCCTAAATTCATCACCTTCTCAGAGAGCTTGGGAAGAGATGATACGGAATTTTGCAAGGTCATGGATTCGTGCTCCCCTAGCTGGTAGCACTGGCTTTGATTCGAAGGTCCTTTTCTATGGCTGGCTCAACTCCTGGACATGGCGGTAAATGTCACGTGCCCTGGTCATAACCAACTGCTTAATTCTGCTAACCACAAATTCTTAGAGATCTGTTTTCCTAAATGTAGAAGAGCATCTAAAAAAATGGCAAGGCACAGTACTTGCCTTTTGACAGTTTATCAGTGACAGGTGAGGAGGGGCATGGACATACATAGGGAATGTGTGGTACAGACATGGTGCGAGGTCAGCCCAGGATTTGTGAAGGGGCAGTGAGCATGGTAGGCGTCTCTGGTTTAACTTGCTCATGCACTTCTCTCCCTTTACTATTTTTAGCAAAATGTGTGAGGTTTTTTTTTTTCAGTTCTGTACTTGGATAAGTTGGCAAAAGTGAGTTTCAGCGCTGTGAGCTGTCACAGTGAGCCAGCAGACTTTAAAATCCATGAACTTTAAATCTCAGCCTGACATATAGATGAACCTCAGCCATATGAGGACATGTGCCAGGGATGTTAGAAGCCCCAGGACAAACAGCTTATCTCTCCACAGACCTGTATCTATATAGTTTGTATGATGACAAGCGATTTAAAACACCCTTACTGTGTTAAAATGCACAAGGCTGTCTAGCAACTTCGAGGCAAAATTTGCATCCATGTCTTGAGATAAATCACAATTTACTAAAAATTACAAATCATTTGAAAGAAATTTCATGCAGCTGAAATGGCTGTGGCCTCTTCCTCTGGTTCCCTAGGGGCTCTGCTGCTATGGGGCACTTTGGAGGAAAGATTTGAACTCTATGAGTTAAACCTTCCCCGGATATTCTGTCTTCTGTTTCCCACCAAGGATGGGGATTGGGAGAGACAGACAGAGGAGAGTTTCTCTAGTGTGGATACTTATATCCTTTCATAAAGAGGAGTAGGTAGAAGTGGAGAGAGAAGTTTCCTCTGTCTTGTTACTTGATCACAAGTCTCTTTCCTAAAACATACACACACTAAGAGACACAGTGGCAGGTGAGTGGGCTTTTTCTTCAGATACTTTCAGAATGCTGTATTTATCTGAACGACATTGTTTAATCTTATTTTGATCCAGCATCTGTCACTCACATGTCATGTTCAACTTCTGTGTTTCACTTGATTGTACAGATTGGTTCCTTTCTGCAGTTAGAAAACACTCATTTGTCAACAAACAAAAAGCAAATAATCCATTTAAGAAATGGGCAGAGGACATGAATAGACACTTCTCCAAAGAAGAAATTCAGATGGCCAACAGGCACATGAAAAGATGCTCCACATCACTAATCATCAGAGAAATGCAGATTAAAACCACAATGAGATATCACCTCACACCAGTGAGGATGGCCAACATCCAAAACACAAACAACAACAAATGTTGGCGAGGATGTGGAGAAAAGGGAACCCTCCTACACTGCTGGTGGGACTGCAAATTAGTTCAACCATTGTGGAAAGCAGTATGGAGGTTCCTCAAAAAACTCAAAATAGAAATACCATTTGACCCAGGAATTCCACTCCTAGGAATTTACCCTAAGAATGCAGCAGCCCAATTTGAAAAGGACAGATGCACCCCTATGTTTATTGCAGCACTATTTACAATAGCCAAGAAATGGAAGCAACCTAAGTGTCCATCAGTAGATGAATGGATAAAGAAGAGGTGGTACATATACACAATGGAATATTATTCAGCCATAAGAAGAAAACAAATCCTACCATTTGCAACAACATGGATGGAGCTAGAGGGTATTATGCTCAGTGAAATAAGCCAAGCTGGAAAAGACAAGTACCAAATGATTTCACTCATATGTGGAGTATAAGAACTAAGAAAAAAACTGAAGGAACAAAACAGCAGCTGACTCACAGAACCCAAGAACGGACTAATAGTTACCAAAGGGAAAGGGACTGGGGAGGATGGGTGGGAAGGGAGGGGGAAGGGGGAAGAAGGGACATTACGATTAGCAGATGTAATGTTCGGGGGGCACGGGGAGGGCTGTACAACCCAGAGAGGACAAGTAGTGACTCTATGGCATCTCACTACACTGATGGACAGTGACTGCAGTGGGGTTGGGGCTGGGGGGGGACCTGATGAAGGGGGTAGTGTAATCACCATAATATTACTCATTTAATTGTAGATTAATGATATCAAAATAAACTAAAAAAAGAAAAAAGAAAACACTCATTTATTTCCCCATTACTTTTTTTAAATTTTGATATCATTAACCTACAATTACATGTGCAACATTATGGTTACTAGACTCCCCCCTTCATCAAGTCCCCACCACCAACCCCATTACAGTCACTGTCCATCAGCGTAGTGAGATGCTATAGAATCACTACTTGTCTTCTCTGTGTTGTACAGCCCTCCCCGTGGCCTCCCCCACATTATGTGTGCTAATTGTAATGCTCCTTTTTCCCCCTTGTCCCTCCCTTCCGGCCCATCCTCCCCAGTCCCTTTCCCTTTGGTAACTGTTAGTCCGTTCTTGGGTTCTGTGAGTCTGCTGCTGTTTTGTTCCTTCAGTTTTTTTTTCTTTGTTCTTATACTCCACATATGAGTGAAATCATTTGGTACTTGTCTTTCTCCACCTGGCTTATTTCACTGATAGCTCCATCCATGTTGTTACAAATGGTAGGATTTGCTTTCTTCTTATGGCTGAATAATATTCCATTGTGCATATGTACCACCTCTTCTTTATCCATTCATCTACTGATGGACACTTAGGTTGCTTCCATTTCTTGGCTATTGTAAATAGTGCTGTGATTAACATAAGGGTGCATCTGTCTTTTTCAAACTGGGCCACTGCATTCTTAGGGTAAATTTCCCCATTACTTTTAAACACAAAAATAAGCACAGCTCACTCTGACCCTTTTGTCTGAAGCATCACCTTCATTAGAAGGGAAAGCTAGTCCTTAGGGGACCTCTTCTGCTATTTTTGTCCTGCTTTTCCCAGAAAGCACATCTGATGGGAATGTAGATGATTAATCCCATCAGGAGGCTGCCTCTAGCAGAAATTTACATTCATACTTGTAAATATAGCAGCACTCCTCTCTTCTGAACCATAAGCCATCTTCTCTCTAACTCCCTGTACTAATGTGAAATTAAACACGATGAAGGTGTAACAGGCAAAAGAGACCATTTCTACATCACCAGGATTGAGTTACATTGTTGGTGAATATGGAAGAATTGGCATTTAATATTTGGAAGTGCTATTTTTAAAATATATATTCAGTTAATACTTATCTTACATAGCTAAAATGCTACTCAGTGGCTAGGGGCTTAGCAAAATAAAGTGATTTATTGTCTTAGGTATGTAATACAGTGTCATGAAGAATGTCACCAGTTCCAAAGATGAGATCATTTTTACCTGTTTCAGAAAAGCGGGTCCGCCAACCTTTCCGTGAGATGACTGTCAGTGCCCGTATTTTCTCATTTCTAGAAATTGACCGATTTGCAAATAATCTTGTTCTTTTCACATAGGGTCCTGTTCTTTTGTTGGGGTTTCTGTTCTTTTTTAAAAAAACATCTGTTAACATAATAAGAGGGAATTACAGAATAATAACTGGGAAGTAATTGTTTCGGGGTCAGATGCCTCTTTCATAGTGGACTCTTTCCTTGTGGACCTTTACTTTCCTATGAGCTCATCTTCAGTTGGGGTAGTTTCTCCCCTTAGGATCCCTGTCAGCTTCTGGAGGAATTTCTGGGACGATTTTGCGTTTGCTTCTGCTGTGACTGATGACTGCTCTTGTTTGGGGGTTCTCACGCCAGGCAGGTCATCCACATTTTAACATGACTTCTTATAGGAGTCCTTTTCTCCCAGCTAAGAGGTCCAGGAAGATGGTTATAGGACACTTCCCTCTGGTAGGAAGTTTTCCTAGTCCATCTCTAGTGAATAGACAGCTCCCTGTAGTTTAATTTTCTCTTGGCACCTCTTGAAGACGCAAAGCTATGTATCCTCTTCCATTAAACCCTCATCCCTAATTTCCTGAGTTTCCATTTGGTCCAGTCACCCTTTTGTCTACGCTAAATTGATAACCTACTGTTATACCCTTGAAGTGGAGATGAGATGCTCGATAGCCAGTTGGGGCTATTTAATGCCATGACCCAGGACGTGGCATAGCATCCACCCTTATGCCTGTTGAAGGTTTGTGTCTGCAAGGGAATATCCAGTTTCAGCTCCCAGTGAGCAAGCACCTTTCCAGGAAAAAAAATCTTAAAAATCCCTTGCATTTCTGTAATAATGTAAATTCACACTCAGACACAGAGCAGAGTGGTCAGAGCCTGGAAAAAGTACAAAAGTGTGAACACAAGTTACTGCACAAAATAAAAAGGACTTTCATCCGGGAAAGAAGCATTCAGGACAGAGAGCATCATGGGGTAGAAAAGTGGGGGCAGAACTTGGAACCTTGTGCCCGAGAGGACAGTGAGTAATTCAGAGGGATTATTCTCCTCTGGCGTTCCAACATGTGTTTTCATTGGCTCCATTCATCAGCTTTTTAGAAGGAAGTTTTCAAAACTCATGACGAGTTGCATTACCTGTCATGTTCAGTTGTCCTTGACATTCACATATACCCTCTGGGAAATTATATTGACATTTTGCCTTCTGTGTTTTGAGCTAGATATTCTCAACTCATCATTTTGATATTTTTGTAAAATGCTGTGTGAAGGAATTCCTCCATATTTTCTTACAGGTTCATATCATAATTGGCTGGCCCCCACCTGACTGTTTCATTCAAATATCAGGTACAGGGATTTGGGCAAGCTGCCAGCAGCCTTTATAGACTATTTTGTTGATGGACTTTAGATCGGTCCAGGTGTGTTAGCAAGGTACCCTAAGATTCTGTCCAGCTGACTCTGAAAAGGATCTCTGCCCTCATAGCCCAGCAGGCTACATATTTCAACAAATATCCTTGACATCATTACTGAGCAAATGAAGAGTCTGCCCTTGAATGTGCTTACAAACTGCTCACTGAAGCAGAAACACAGTGACGTAAAAGGCAGGCAGTAGCTTTGAAACATCATGGCTTGACCACTACACTGACGAGTATTAAGATATTGTTCCAACTCTACATGTGGCGAATATCTGCCATGAGCACTACAAAGCTTAGGGAACGCTCATACTTCTGGTAGAAGCAGCAAAGAAATACAAACATGCAATTGAGAATGCTAGCAATCCTCGGGGAAACTGTCAGAGTGTGGTGCAGTGTGGTTTCAAAGAATTAAGATCTTCAGGGCAGGTGGACCAAAGAACACAGATCTCAAGATAATGGATGTCTGGAGAAGTTAAAGATTCCTTTTCTTTTTTTTTTTTAAATTCAAGTGTAGTTGATACAGAATATTATATCGGTTTCAAGTATAAGACAGAGTCATTCAATAGTTACACACATTATTAAGTACTCACCCCAACTAGTGTGGTTACTATCTGTCAACATAGGAAGATGTTACAGAACCACTGACTCTATTAATCAAACATGTAGTCAGTGTTCTTGAACCAGAAAGGATGAAGCACAGGGAAGCATTGGAAAGCAGTTGGTGGCTTTTCACTGAATTGCTGAGCACCCCCCTTAGACTTTGTCTACTCACTTCCAAGGAAGGGTTGGAGTTTTCGGTTCTAGAACTGGACAGTGATAGATCTGTGTTGTTTTGATTCACTAAGTTTGTTCTAATTTGTTACAACGGCCATGGAAAACCAATACATCAACATCTACAACATGATTATATTTTTGTCTGTCTTCCCCTGCTAGAATGTGGATGCCCAGAGGGCAGAGATTTCTATTTTCTTTCCACTGTGGCCCCAATGGCTTGGCATAAAGCAGCCTTTCCATAAATATTTGTTCAGTAGATGTCATGGTGAGAGGCTGGCTGGCTGTCCATACGGAAGGTTTGAGTCTCGCCAAATTCCAGCATGCCTGTCCCAGGCAGTTATGTTCATTTGTTAACTCCTTTCACTTGCATTAGGATCACGCTAAAATCTAAACACCGCTGCTTCCTGGCGTAGGTTGTGTGTATTTAACATCTTTATAATTATCACCTGCTGAATATGTAGGTTATTTCAGTTGATTTCTGTTAAGTTTCTCTTGTTTATATTTCAGACATGTATGAGTATTTAAATAAAACTGCACTACCGCCCACAAGGGAAGGACTTTGGAAATTTGTGGGCAATGAGACAGACAATTTGTAAGGACAAAATGAAAATCTGGTGTCATCTGATTCGGAAATAGGTCTTGATCACTTGTAACTGTGTCCTTCTTGCTCAGAGAAGCTCTGAGTCTTGTTGAAGACACCATAGAGAGGACACCTCTGTTTTTGAAGCCCTAGGGAATCTAAATGTTTCCTTTGCTTGAGCAGAGTTTGCAAATGTGCTGGTAATGTCTTTTTTCAGGACTGTATTCTGGATGTGTTGTGAAACAAGCTCTCTCTGAATGGCCCTGTGCCATCAAACAAGAGCCCACAGATGAACAGGAGAAAACCTCGGGCCGTTCCTTTGAGAAGCAATATTCTCTTCTAGCCAAGGCGCCTGCTGACTTTGTTTCAATACTTTCTCTCTCATAGTTTATTTTTCTGGCCTTCTCCTGGAGCTTGGCAGGCATTAGTAAGCACCTTTGATGAAAATACCACTTTCGTCATTGTGACATGTACCCTGCTTTGAACATTCATTGCGTTAGTATGTGGCCTTCCTGAAATAATGCTATTCTTTTTGTTCCTCTCCCACAACACGGATCTTTAATAGCCTTCAAGCAAAGTTGTAATATTTGCCAGTCAATGAACTTAGTACACTGTTAGGCTGTTTCACAATTGGTTTCCATCTATTTTCTGTTATCCTTTCCATGCAGTTTTCTGCCGGGGCAGTTGTGTCATTGTTCATCATTCCGGAAAGTCCTGTCCAGTGGAAATCAGCCAACCTCGATGTAATCCTTGCCTTCTTTGGCAGGTACCTCAACTTTGCTCAGCTTGTTACTGGTTTACCAGGTGTCTTTAGAGATATCCTTAGCCCAAACTCTTTGGTTTAGAGGGCTTTGATCTTATGAAGGGGACCACGGGTGCGAGGAAAGAGGTGTACACACAGCATACACCTGAAACTCTCAGAGCAACTGTGGCTCCCATGTGTAGAGACAGTGGAGCTGTTTCTGGACCATGAGCTTGATTTCTGCAGTTACCTCCTGCCCTCCTCCCAGGGAGGTGAACTGCACTCAGTAAGGCCACCTGGCATCTTCCTGTGCTTCGTTTCTACTTCTGTGCCACTATTCTGGGCATGCAGGTGCGGATGGCTTCTGCATTTTGGAGGTGCATCATAGACTGTGATTGCAGAATAATTTTATTTGCTTTCTATTTCATTGTGGATAGAATCAGTGAAGAACTGGCTATGGGACAACTGTGGAACACTTCCATTTGGGATTTTAATGAGCTTAGATATGATTTATAAGGATGCCCTAAAAAGTTCATCCATAAACAATGCTGTGATTGAACTTGGCAAAGTACCACATCGAACTGCCTGTATCTAATGCCAGGTTGACCTGTCTACAACCTTTGGTTTTCCTTATGCTTTCTTAAACTTGATAACAAAAGAGCAAAACCATGCCAGAGATCTCCTGCAGACCATATCAGACCCCACAGTCACATACCGGACAGGTAAGGCAAACGAATGTTCACTTACAGCCTTGCTCTGAACCAAGTGAAATGTTTTGTGGGCCTTATTTTGGGCTGGAACGAACTAGTTGATTGCCAACACCGAGTCTGTCTGTGAATGATATTAAGCCTGTATCTACATGTCACTCCCTGTGTGATGGGTTTTATTGTGTCCCCCCAAAATTCCTATGTTGAAGTCCTAACCCTCCAGTTCCTCAGAATGTGTCCTTTTTTGCAGACTGGGTGTTTGGGGACGGTAATCAAGCCACATGAGGCCATTTGGCATAAGCCTAATCCGTTTGACTGGTGTCCTTATAAAAAGGAGAAATTTGCACAGATAGACATACACAGTGGAAAGACAAAGTGAAGAGACGTAGAGAAGAGCTTCCGTCTGCTGGCCAGAGGGAATGGCTTGCATGCAGCAGGTCCTTCCTTCACATCCTTCAGAGGAACTGAGCCTCCCTTCACAATCGTAAGGTTTCTGTAGGTGCAACTCCCGTCTGTGCTTCCTCATTAGGGCAGCCCGGGCCCACTAACACATCATGGTGCATTCTCCCTTCTCTACTGACCGCTGGCTGCACCCATGGTCCATGCCTTCTCCTCCCCCAGCCTGTGCTGTATCTGTATTGTTCCATTTCTAAGTAGTGGCTCTATTTGATGACAGGCAGAGCAGATGGATGAATGCTGACTTTATTAGACATCTGTTTGCTGTGTAACAGATTTCCCCAAAACTTAGCACTTACAGAAAACACACATTTTTGTCATTTATAACCTCATTATTGTCATTTATTACAGTTTTGTCATCTCCCCATGTCCGTGGGTAGGAATCTGGGTGCACCTGAGCTGGGTCCTCCGGCTCAGAGGCTCCCAGGCTGCCATCAAAGTGTTGGATGGCAAGTGTCCAGGCTGAGGTGGAGGAGGGTCTGCTCCCATGCTCACTCACGCGGCTGATGGCACGCTTCCGTTTCTTTGCACCGGGTTTCTGTTTTGATTTGTGAAAACCGGCTATCAGCCTGTTACTCCTCTGTGGGCAATCTTCCTTTTTTCTCTCTAAGATTTTCTTTGGTGTTCTCAAATTTTATGGTGACCCATCCAGGTATGCGTTTTGACTTATGAATTTTCCTTGGGATTTATAGGAACATTTGAATTTGTAATGTCTTTTACCCAGTCTGAAAAAAAAAACAAACTCTTTACCTATTATTTTCTCCTGGGATTCTGAGAAAACATTTTCCATCTTCTCTATCCCCTATGTTTCTAGACTGGTCTTCCCTCTTTTGCATCATTTTCTTTGTGCTGCATTCTGGATAATATCTGACCTAAGTTTCTGTCACCTAATTGTCTGTTGAGCCACATTTAATCTGCTGTTAAACTCATTTATTGACCATTTTCCATTTCTGTTTGGTTCAAGTCTGGTAGATGGCTTTTACAGTTATTTGTTGTATTTTACCCCTTTAAACATCATAAGCATATTTGTTTAGATTGTCTTATCATTTCAATATCTGAAGCTTTGGCAAGTCTGTTTTTTTTCTCTTTAATGGCACCTCACGGTGTCTCATTTCCTTGCATGTCTGCTGACTTTCACTGGTGAAATAAGCCTTTTCCTTGGGAAATTATGTTGAGAAGTCTCTGGGGGAGAGGGGGTGTGTTAAACAGAGAGGAGCTGCGCTTACTGTGGATCCTTGGGACCAGGGGTTGCTACACAAAACGCTGGAAACCTTTTGTACAACAAGTGTGGAATTTGAGAGTGACCTTCGGAAACTTTCTTACTAACATGACATAGCTGCAGCATCAGTGTGCTTCATTTGTCTCTTTTATTTCCATTATCATTTTTATTGAATTCATTATTATTTTATAAAAGCATGAGCATTCCCCCGGACTGGAAATGAAACAGTCCAGCTCTTCACCAAAATGTTTTAGAGGTTCTGTTTTGAGCAAAATTGATACCTTAACATCTTTAGACTTCTCATGTGATATGAATTTGGGTTGCAATTCCACATGAGTGTTAGTTTTTCTGTGTTCATTCATTTGACACATTCTTGGGACCCAGGAAAGTATCCTTATAATCCCTATATGATGTGCATTTGGTGGGAGTCTGTTACACCGAGGGTGTGTAGCCCTTCAGAAATCCCAGATTTGAGGTAGATGGTGCCTCTGTTAGGTTCCCCACCCTGGATGTGCTCTGGGATTTTTTCCTACCTTCTGTACCCTACAAGGAATCAAAAACTAACACTTTTAATTTGCCAAATTGACCAGATGCCCACAGGGAAGCAGGGCATTCATGTTCTACTATCCTTTCTTGATTCTGGGCTCCACTTTGATTTTGGCCTGATAAATTCACATTATCTTGTCATCCCTTTGATATTAAAGTGCATATATAGATGTATATTCATATTTGTGTCTTCTTAGCAAATGTAGAAACAGGCTCAGTGACTCACTCAGGTTCTTAGATGAGGGTGTAGAGTGTGAATGCAAAACAGGTCTGCTGAGTCTCTTCCAGTATCCTTCCTATGGCACCATTACAGCAGGACTTTCTGGTTCTCCCTAAAAGGGTAACATCCTGTGGGTGTGTATTGCTCAACTAACATTTACACCAGGCACAGAAGCATTACAAAATAATACTAAAGCAATAACACATATTGCTGGAATATATGTGGAAAAATGGGTACTTTCATATATTGCTGATGATATCAGGAGTGCGTGTAGCCCTTTGGATGTCTAGATGTCAATAACTATAAAAATGTTAAATCTATATACTCATTGACCCAGCCATCCCAACTTGGAGCTGCATCCCCTAGAAATAAAGCTCAGTAGGTAAGGACTGTTGTTTCAGCATAAGTCCTGAGCATTGTTCAAGCTGTCAGGGAACTGAAAATGGAGGGACTGCCTTTCAACAGAGGAGCCATTGAATAAAATAGAATATATTAGCAACATGTCATATCGTATCATGCAGCCACCCCAAATAATGAATTTGAATATATTATTTGTTATATAGGAATTTCTGCAATATATTGTTGAAGGAGAAAAACCAACAGGAAGGTGTATATAATATTCTATTGTTATAAAGCAGTGACAAAATTCTGTGTGTGTGTGTGTGTGTGTGTGTGTGTGTCTGATTAAGTATGAAGGAAAATATGAAAAGATACATTCTAGATTCTTCACATGAGGCACCTGAGAGGGCTGTGGCAGCAGAGTGTGTAGTAAAGAGGATGGTGTGGGTGGGGTTAGAAGAGCAGCAAAACCACACACACATGCACACACACATACATATACACATACACACACACAACTACTAACAGTAAGCTAATATATGTCATGTTTGGGCATTATGAAAAGTTATATGTGCATATGTAAAAAAAAGTTTTAAAATAAATTGACAGAAACATTTTTAAGGTAGCAAAAAAGTGCTACCGTGATGAGTCTGGGGCTTGGGGAGAAAGATAAAGCAGCTGTCTTCTGTCTCATTGCCTCCAAGGTGGTAGGAGTGGTCATGGACTGTCTGTGGGCCTCCTCTGGACTTTGCCCAGCTGCCTCTCCCTTCCACCTCTTCATCCTTCCCTGTTAATAGCAGAGAAAACCTCAGCTGTGCATCCTCTTCTCCAGGGAGCCCTGTGCTCCACCCTGGAGCACTCTTACTGTTTTAGTATTATTTACCCACACATGGTCAATATATCAGAACCCATGTGAGGATTGAAATGCTGCCGCTGATAAGCATACACTGAGTGCCAACTGTGTGCTAGGTGCCATGCCAAACACTGGGCTCACACACCAAATAGTGTGGAACCCTTGCCTCCAGCTTGTCCATAGACTTGTTAGGAATTTGCAAGACAATCTTAAAATGGAACATTAAATAAAACAAATAGAACAGCGTTTCCTCAAGAAACAGTGTCAAGTATATATCTTACTGACCTTTTGCAAAAGAGAAGAAAGGAAATGGCTTTTTTCCATCACCTACTAAGTGGTGGGGCTGACCTTAGTTTAGAGCAGATCTCACTGGATCCCTGCATGTATTCCTCTGGGCATAAAGATGGGACTGTTGCTCTGTTAGCTTTACCTACTGCAGAGGCAGGTGTGGGGTTATAAACCTGTAACACCTGAGAGCCGTGAACGTGCCTGTACCCATCAAGGGAATAATGCACGTTTTTGCTTTATTTCTGCTTCCATTTGTAGAACCATAAAAACAAAACAAAACAAAGCCCACAAGCCAAAAAAAACAGTAATCCCTCCAAAGCCCCCCAGAACAAAACACAGCCCCCCCAAACCTCATAAATGTCAGGAAAAGGTTGAGTTTGAGCAGCCTCAGCAATGTTAAAGTGTCATGCTGCCTCCCATCCTTTAAGAGTCGGGGAACCCGCTCCAGGATTGGGAGTACCAGGAGGATGGCCGCACGCATTTCAGTGTTTGTTCACGTACACATGCGTACACATGCGTGCATTAAAACATGCACACAGATTGCTTGTTCTTATGGCTACAATACTGCTGTCTTCACAATCCTGGCCCTGCTATTTGGGGAACACTGATCTAATCCATCCATTTCCTCTTCAGAAGGGGTTTGGTGGTACAGGAAGGTGAGGTGACGTGCACACACTCCCAGAGCAATGCCCACTAAGGCATCCATGGCATGTGCTTCAAGCCTATGGTGTCGAGCATGGTAGCCATCCGCCATATGGGGCTACTGAGTCTTTGAATTAGCGTGAATCTGAATTGAGATGTGACATACGTATAAAATATAGACAAGGATTTCAAGGAGCTAATACACAAGAAGTGTAGAACAGCTCATCAATAATTTTTATGTTGATTGCATGACGACATGGTGATATGTCAGATATACTAGTTTGAAAAATGTCTTATTAAAATTAACCTCACTATATCTTTTGACTTTCACATGATTACTAGAAAATTTAAAATCACGTACATTGCTCACCTTATATTTCTATTGGAGAACACTGCTTTAAAAGTATCCTTTTCTACTGAGTTCCTATGGCATCCATCCACCCATCCATTCGTTCACTTGCAGAGGTTACTTGGGGTTTTTTTTGGGTGAATTTGGAAGCTATTTTGGTGGTTTGTTTTCAATCCCCACTATTTGGGGAAACTATCAAAATAATCTGGTCACTGAAGGAATTAGCTTGAGCTAGTGTGAGGTTTAAGAAACTGGTTGAGTCTATCAGCAGATAGGAAGGCCAGCACAGGAGCTGTGCCCTCCTGGAGACCCAAGGTGGAAGCGTTGTGGTCACGTGCTGCCTGTGGGAGTGGGGGAGGGCAGGCATGGCAACAGCCCCTTGGTGGCCCCCGGGGCACTCGGGACACACTCCATGTCCCGTTTTGAGCTCAGGCTGCCATCACAGGCGCCCCCTTCCTTTCTGGCAGTCCCCTCTCGAGGAGCAGGCACTTCACCACGTGGCCTCTAAGTTTTGGGGGCCATCTCCCCGTGGCTGTCCCACCTCTGCTGCCGTGGGCCCTGGGCACTGTTCTCCCAAATCTCCGTGCAGTCCCGCATCTGCCCTTTGGCCACGACCTTTCCTTTCCCCACACTGTCTTTTCCCATCTGTTGGCAAGTTCAGGCTCTCCTCAAGATTTAGCTTAGGCATCACTCCTTGGACTTAGGGTCAGAGAAGTCTACCAATATTACTACTCAAGTGTGTGCTCTGTGGACCACCAGCCCCAGCCGCATCTGGGGATGCATAAGAATTCGGAATATTCAGCCCCACCCCGACCTGCTGAATCAGAGTCTGCATTTTAACCAGGCGCCCAGGTCTTTCCACTGCATGTTGAAGCTTGGGCAGCTTCGCCCAAGCCTCAGATTCATGCTTGAAATAAAACACATACTGTGTCGTAACTGTTTCTGAAGTGATCAGCCTCCTCTGTGAGGTGGTCTGAGGTCAGAGACTCTTGGTTCCTCTGTGCAGGCACAATGCCTAGGAGCTTAGTCGTTATTTAATACGTGGATCTGATGACATAAAAGGGCACAGTTTCCAGTGGACACAGACTTAGAAGTCAGTCGTGCATGCACATACCACGGGAAGCAGAGTCCTGCAAGTGGCTAGGGAACTGAGGTGCAGCGACAAGACAAGAAGGTTCTCATTCCTAAAGAATGTCAACCTCGAGGAGGAAGGAGGCTGGAGAAGAAGGGGCGTTGTTGCAGTAGGTGGAGCAGGCGTCAGACATATGGGTGGCAAGCCAGCATGACAGTGAGGAGAGAGGCTCGGGAAAGGAGGGAGCGTCACACATTTGAAAACGCCTCAGGTCTTGACATTCAGCGATGCTTAAGGTTCTGGGTTTGCAGTGAATTAGGATGTCTCAGATGGCTTCGCAGAGCTTTCATTCAGGTTGTATATGAAAGAGAGTGCTGGTCGTGAGCCGGAAAGCGAGCAGCAAGTGGCGTGGTGACACTGGGCAATGTGGGGCATGGGGAGTCAGGATCCTCGCTTGAAAAGCAGTGGAGAGTCCAAGTAAGGGTTTTCTTAGGAAGAAGAAATACACGTCTCCTCTCTCTGTTGGGTTATAAGCTCCTTTTAGCTGTGGCCATGTCTTCTTCGCCTTTCCTCGGAATGCCTGTTATGTAGTCCATTATAACAGAGTGGATAAAAGATCCAGGAAGCAAAATAAATATCATTATCGGAGAAAAGTCCAAAAGCAAGTGAGCAAATAAATGACTCATTCAAAATGAGATAAGAGGCCCTTTCAGGGTTACAGCTCCCATGTCCAGCGACGGCCAGGACTGGGGCGATGCAAGAGGGGTGTCTGCCTTAGGCACCCATTTCCATTTTGTACTCTCTGCACTCTCACCCTCACAGAGGCCCTGGGAAGTCCAACCAGTTAACGTTTTTCTTTGAGATGACTGGGATGTGTATTGCTCGGAACTGGCATTTTGCAAGTTTTTCAGAAATGAGTTCTCTTCTCTTTAGTATTCTATGTCCTCTCCTCAGCTCTGAATTTCATGCTATCTGATTTTTATCATCAGAAACTACATTTTACGACTGAGAGAATTTTCGAGAAGAAATAAAATAACTACAGAAGTAACCGGCCATTTGAGTACGTCTGCATCAGGGAACAGGCCATGTTATCTCCAATTAACTAATCATGAGCTTCTTTTGTTAAGCTGTATAATGAGTTAATTTTGGTCTATCTTGGGAGGATAAAATGTTCCATGATGTATGGAGGAGGCTTGCTCCTGAGAGACAAATTTGGAAAACTGCTCAATTTTGTGATAAAGGCTATGTTTACACTAGGGGGAAAAAACTGAGTATTTGGAAAATCTGTGCAGCATTGCAATGGAATTTCTTCACTTGTTTTCATGCTTCACTTTTCTCTAAACTCCAGTTTCACTTCAATTACCATAAAAGCAAAGCAGCAGGTTACAGCAGTGTTCAAGGGGTTTCAAAACCTGAGGGAAAATATTGTATTTTTCCTGGGAAAGGAAGGCAGTACCACACTTATGATCAGGAGGTGAGAAATAAATCTTGGAAAAGTGTTTTTAGCAATTTCTGAGAGCATATTCCCCCCCACACCAAAAAAAAAATTAGCTGCCAAACTGCTATGAAGGAAAACACATCATAACAATTTTTTCTTCAAAAAATGTTGCCTGAAGGCCAATGTTGTCAGATTGCCTGAAGGTACTTCAAGAAACTAAGATCTCACCTCTTACTTGTTTAACTCTTTAAAGATGCTCCTTTATGACCTCACCATATTTGTTTATTTGTATCATTGTGATACAATGGTATCTTTGGTGGCTGTCACATGGTCTCCATACAGAAATGGAGGGCGCTTCCAAGACGTTGCAATGATTAGTTTAATCATATGCCGGCAAAGAAGAAGCTTTCTAGAAGTGGAGGGGGGAGGGACCAGGGGATCCCTGGGAAGGCATTTGAAAGAGAGATTGGATGGGGAAATCACCGATTTGTGAGAGAACTGATTGTTAACAGAATTATTAGTCCAATGGATCCAGCTTTCTGAGATCAAGTGGATCCGTAATAGAGAAACCGAGGCATGAACAGAAGCACAGAGTGAGTGGGAAAGGGAAACAAGGTAGAGAGGTAGTGTCTGGGTTCTGTATAGGATTGGGAAGTCCCCTCAGCAAACAGCAATTTGGCCAAGTGTACCTGACAGCGTAAGTGGTATTCGTGGTTGAGGACTTTCTGCTCTAGCTACTTTTCATACACGCATCAAAAGTCAGAGAATAACCTTGCAATTTAATTAAGTGGTGGCAACTCTGTCTCTCCTACTCTGAATTGGATGAAAAGATGTTTATTTAACTAAGATGTTAAATAATTTAATGGCAGTATTGATAGTCTGGTAGAGTCTTGGCCAGAAGAGAAGAACATGATTCTCAGAAGAGGGGACTCTTGGCAGGAAAGAGACAGGTGGAGAGAAAAATGAGAGGGCGTCTGCATGAGGGAGAGATGCCAGGAGCCATTATGAGTGCCTTGGAAGAAGCCTGTGGCGCCGAGAGAGGCGGCGGTGGGTGTGTGAGCAGCGCAGGAGGCTGAAAAGCCAACAGCACTGTCCTTCTCCGTGAGACAGGGAAGCTGCGGGGTCTCATGGGGACATCGTGGGTGTCTGTGAAGTCGGTTCATGGTCACTGCACATCACAACTCAGTCAGTCCTGAGCCGGGGCCCATACACTGCGGCATCAGTTTCTAAATCCTAGTAAAATCCAGATTCCTTCCAGTGACCAGGAGGCCCTGCATGTTCTTCCCAGTGTGGCAAGCAGACTGTAAAAAGGCCCCCAGGAACCCTTGCTTCCTGAGAGTTGTGGCCTTGTGTGAGGCTGTCCTGAGTGTGGGCTGTGACTTGCTTCCCAAACCACAGAACACAGCAGATGTGATGGATGTCACGTCTGGGATCGGGTTGCAAAACACTGCGACTCTGTCCTGTTGGAAGGCGCTCCCTGGCTGGCTTTGGTAAAGCAAGCTGCCATGCTGCAGAGGCCTGTGCATGAGGAGCAGAGGTGGCCTTCCATCCACAGCACCTGGGACTGAGGCCCTGGACCCAACAGCTCTCTGGGAACTGGACTCTGCCAGCCAGCACATGAGCAGATTCTTCCCCAGTCGGGCCCACAGATGAGACTTGCACATGAGCCCGAAACCCTGGGAGACACTCTGGGTCAGAGGGTGGTGCAGAGCCGTGCTCAGACTCCCAGCCCACAAACTGGGACAGTACAAATGTGTGTAGTTTCAAGCCACTGAGTTTATACAGTTTGTTACATGGCAATAGATAATAATGATTTTGCTTATTGTCAGTTTCTTCCCCATCTCTACTAAAAAAATGGAGATATTTTTGTCTGTTTTCTTTTTCCACTACCGCATTCATGGACCCTGTAATCATGCCCGACTCGGTATTTTTCGACTGTACTTGTTGAATGAGTCATCACTTATGTAGGAATGGCACAGTTAGGCCATTCCAAATGACCTAAAAACATTCACATACAAGTGAATTGGTCTTTATGTCTTTAGTAGAATACACACACATACATGTGTGTATATATAAAGATAAGATAGATAGATAGATACATATAGATATAGATACACACATAGTACTAGTTTAAACAAGTCATAGTACAAATGCATGAATATAATTTGGAAATAAACACCAACCATTTGCTTTGCACATGAGGAAACACTGTAAGCAAGGCATTACTCAGGAGTTCAGTTGGTATTTCCACTCCTCATTACTCTGCTCGACATCATTACCGTCTCAGTTTGCAGAGGAGCTATGCTGATGCAACCCCAGTGAGTGCATGTGAAAAGCTGCTTTCCATGAAAGTGAATGCCTTCAAAATACACACTGTGCTCTTCACTGTTTAAATGCCTTCCCATGAAACTTCACTGTGTTGCATTTTTCATTTCATTCACTGCATTCTTCAGCTCCAGAATTCCTGTGTTTTCTTAGGATTTCTATGCCTCTGCTAAACTTCTCATTTTCTTTGTATATTGTTTTCTTGATTGCATTGAATTTCCTGTGTCGCAGCTCACTGAGCTTCCTTAAAACACCTATTTTGAATTCCTTTTTAGGCAAGTCGCAGATCTCCCCATTTCTTTGGGTTCAGGTAGGGGGAAATCACAATGTCCCTCGGCAGTGTCACATGTCCTTGGGGGTTCCTGTCCCAGGCCGTCTCGCACTGCAGTCAGCACTTTGAGGAACGACTCACCCCCTCCAGTGTTACTGGCTTTGGAAGAGAAATGCTTTCTGTCAGCCCTGTGAGGGGGCTCGGAGCAATATGCCTGCTCCACACTGCCTGTACTTTCTTGGGGAGGACTCTTGGATTGTGTGCCTTCTCTTGACCCTTCAAAGTCAGGGCAAGTGCTGACAGCCTCCCTGCCTTCCCTAGGGCAGTGCTGAATGCCGTGTGCAGGCTGTCTCTCAGTCTCACAGAGCTGGGCCAACTTGCTGTGTGTGTGCCCTAGCTTTCTGTGAAGGCTTGCACAAGCCTCCCTCGGGGGTGGGCCCAGGGAGCTGGCAGTGTGGGGGGGGTGTGGGTGTGGCAGGCAGAGCTTAGGGGTGCCCAACTCTGGGGATCTGTAGGAGAGGTGCCCCGCTGGCTCATTTGCAGGCTTCCTGATAGCATCTGTGAAGTGGCTAATAGGATCCACATCCCTCTGGTGCCCATCCGCAGTCCTGGCTCATACCAGGCTCACAAGCACCCTGGCTGATACTTACCTGGCGGGAGACATACCAGGATCATGAGCGCCCCGACTGCCCTGCTCTGAGCGGCTCCCTGCCACCCAGTTATGCACCCCCATTTCAAAACTCTACAGGGGACAAGAAAGAAACACATCTCCTTGGCAGCGTCTTGCACAGCTGGAGAATCTCACTCACTCTCTCCTTTTCCCCCACAGAAGAAATCATAGGCCAAGAAGGGCTCCCTTGGCACTGAGCTGTACCGCCCTGGAAGAGAGGATGCGGGCAAAGTCATGCTGTTCCTCTGGCCCTCTTCATTGTGCAGCACTGAAATAAAAGGAGCACATTCTGCAGTGGACTCCTGGACTTCCACAAAGGTACTTGTCACTCATGAGTGATTGTCAGAATCAGTCTTGCTCCTGGGGGAGATGGTAGAAAACTATTCTGCCATTTTGCAATACCATTCTCTCCTGTTTTTCTTCTCTGCATCCGTGAGTGTAGATTTCTGACTTTCTCTTGACTCTTCACACTTGATTTTAGCACCTCCTCTGGGCCAAGGTCTTCTCTTTCCATGTCCTAAGCAGAGATTGGCTGTGATAACTGACCATGGAGACACGTCACGGCTCACCCTGTGCCCTATGACTTCATAGCTCTGTGACCCTGCATGCATGCATTAATCTATCAGGGTGTGCATGTCGATGATAGTATTGTCTATCATAGGTAATATTTTTCTAGTATGTTTTCTGGTGAGGGAGTTAAGTGAAGGGGACAGGTTTGAAGCTTACGATGCAGTCTTCCCAGGAATAAAAAGTCAGGTGGAACACAAGGTGAAATAGAGAACATCCATTGTCTGGAAGAAGGGACTCTTTGAAAGGGGACCCCTCCCACACTGCTGGTGGGAATGCAAGCTAGTTCAACCATTGTGGAAAGCAATATGGAGGTTCCTCAAAAAACTGAAAACAGAAATACCGTTTGACCCAGGAATCCCACTCTTAGGAATTTAGTCAGAGAATACATGTTCTCAGATTCAAAAAGACAGATGCACCCCTATGTTTATGGCAGCACTATTTACAATAGCCAAGATATGGAAGCAACCTAAGTGTCCATCAGTAGATGAATGGACAAAGAAGATGTGGTACATATACACAATGAAATATTATTCAGCCATAAGAAAGAAACAAATCCTTCCATTTGCAACAACATGGATGGAGCTAGAAGGTATTATGCTCAGTGAAATAAGCCAGGCGGAGAAAGACAAGTGCCAAATGATTTCCCTCATTTGTGGAGCATAACAATGAAGCAAAACTGAGGGAACAAAACAGCAGCAGATTCACAGTGGTTACCAAAGGGGAGGGGTGGGGGGAGGGCGGGTGGGGAGGGTGGGAGAAGGGGATTGAGGCGTGTTATGTTCAGTATACATGGTGGGGGGTATCAAGGGGAAAACAGTGTAGCAGAGAAGGCAAACAGTGAATCTGTGGCATCTTACTATACTGATGGACAGTGACTGCATTGGGGTATGGGTGGGGACTTGATAACATGGGTGAATGTAGTAACCACATTGTTTTTCATGTGAAACCCTCATAAGAGTGTATATTAATGATACCTTAATAAAAAGAAGAAAAAAAGAAGGGACCCCTTGACCTGGTGTTGAAATTTCCCATCATAGCCCTGACTTTCTCTTGTGAAAACCATTGATTAAACTGTTTCAGGGAAAGGTCCCAGTGTTTCTCCTGCCTTTGTGTTTGGTTAACTTCATCGTCCTGGGTCTTGCCCTGGAATATACTTAATCAATACTTACCTATTGACAGAGGGTGTTATTTTATTATTCCTCTGTGTGGCTGATTTGAAATTATGCCAGACATTCTGTGAGCATCACCTGCCAGTTTTCCTTTTCACCCAGATTAACCTGCAACTGTATTCAAGCTGTATAGCAGGTCAGCTTCCAATTTCTAGCTGCCTCTGAAAGTCTTAATTATTCACTGGTATTTGTGGAATTTGCAGCAAGGTCTTTAATTATCTTATGATAACATGTTTGGTGGCTTCTGGGTGATCTTTTCCAAATAAATGAATAGTTAATCTGCTCTGATTGTGGAGGGGCTGATGAGGTATGCACATTGCGGTGCATGGGGGAGAACCTAGCTTTGAGCTCTGATTTGGAGGGTTCTGGGTTTGAATTTGTGGCTCTGCCTTTGCACTGTGTTCTTGGCCTAAGTGCTTCATCCCTCTGAAGATAAAGTTAGGCATCTAAAAAGTGAGAATAATAATTCCTACCTTTTGGGATGGGCATAATAATAAAAGATAATGTAAATAAAGCCTCTTATACCATGTATTGCACAGAATATTTGCTCAACAAGTGGCAAATTGTATTAAGAACTTAAGAATGGAATGCCATATGCATTGTATGAGAGAGTGAATGATGGAAACTCGATTTAGTTTAATCAGAGGGCTGCACTGAAGCCATGCAATTAAAAATTACATTGAAAGCAACTTTTTAATTCATATGAATGAGGTAGCGTGGAATGTAAGGTAGAAAACATGAGCAACTAGAATTGTCCATTATTTCTACTTCACATCAACCAATAATCAGTAGTCTTTTTAATATGCGTTTGTTTACTAATAGCCGTGCCCAACATCATTCTTTAGGTTCCCAGCCTGTGCTCAGACTTGGGCTAAATCCTGAGGCGTGAGGCTCTGGCTGCAGAGCAGGGTAGAGGGGTGTTCCTGATGGGGTCCTCTTGTTCCCGAAGAGGCAGTGAGCCCAGAGCTCCTGAGAAGCAGGTCCTTCCTCCGCTGTGTGAGGACAGCTTGCATTGGAAACACAGGTAAGGGGAAATTGCGTACATTCCCTGAGTTGTAACTTTATCTCCGGTGCAACAAGAAGGTACCTCCCTGCTGTTGTTTCAGCTGATAGCTGCAGTCATTCAGATAGTGTGAATTCATTGGATAATGCTCTTTGACAGAAGTCATGTTAGAATTAATTTTGTAGTCATTTGAGATGCTTTGAAATGCTGCCAGTCATGCTGGATTCCTTAAGAACTATAAGGGTGCTGAGATGAGTCATCCCCCATTGCTTGTTTTCTTCCCCCCTATTTTCAGCAGAAGACAAAGCGTTCCCTCTCCCCTCTGCCTTTCTCTTCTGTGCCTTCTTTGAGATCTCTGGCCTGGCAGCTGCAGACCCTGCACAGCAGGAAGGTGCGGACTCCTGCAGCGGCTGGCTGTGTGCATGCTGAGGCTCGAGAATGTGAATTTCCTGTAAGGGCTTTGTTGTCTCCATAGCAACTGGGGCAGCATTCAGAGTGTTGCCATTGAGGCAGCTGGGCAGCCACAGGTCCTGGCATTTCCTTTTGAAAAACGAGATTGTGGATGTGTATATTACATAATAAGTGAGTGTGTTCCTGGAAACATTCACCCTACATTCCTGAGAGGAATACGTCACTATAACAGGAGGACTTGGTTTGGAAAGATAAGGAATCGCTAAATAAATGGGCTCTTTCCATTGCCAAGAACCTCTTCTTAGTGTAGGCCACATTGCATAGGGGCAGAGTCCACCTATGAGCTTATAGCCAGCTCCATTCTAACACCCTGGTGGTTAAAGATGGGCCCTGTGTTTGTGGAAGGTGAGGGTTTTCCACCGGCTCCTCCCAGGTGGTAGTGACTGACCAATGGCCACTGCACCCTTCATATCCGCCAGGGCTGATTTCTTCCTGCATCTTCTACTGTGGGTCATGCATGGTATGGGACTTGCTTTCCATTCCTCCCTTGGATTACAAATGAATAGTCAAGGTAGTGACGTTTTCACGCCCATTTCTCCGATAATTTGGGGAGATGCTGTTTAGTATTCAGTGTATTTAATATTTAGAGGAAACTCTCCAGAACAATGTGTACGGTTGCACCATAGTCCTGCCATGGAAGGAGCCTTGGTTTGGATCACACACTGACATTTTCTGGATGCAACCTGTATGCCAGGCTCTCCTAAGGGCACGACTTTCTAACCTCCTAGCCCCATTGCCCTGTGAACTAAGCAGGGCTGGCTGCCAGCTGATATCCCGTTGTGTGGCTCACAGTGGTGGGCTGTCAGTGTCGCTTGTCACTGGTGGGCACCTGCACCGTGCTAGTCCTTAGATATTTTAAATATCACACTGTGAAAGAGTTATTACCCCTTTTCTTTAAGAATCTAAAGAAAAACCCAAATTTGCAGCAAAGGACTCTTCTAGCCAGTTGTCTTTTCACAAACAGCTAAACTATTTCGGTTTACCTTTTAGATTCTGTTAACAGTAGCGCTTCAGTGGGACGTTTCTGAGAGCCATCCTGCATAAAGAACTTACATACCTTTTACCTCTCCCCCCAACATATAAAGCGAAGGGTGTTTTTGTATTTTCCCATGAACACAACCCACAGACTACCAGGCAATACATACGTATGTTTCTCTTTTCTCTTCATTCATTGTGTGTGGTTACATTTAGAAGCAGTTTAAGAAGATTTGTGACGAGACAAGTGAACAAGCCTTTATGCTATTGACCAACTGTCCGTGTGAGCAATTGCTGTAATAGTGATGGACGGGGAATCTATACCTTCAGACTCGTGGGATGTATTCTATTCTCCCAAGAAATTGGGCAGAGATGTTCGCCACAGCCCCATTGGCTGAACGGCTGAAAGCTACTGCCTAAGGTTACAGAATGTAAAGTGATCCTCTGATTTCAAAGAGGAATGTACCTGACTGAGAGCATAGTCGGTGTGGTTCAGTTTATAAATTTAGATTTCAGTTTGATGAGTTTATTTTAAAAGCACAATAGGACTGGAAGAGTTCTTGCTAATCACTTTCTCTATGCCCGACAAGTGGATAAAAAATATGTAATAAATGCAAGTGGTCTGAGACGGGAAAGAGTGTGCATATCATTGGTAATTTTAGAGTATCATTATACTTTAAACTCCCCACGTGCTCTTGTCAAATGAACACGATCCACCGTCTTAAGGCAATTTAAACTCAGCAATTTTTGGTGAAACTGTATTCGATAGATCTATTTAAAAATGTTCAAAATGAGTAGTTACTTGGTCTCAGATTATAGAACTGGGGTTTATATTCTAAACATAAAATCACCCTGAACTCTCTAATATTAACTTCAAATCCCTCAGCCTAGTTTAAAAATGCATGTGAGTCATTTATAATGTATGCCGGTCCTCTTGCTACCTGCCATTTCTCATTGCTGAGGGATGCGCAGGGCAGCCTGGCATTTGACTCTGCAAATGAACAATTCAGAAAACTCAAGGGAGAAACTCATTCCGGAATGAAATATTCATTTATGTTTTTATTGCCCATCACCTTAAACTGTCCTTTGAATGCAAATGTTAACAGGATGATTAGTGATTCCAGTTAGCCTTTCCTGTAAAGGAACAAGAAAAAAAGTAAATTTGTGATGAAGTTTAGCAGCAAAGAAATATCTTTTCTTCACCTTCCCACATTTATCGACTCCCTCAAGTGGGAAGAAACTGAGGAATCAGAGGATATGCTTTGGGAAAGAAGCAACTGCCGGTGTGTGTCTTTGTAGACGCGTTTGCATATATAGTCTGCTTTGCAGCAGGACTATCAGGAAATCCTATTTTGCTGTGAGTGACGTATAGAGAGCGTTTCTCCTGCGTAATACCCAGAACACCTCGAGGAAGTGCGTATTTATAGTCAACCTGAGGAAAGTAGACTGGGTTGAAGGATCCCAGGGGCCCACAGAAGGGCTAAGTGCCCAGACAGGGAAACGCAGTCAGTGAGAAATTGGCATCCTGAGGAGCGACGTTAGGACACACAGTCAAAGGCGTTGCAGTCATAAGGGGACTGAGCAAAGACAGAGGCTGACATTCTCTGCTGTGGTCGCTGGGGAGGCCGGTCTGCCAGGAGACAGGAAGGCAGTGCAGGGGATTGTAGATAAATACAGCCGGGTCAGGACTCCGACTTCCACCGCTCCATCCTGGATCACAGGTTCAAGTATTATATTACGTTCAAGTGTAGACATTTAATTACTTTGCAAACCTGAAATCGTTCTGCTTAGTGAATTTGTGTTTTGGTTTTTCAAATACGTATTTTGATTTTTGTTATTAACAACACAAAATTATCTCCCTTTTCGTTGGTGTAAGAATACTTCACATGAGATTTACCCTCCACAAATTTGTAAGTGCACAATGCGGTATTGTTAACATGATAGAGTGTGGGCACAATGTTGTACGGCAGATCTCTAGAACTCACTCTTATTGCCTAACTGAAACTTAGTATTTGAAGAGCAAGGGGGCCATTTCCCCCTTTTCTCAGCACCTGGAAACCACCATTCTCTGCTTCTATGTGTTTGACAAATTTTGAGGGATTTTTGCTGTTGAGCTGTCATATTTCTTACATATTTTAGATATTGACCCCTTAGCAGATGTATGGTTTCCAAAGATTTTTCCCATTCAGTAAGTAACCTTCTCATTTTGCTGTTTTTTTCCTTTCTTGCAGAACCTTTTTAGTTTTATGTCTATTTGTCTATTTTTGCTCTTGTAGCTTGTGTTTTTGGTGTCATAGCCAAGAAATCATGGCTTAGACCAATGTCAGTAAGCGTTTTCTCTATGTTTTCTACAAGTTTTATGGTTTCATGTCTTACGTTTAAGTCCTTCATTCATTTCAAGGATTACTTTTTGTGAGTGGTGTTAAGATTGGAGTCTAATTTTATTCTTTTATTTGTGGATAGCCAATTTTCCCAAAACCATTTGTTGAAGAGATCTCTCATTTTTAAAGCAGATGTGTAGAAGTAATTATAACACCAAGGCTTTTAGCTAATCATTAGGCTGCCTATGTTATGCTCTTGCTCTCCAAGTGGTATGCTGGGAAGCCCCTGTTGACGTGTGGATACATACGCACATAGATATATCACATACACACCATGCACGTATACATTGTCCAGGTAACCTGGATGTATATGCTCACAGTGGCTGCAGCCTTTCACTGTTAGTCCCCAAGCCATAGGCTTCCTTTCTTCCTTGCAGAGGGTCATATTCCCTCCCACCCCCACCCTCCTGTAATCTTTGGGTGCATTCTATCATTTTTTCGGTCTGTAGATTCTTATTCCTCCAGCTTTACTGTATAATGGAGTGGAGAGGTCACCCCTGTTTCCTTTCTTTGCTGTGCCATTCTGTCCAAAACGCAGAGAGACACTTTTGTTTTCCGGATATTTATGGTATTAACTTTAGGGATTTAAAAAAAAAAACCTGATAAAATATTAGAGAATTTACAAAGTTTCCAGTCCCTTCTTAAATGTCATCAATTCTTGCTTGCTTTGGGTTTTCTTGTGATTCGTTGGTTGGAATGCTTTACGGAAATATTCAGCTTTCCAATTTTATGATTGAGAGGTTACAGCTCCTCAAATGCTGTTTTCCTTCTGACTCTTTTTTTCATTCTAATTAAAGGCTAAATGTGTACAGATTTTTTAAAAAAGCATCCCAATATTTCAAGTGCGCAATTTGCATCTCCAGACCCCAGGCTAGGTCATTCCTTTTGGGTGGTCATTAGGTCATAGATATTCTGGTGCTCTTCTATTTTGGGGCACTAGGTAGGATTTTAGGCATGGCCTTGTGTCACAATTTGGCCAGGGAAATTGGTTGGAAGAAACATGACTCTCTTCTGGGTCACTTTGGGCCAGTGCATCATTCGTTATTTTTGTTTCCTTGTACCTAAGTGAACATAAAGATACCTGCTATTTTGGAGTCTCCATCAACCTGGGAACCCAAGTGATTAAGCAAAGAATAGAGCTCTCTGTATGCTGGTCAGATAGCATGAGTAAAAAATAAATTGTTGTATGAAGTCATTAGAATGTTAGGATTGTTTGTTATACAGCATAACTTAGCCAACCTGACACACGTTTAATTGGCAGCCCTCTGTTCTAATAAAAAATGCTGCAATGTGCTTCTCAGGTCGTCCTCCAGGGCCGAGGCACTCATTTGCTACACATTGAGATTCAAGCCAGGAGCTATGTAGAGCAGTCAGTTGATCGTAATATAAATGAAAGAATGGCATTTGAAAAATACTTCAAATGAATAGAGGGCAAATATGATGATGGTGATCTGCGTGGCCTCCATGGTGACAGAAGCTACCAAGTGGGTAAGTCTCATTTACGAATGACAGATAAATAAGAACAAAACAAAACAAATGTAAAGCCGGCGGGGAAAGCTGCAGAACTGAAAGCAGTATCATCCTGAAATCACTGAAGGAGAGTGATTCCTTCCAATATAAGCAAATTTATATGAGGAAATATAAAGGAATCCTAGGAAGCTGTTTGGAATCCAAAATATGATGCAAGGCAACAAGCCAGAGACTGAAGGCCAAAGGGGGGAAAATACACTAAGATGGGAAACCATGAGGAAACAAGATAGATGACCTGAATAAAGAGCACAAGGAGTTAACAAGGTGATGGTGGAACTAAGGTGGGCACCTGAGGCTAAGATTGTTTTGAGAGGGGGAAAAAGACATAACTGAAAATTTTCCATTGTTTAAAAAAGTACTCCTAAGAAAATGAGTTGACATTTTATGTGCTTAAGAAGAAAAAAAACCCATGTATATAAAGCATAAAGAATTCAGTGGAATGTCTACCTGGGCATGAAGTCCAGTATCCTTCCTTCCTTTTGTAGGTGATGTAGATTCCCATTTATTTTTGGAGCAATCCGGGCTGCGGTTATCAATCAAGTGAAGCTGCAAAAAACTTCAAAACTGACCTTGGGATTCGGGGTCATCAGTTTGGATGCCCATCCTCTGGACAGAGCTGAGCATGTAACCCAAGCCAGACCAATATCATTCGTGCCTGAAACTTGTGTTAAAGTAATCAGGAAAAAGAGTTCTCTATGTGACAGTAATATGTTCATGGAATTGTTGACAGCTGTCTCTTTATTTCTATGTAGAAAGCTTACTTGGGAATAAAGCTAATTATAAAGAGCATAGAGGAGGAGAGAGTGTGAAACAAAACAGCCTCAGTGACATGGTTTGACCGTGGGACCAGCTGCCCTTGGGTTTTTCAGTATACGAGTCAATACTCTTTCTTGGTTAAATTGAGTGAATTAGGTTTTTGTTGCTTATAACTGACATAAGTTCATATAGTCTTGGTCCATGCTCTGAAAGAGTGGGCATCAGAAGATAATGGAGAAGCACCTACAGATTTTCAAGAAGAAAAGTATTATAATTTAAGAAGCTATACCAAACTCAGGTGACTTTCTCAAGTGTAACTTCTGGGGAAGGCATGCATAGATCAACAGGGATCCAGAAAATATAGCACCCCTGAATTCTTCCTAAAGAGGTGTTTGATATCTTAGCCTAGTTTGTGAATGTGGTCTGGTTTACAGATTGGTTGACCAGCTGCCCTCTGTCTACTCGAGAAGAGTTGATTGCCTGCTGTGCCCACAGTCCCCTGGGAGAAGCTCAGAGATGTTCATCATTGTTCCAACATGATCCCAGGACACCAAGATGTTTAGACCAAGATGGGAGATTTATATCAGTGGAACCCTCTGTGCTTGATTTATACCTGTGCCCACAATCAGCCCTCTGAGCTGTGTGACCATGGGCTTACCTATGAAATATTGTCAAGAAATTTGAATATGATACATTCAGAAAGCATCAGCAGACAGATATACTCAGAGAAAGCTCTATAGCAATTTAAACCATTTTTTCTTTAAGCCTTTTGTTGAATTAAAAAAATTGGCAACAAGTTATTATAAAGCTATACCTGTTAATATATAAAATTTATGCAATTTTGAATATGCCACATAATTATCACACATAAAAATATGCATAGCAAAGATTAACTATAGCCAAATGCTAACAGTGTGAATGTTTATGTTCTCTATTTTTATACTTTTTGGTATTTTTCCAATTTCCATAAACTTGTGCTATTTAAAAAAAAATTTTTTTTTTAAAGATAGCGGGAGATGAGAAATGGCCACCCAGACAATACTTGAAAATACCCAGTCAAGGAGCAGACCTGGATTTCTGGCCCTGTGGCTTTCAGGAGTCTGGCTTTGTCTTTCTGTCTTGGGAGGTTGAAGGTAGTAGGGACTCCTGGTCATGGAGACATGCTCCAGGGCTTTGCCAAATGTGAAAGTCCTCCTTGCCCTGTCTCTGCTGATTAATGAGAATCTGCCATCCTTCTTAAATATCTCATCATGTCAGCACTGTCCATGGATATGGTATGTAATTCCCTGTCTAAGTAGATGAGTAACAATGATGGTTTCCTAAACCATGATCTTTTCCTAAACTATTCCAACTTCAGTTATCTTCATGGAAATCTAATACTTGGGGATATTTTGCAATATTTCCAAATGTGAAAATAACATCAATTAAGTAACAACTGTTGGAATATTTTTGCTGTCTTTATCCCATACTGCCTGTTTGTGATCCAAATACTATGTCAGAGCTTTACCCTCAACTGAAGGAACATAATCTACTTGGAAGGACAACCTAATATAAATTACATAGCATGGCATCAGTCACACAAAGGAATACATAGTTGAATCTCATAGCTTATTTCAAACTCTGGACATATAATTCACTCGAAGGAATGTGCTAACTGGAAGTGAAAATCAAGTAGAATGTAAATGGTGTTAAAGAAGAAGAAAGATTGTCGACATGGCTATCTTTTGAAAGACTTCAGATATGCAACCAGAAAAACTCATAAATATGGACAGTTTATTGCCTGGGCATTGGCAGGTCCTGTCCTGGGCTCAGGTGGAAGAGGTAGTATTTGTGCAAATCCGAATGGAGGGCAAGCCAGCCTCCCACCTGGGTCCTGGTGCTTCCTTTCTACACAGTGAGCGGTTGGTGTCAGAGTCAATGAATCCAAAAGTTAAAGAAAAATCAGTTTTATGGCTGTTGGTCACTTCAGATGTTATACGTTTTTTATGAGTTTGATGATCTTACTGGCAGCTCAAATCCCAGGCTCCAAGGTGTGTGAAATTCTATCTTCAAATTGATTACAAAATACACAGTGCAGATCCTCAGTCATATATACAGTTTAAAGTCTTGCCTTGTGAATACAAAGATGCTTAGAAGTCATCAAAATCATGTCATGAAGAAAATATTTCTCATTGATGAATAATGGGTTAATCATACAAATCAGATCTCTATCAAGAAGGCAGTAAGAAATTACTACATTGGGTCTCTGGAATGAAACTATGAGGTGATTTTTGAATCTACCCTTCAGCATCACTCCTTCCTACTCCTAAGGATAGACATTCTCCAAGGAACCATGCTTTCCTTCTTTGCTCCTTTTTCCTCAGCTTATCCTTTGATGGACTTGGCCGACCTCAAGGTTTCAAATACCTTGATGAACTCTCCCATTTTTGCCAGAAATTAATTAGTTCTACATGTATTTATAAAATATTCGTAGCATGCCAAGATAGTTTCTAGGGATGGAGGAGAGAGCAGTGAATAGGGCAGAAGTGGTCTCCACACCTGAAAGAAGTCAAAGCAGATATTGCTTTTGGGGGATGGATAGGGCAGTGGAATGAGGGGGCGTCTCAGGCACTGGTCGTGTTCTCCTTCTTGATAACATGTGACTTAGTGAAAATTCATTAAGCTGTTTACTTAAAAATACTTTTCATTGCAGTTTAATTATTCAGAAAATGCCCATATCCTTTGTGTACAGTTTGATGAATTTTCACAAAGGGAACATAACTGTGTAATCAGCAAGTAAATGAAGACATAGACCCTTCCTGACCCCTGAAAAGCATCTCCTTTACTCGTTTCCTGTCACTTCCGTTCTGCCTTCAACAAATATAGGCCAATCGTGTTCCTTTTTGCACTTCATTTAGTATGTTCTTTTGCATCTGACTTCATTGAGTATCGGGTTTGATATTGTGCATACGGTGTATTGCTCGTTCTTGTCGAATAGTATTCCTTGGTGTAAACATAATGCAATTCTTCATCCATTCAAGGTTTGATGGACACCTGGGCTGTTTCTTTTTTTTTTTTTCGTAACAAATAGAGCTGCTGTGAACGTACTGTACATAATTTTTGGTGAGCATATCTGTAGAGCACATTCCTAGGAATGAAATTGCTGGGGTATAGGTTTATTGACTGCTGCCCATCAGTTCCCCAATATGGTGCAATAAATTATACCCCAGGAGGTTAGAGTGTTGTTCCAGATCCTCGCCAGTAGTTGGTCATGTCTGTCTCTTGAGTTTTAGCCGTTCTGATGTGTTGAAGCTGCACACTTGTACACTTTCTTGTATATGTTACACTCTAGCAAAGACATTGCTTAAAACAATAACTTCATAGATCTATCTTCATACTTCCTATAAAACCTTATCCTCCTTTTTATCTAACAGTCGTCCACCATCATTCTTGGCTTTCGAACCTTAGAATTGTTTGACTCATCTCATGCTCTTGTGTCCTTACATCAATTAAGTCAAATCCTATTGAATGTACTTCTAATTCACTTCCCAAAGCCCACAGGTTGCACAGATCACCTTTTTCTGTGGGCTCATGCAGTGCTTCAAAGAGAAGAGTTATACCCCAAAGGACAAGTAGGGCTGCCAGGTAAGCAGAGGTATCATAAAAGAATGTCTGTAAGGGAGAAGAGTGTGCATAAATGTAGGAAGGAAAATAATGCTATTCTATGCTGTAGCGTCCTGAGCTTTTTGATGTGGCTGAGGCATGGGGAAGAGATGGGAAGGATAGATAGGAGGTAGATGATGGAGGAGTCTGTTGGAATGCTAATCAGTTTGGACTTCTGTGATTACAAATTGGAGAGAGCTACTAATCTTCCAAATAGGAGGACGGATTTGTGCTTTAGAGAGATCAACGTCCTAATGAAAACCAGATCAGAAAGGCAAGTCTGTTCTTAGGGAGACCAATTAGGACACAGTTGCAATATTCTCCCCCAGATGATACATTTTGAATATCTTAGCAAAAATAGTGACTGTGTATATGACAGTGAAGACATGAAAGCACAGTGTTAAGATGGTAGGATTGACAAGCGCTAATGGCTGGAAAGGTGATGGAGAACGAAGGTGGTGTGATACCTCCGAATTGTCATGGATGATTAGGACATAGTGGTGCCATCTACAGGGATAGCATCCTAAGGGAGACGAGGTAGGGAGGACGGAAAGAGAATGCACTGAAGTTTGACTGTGGTGGGGCTGATGTGTAAAGAGAACATTCAGGTGGAGAAAGTCCCGTTGGCAGTTAAAAACATGATTCTGTAGGCTTACGAAAGAGATGGACTAGGGTATGTCATTGGCAGCTTCCCTGGGGTGATGGGAAGGACAGAGAGGCATGAGGTCCCTCAGAAAGGACCAGGGTGAGAAATGGGGTCAAGGATGGAATCGTGAGGAACACGACCATCGAGGTGGCAGGCTGAGAAATTGGAGCCCACGAAAGAGAACAAAACTAAAATGTATGTTGCCTTGATGCCTGAGAGAGTAAGCAGCTCCTAAAAGGTGGAAATGGCTGATAGTGTGAATGAAGTATTGTAGAAAGGGCAAGGGCAACAGGGACTGAAAAGCAATATGTGGTTTTGACAAACTTGAGTTCTGTATCTGAGGTCAAAGCCAGAAGATGACAGGCCAAGAAACAGGAGGTGGACAAATAGCTTCCCAAGGACTGTTCTTTCAAGAAGTTTGTCTCTCAAGAGGGGGAAATGGCATTATAAAGGACTCAGGGGCTCCTTGCAATCCTGTCTCCCTAAAAGGTGTAACACAGTATCATACAGATAAGCAAGTGTTCACTCTGAGAGTGTTGGAGTAAAACATACATTATTTCTCTTCCCTTTACTGGCTTATTATAATGGTTTTTATTGACTAATGAGCTTGAGGTCAGCATTGAAACATGTTTTTGCCTCAGTAATGTCAGTTAGACTTCCAGGTGTACATAATCTAGGTTGAAATACATACAAATCCCCAGATGGCTTTTCCCAGAATACTTTTATGTGCTTATATCGAAATGTTTTCTGGGACATCTACTTTTCATTACACGAAGACGCAAATTTTATATTGACTTAGCACTACTATATTTTGATGATGTTATCCTCGAGAAAAGTTTGAATTAGGTGGATTTTTGAAATGGCAAAACGTAGAGGGAAGGAAACATTGATTTAGAAAACGTGACTAGAACTATTTTGAAATTCAGGGGAAGTGGCAGAGCCCATATGCCGACGCATACCGAGATGCGAGCTGCTATTCAGTTTAGGAAAACATCATCGTTGTTTGGGGTACAGGAAGCAAAGCCCTGGCCTAGATGGAAAGGGGGCGGTTACAGGGAAGGAACATAGAGGTGTTCTGCCTACTAGAGTAACACGAATTTTCCGTTGCCTCTTCTCGATCCAGGGGCTTCAGGAATCCAGGGCTCAAAGAGCAGGGAGACAGTAGGCGATGCCATTTCCTAATGGTGGACTGTGTTTTCTTTCCTGCTGAACCTCTAGCACCTAGACCCATGTCTGGTGAATAACTAGCTTCCCAGAAATATTTATTGGAGGAACGAAAGATCCTTTATAGAAGGAAGCAGGCTACAGAAATATGGGAAGATTTGAATAACAAATTCCCTATGCAAGAAGAGCAGGTGGATTTTAATCTGGTACCTGATACTCAGATTTTAGTAATTTTTTATTGTTTGCTACCATTCCCCTCTTTTAGCGAGGTCTTTGGCAAAGTCTGTTAGATGTGGTGGGGCAGGTTGGTGGTGCCTCAGGAAATGGGGGAGGAGCAGTGTCCCTGGGGGTGAGAGGCGGGGGAATGGGCTGCCCCATGACAGCAGGAAGCCCTACTGTGATGGCGAGTGAGCAGGAGTTCAGGGGGAGGTGAGGAGAGGGGCCCCGGAAAGCCTCGGCCCTGACCAGGGGTTTGGACAGGGTATAGTGTAGGAACTGGAAGTTCCCACAGCAGTGGGACGAGCATTTATTTATCCGGATGTCGGAGAAAACAGTGGTCCAGCATAGGAGCATGCAGCGTACAATGGGAATCTCAAACACTCACCCTGCATGCGCTGCTGCACGCTCCCTCCCTCCCACACTCTGCCACAGACGCGGTGCATCCTGTGAAGTGTAGGTATGCACGGAGCGATTGAAAACTCGGAGCCTTCAGTGGCCCTGTTCACCACTGGGTGTTGTATGAAAGACACGCATCAGAAAGGACACGAGAGATCCTCCACTTCCCTAGATCTCAGTGCCTGCCTCCCTGGGGTGTCCAGCATCCATTTCTTAAGCAGAGTTCCTCTGGATGGCTGAGCATCTTGGTGCTGAGGGATGAGCATTGAGAACCAGGCTTGCAAACCGTAACCCATTGCTGGTAATGTATCTGCATTTTCACGGGTGCCTTCTTAAGACTGTATCCTGACCCTCGCCACACCCCAAACTTCAAGCAGTTGCTGGAAAATGAGAGCTGGTGGGGAGAGAGTTTGTGGAGAAGGAAGCCTCAGAGGGCTCCTTAAAGCCCGTATCACTGGGGAAAGGCTCCCTGCTCTATGGGGAAGTTGGGTGCTGGCCCTAACACGGTCTTCAGTTCACTGAATCTGGCAATTGATGAGCACCTTGCTCTCTGGAAGGGTGCAGAATCCGTGTTTTCCGGTAACAGTCTTACTCAGGAGCTTTGTGTGGAAACCAGAGCTAGCTGGTTGGGTGACTGCTCTCAGGGGAGTGGGGGCGGTGCTGTCGGTTCATCCTCTCCTGCGCCGATCTCCTGTACAGCCCCTTGGGAAACGCCTCAGAACATCAACGGGCTTTTGCAGCACGAGTGAGGCTCACTGAACTAGCAGGTCTCCCGGAGCTCGTGAAGCATGTGTGGGATTTGCTGTTGCTCTGTATGTGGACATCTGATGTGCCTGCAGAGCCCCCCCACCTCACGTTAGGTTAGGGCTCCCTGAGATGGGAACCAGGATTTTGTTTTATGATCTCGACCTGTCTGAAACATAGGGGCCAGCCCTATCGCTAAAAATATAAGGAATGGTATGGGCCAACCAAGACTCATTATTATGCCATTTATAAGTTTTCAGGAGAAAGACTGCATAAATTCCATCCAGTATCTGAGGCTCTGCTGGGATGGAAAGTCACCAACAGCCTTCAGTTTGGTTCTTCCTACAAGTTTTATTTTCTGTGGTGTGGTGGCGGGGTGCACGGGGTGCACAGGGTATGGTAAGAGCCCATCAGAGTTAACAGGGAATTGCAGACCTGTCCTAGATTCCTGAATCCACAGTGGTACACAATGAATGACTCGGTCCATGTAAGAGGTGTTTTCCTAAGCACATCGGAAGAAGACGAGATGCGTGAGTGTTTGGCGTTGTACTCAGATCACGTGTCAGATTTTGTAGGCACTCAGTCAAGTGGAAGAAGAAAATAGAACAACATCCACCTCTTGTTCAAGCAAAGGACAATACAATGACAGTAAAGATCTGGAAATATACAAGCAGTCACAAAACACGGCTAGACAATCCTGTGGCCGCAGGCTGCACGTTACCCATCTGTAGCAAAGGGCATAATATTATGCGTGAGGGAGAAAAAAAAAACTATGTGAGTCACGTTAATTGGATTCAGGGGACGGTAGTGTTTGCCTGAAAGACAGGGAGTGCGGATGAACTGGTTCACAGGTGGGAAAAATTGACAAGACAGCTTCATTCGATGATACCACACATTTGCTCTCTCTAAGCACTGTTCCAGCTGTATCCCACAACATCTGGTATGTTTTATTTCCATTAGCATTCACTTCAAAATACTTCAGTTGCCATTTCCTCTTTGGCCCGTTGGTTATTTACAAGTGTGTGGCTGGATTTGAAAATATTTGGAGGTTCGTTTGTCTTGTTACTGATTTCTGTTTTAATTATACTCTGGTCTGAGGACATAATCTGTATGATTCCACTTGCTTATGACTTATGGTCCAGCATATGGTCTATCTTGGTGATGTTCTAAATGTCCTTGAAAAAAATGTGTATTATTCAGTTACAGTCTGTATACATTTCTTCTATAAATGTCAGTTGGTTGAACTTGGTTAATAATGTTTTCCACGTTTTGTCTTAACTGAGAAAAATGTAAAATGTTTCTTCAAAGGTATGGCAAATGATGACTAAGGAGGATTGCATAATTTTCCAAAGAAACAAAAGCCACCTGGTCCTTCAGTAAAGCCAAACTAAACCCAAATTTTTATTATTGAGGTAAGAAATAGAGGTATTTGATTTAGATGGCCTAAGTTGACTATAAAGAGGGTAAACTTGCAGTTTACTTTTCCTGTTCAATTATGGTGAGGTAATGATTTTATACTTTTTAGTTGAAGACATCTATCCTAAGGACACCCGATACTGGTATATAAATATCTATATTTGTGAAGCAATAAAAAGGGAAAATATTTACATAAAAATACAATCTGCACTTTATGCAGAATACAACTCTATTGACAAGCTGCTCTGGCCCAGGTGAACTAGGACCCGATTTCAATACTTGGATGGAACAAATTTTACTAGTTTTCTGTTGTGTAAAGTACTTAAGATATATACATTAAATTAGACATATATTGTTAATGCTAACCTAAAATGCTGAGACGCGTTATACGGTAATCTGTAATTTTTGCATGTTCTCAAAGTAACAGAATGTTTTAGTTGAATTGTAAATTTCACCAGATAATCTTTTTAAATGCTCCTTCCTTCTTGTTTCACTGCATAGAGTTAATATACTTTGATATAATATTAGAAATATGCAAATGCTGAATTGGTAACTCTTTACAACAGCTTGTTGTCTGTCACAAGAGCAAGCCGACTGTTTATAACAGACATCCCTTCCCTAAGCCTGGGTCAGACTCAAGCTTGGTCCATGCTAATGAACACACTTTTAGGTAGACCTGTCCATGCTTATGCCTGTGTGCCCACGTCCCATCCCCACAGAAACAGTTCATGTTGAAACATATCCTGTGTGCTGGCCCTGCTTTATCTTTGAGCTACACAAGGTTGTTCTGGGGTCACGGGACATCCTACTGAAGAAAACAGACTATATCTGTAGTCCCCGAGAATGGGCTGCTCCTTTTGATCTCCTGTCTGTCGGCAGGTGGAATTGTATTTGGTCTCCAAAGGAGAATGTAGCTCAAAGGCGGTGGTATGGCTCAAGAATTCGAGCTCTGTTGTCTGTTTATCAGATGCCAGTGGCATTTCTCAGGGTCAGAAACTCTTCCATTCACACTGGATGGCTTTCTAATTGATTGAGACACAGTACGCATGTTTATCAGAGCCCAGCATTTTTAATGCTTTGGAAATAACCACATTGCTCTTGCTATTTGACCTGTATACAGGATTCAGGGTGCTGAAGAGTTTGTTGAAGCCCAAAATGGTGTTTACACCAAACTCAAATATCTAACACATTTGATGGCAGTGAACTCAAATTAAGCTTGGTGGTTGGCCCCCAGGAAACCTGTGGACATTTCTGACGCTGTCTTTTATCGCCTTGCTGATAGGAGAGTTGTACTGCATGGCACATCATAGGGGAGGTGTGGTGCCTAGCAAACCCACTGAATGCAGAAAAGCTGCCCTGGAGGCCCCCATGCCATTCGGAGACGCTGCTCTAGAAGCCACACACACGCAGGAAAAGAATCCAGCCCTGTATGTGGTGCTACACTGCACAGCCTAGCTACCTTTCCTCCAGACTAAAACCCATAAATTCCTCTTACTTTTCCTCAGTGCTCTTAAAATCAAACTTATTAACAATCAGCATGACAATCCCCCTTGTCATTTTGACATCCAAGGAAGTAAAAACGCCTCTATGTCATTGTCTGAAGCTAGAATTGCACAGTTTTACTTGTAACACAGAATTTTCTCCACACTTTTTATATACGTTAGATGTTTCCAGGTTGTAGCTCCTATCTAATTGAGGGGTAGATAGTTCATTGTTTTATTCATAAATCTACAGAGTATTTCACCATTTTGGGAAATCATGTTGACAACAGGAATACCACCCATGGTGGCTGAGTTGCTATTTATTTATATCATTTTATATCAGTTCCATTACTCTGTCATCACCCTTGATCAAGAGCTTTTTTGTCACTTCTGAGATCGTTCTCTGTAGTAACCTGCAATTCTGCAGGGAGAAAAACACACTGGAGACTCCATTAGAGTTAGCAAAGAATTACAGATCCTTCCAGAGGTTACAGACATTAATCAATTTAAAATATACAGACCGGTGTTGTCTACAGGTAATTTAGAAGGGAGCTGGCCTGTATGGTGCAAATTATGAAACTGTTTCTGCATTTTGAGGAAGCACAACAAGAACACTAGCAGGTCCGAGTCACTGACTGATGTCTCTGTGAGGCATGGCCAATTATTTGCAATCCTGTCTTTCATGAGTAAAGAGCAGACCTAAATGGACTCATAAAAATACCACTTAGCAGAACTACTCAAGTTCAAGTACTATGTAATTTGGGGCTTTTTCATTATGTTTTCTTCTATTTGAAAGGGCTATTTTTTAATATAAAAGGCTTAATTTCTTTGGATTTTGTTTGATTCAATGTGATAAGCGTACATTGAGTGCTCCATATTATAGAGATGTGCATGAAACTATCCCTTAACCTTATGATAGACATTAATGGGGACTATGCTTCCAAACAACGGTAATCTAAGGCAAATTTCCCATGACAGATAAAAGCCCTAAATGAGTTTAAAAGAGGAAGAGTGTCTTCCACATTGAAAAGCACTAGGGAGCAGTTGCATTCAAGAGCAAATATTTGGGGCGAGTTTGAAATCCGGATAGGATTTTGTCAGTCTGGCTCAGGACATTAATAAGATCAGGGACATAAGAGAAAAAGTCTGGTTTTCCTGCAGATCAGTCAAATAAAAGGGGAACCAAGGTGTTTGAGGTCATAATGTGGAGGTGTTTAGAGGTTGGCATTTGGATATACAAGCTTTCCTTTTTTTCTAGTTTAGATTGTTTGTGTAGTATAAAGAGTCTAAGGTGTAGATCTAGAGCATTATTATCAGACAACTTTCCTCCCCTACTAATGGGCCCAGTCTCCACAGCCTTGTCCATTTCTCTGTATCTGAATCTAATAATTTCCTTTTAATTGTGTTTTAATTTTGCCTTTACATTTAACTCCTTAAATAAACTTCCAATTATATTTAAGAAAACAACTCTCATTTGTACATAGCGATCAAGTCAATGATAAACCATTATGCAAATCCTCTTAGTAGAACAGTATTCATTTCAGAATGTTAATGGATTATATACAACATAGAGGCTGAGGGAAATCTCTGCAAGTTTTAAACTAGGGTAGTCATCATGTTCCTATGGACTCTGTCTGGCTTTAGGCTTTGTGTGTGCATACACACACACACACACACACACACACACACACACACACACACACAAGTGAGGGTTTTGAAGTGTCCCTGAAGCCTTCAGTGACAAGTTGTTAATAAGTTTCATTTCAAGAGCACTGAGGAAAAGTAAGAGGAATTTATGGGTTTTAGTCTGGAGGAAAGGTAGCTAGGCTGTGCAGTGTAGCACCACATACAGGGCTGGATTCTTTTTCTGCGTGTGTGTGGCTTCTAGAGCAGGGTCTCCGAATGGCACGGGGGCCTCCAGGGTGGCTTTTCTGCAGCTTCCTTGGGCACCCATTTCCTCCATGCTCTCTCCAACATGATGCTCTGATGCTTTAAATGCACCAGACCAGAACATGACCTTCTGTACCTTCCTACTACAGAAGAGGAACTAGATTACATGGGAAAATGCCTTTCATGTTATGAAGATGCTTTCTAAGATCATTCAGTGCTGGCTTCTGTATTTTAAAAAATAACCAACAAACATCACAGACACCCATTCACATGTGGGCTGTGTGCATGTACACCTTCAACAAGGTAGACCTCTCCTCAGTGTTTTAATCCTTTGGGAAGTTGCTGCTGGAAGAGAATATGGTAATGGTCCAGGGGCTAAGCAGAAAAATGGTGATAGAGGCTCACTGGCTGAATGTGAAAGCACATGTTCCCTCTACCATAATACTCCAAGAGCAATTTAGGATACCACTGCTGTACAGATGGCCCTAAAGTGACACACCTGTCTTTGGTTTTTCATTATCTTAAGTGAGTGAGATGTTAATATGCAGACCTATATTTTCTTTCTGTTTGCATTTTTCTCGTATGTCTTTTTATGGATATAATTTATATTCTTACATATAGCACGTACTTGGGTTTTTAATATTGATCCAAGTTGGAAGTCCTTTCTTTTTAGGATGAGTTTTTTCCATTTATATTTATTGATAAAGAGATTCACTTGATTGTTTTATAAATTGAACTATTGTTGATGTACAATCTTATGTTGGTTTCAGTTATACCACACAGTGGTTCAATAGTTCCCCACATTATTAAATCCTCACCCCCTCTAGTGCAGCTACTATCAGTCAACATAGAAAGATGTTACAGAATCGCTGACTGTATTGTCCATGCTGGACTACCATCCCCATGACCAGCTTACACTGGAGATTCACTTCATCTTAATTCTGTCACTTTATATTATGTTATGGGTACTGTTTGTATTATTTTCTTTATTTTATGACTTTGCCATATGATCTGTAGGCTTCATGTATGTCTCTCTGATTATATAGATAGAAATTTAAGGCTATGTATTCTTCTGATAACTGCCTTTATAGCTTAAATAATATAATACATTTCTATATCTTGATTTATCAACTTCAGACAATACCTATTTACTCCCCACTCTATGACAACTTCCTGCCTATTGAGGGGGAGTAGAGGTGGACACAAATTATGTTAATGGTAAATATTAAAGTACTGATTTGGAGTGAGGGTCGGGGGAGATCTAAGCAGGGACATGAGAATAAGGGAAAAGGAAGAAGAGGAAAGAAAATTTCTAAATGTATAGGATGTGATTGATGGTCAACCATTCTGACTATGATTTCATGCTAAGCCACAAAGACTCATAGCAAATGCCTCTGTGTGTTTGTGATGTATGTGGGCTTCACCTAGCAGATCTGCAGGCAGGAACCCCCCGTGAATAGTCTATGGAGGGAGAAGGGAGGAAACATTTATCTTCCATTTCCCACTGGACAAGGTTCACTCCATGAGGAATATACCATACTACACTTCTGGAAGATAAAAATGCAATGTCTGCATCTAAATGTATTCAGGTTTTGACATCAGTTATGAAGGTCCAGTATGAATTGTCCCCCACCTTCACCACCCTGTCCAAGCCAATTGCCACCGTCAGTTTCATGTCCAGCCACTTCCCTGTTGTTTGGCAAGCCACACAGCCCTTGAACCATGGCTTTTAGCTGGTTTGTGTCCCCTCCTTGGGGAACCCATTCCTTTCTTCAGTTATTTAAGCATTCAGTGCCCTCTCTTTTCTCTGCAAGCTTTGTACTCACAGTCATATGACATTTATCTCTTAGCTGTGCTCTAATTACTTCATGTGCATGCATTTTAATCTCCTCAATTAGAGCAGACATGCCTGAAGGTCAGGCACGGGTCTATTAATGCTGAGGGGGAGACAGAAGCAGGAGATGGGAATGCAGGGTTAGTCAGGAGACACACGTGACTGGGTCCATTCGGAGGCCTTGAGAAAATGCTGCACAGTGTTCGGGCTCCTTCATTAGACATGAGGCGTTTTTTCATACCTAGGACTCTTACAGTGTCTTTTGGAATTGTTAAGAGTTCTGAAGTGGATAGATTTCACTTGTAAATACAATTACCTCAGCAAGCCATCTTAAACGGTTTCTGGAGTACATGGGAATATAAAATTTTTTTTTTAATGCCACAGGGGTTGGGGTTATTCAAATGAATGAAGGTGATTTGTGCTTTTTGTCATTTGTTGACAAGTGATTATAAAAGCACATTTGCTGATGCTTGTTTTGAAGAAACGCTGTCAATGAAAATTTTTCTTTAGCACAGGAGTATTTTGAAAATTATTTGAAATGTGTCATTAGGTTTTTATCAGGTGCCACCATGTACTTGCATGATTTTATGAAAGTACGTGTCATCACATCCCCCAGAAAGTGCTTCTTGTGTGGTTCTGCATTTTAGAATTGCAGCTATCTAGTGATCTCATGGTCATGTCGCCTGTTTGGAACTTCCGTGTTATTTTACCAATTCAGTTCACTTTTACCAGTGTTAGGAGGATGGCCAAGGTCATGAAGAGATTGCAAAAGAGAAGATACAGAAAGGACAATATGGAATTATAGAAATTAAGAGCTAGATAATTTAGGACCAAAATCAAGATAATTTAGGACCAACCTAGGAGGACACCCTCCTCTTACAGAGAAGCAGCTGAGGTCTGGAGCCCTTATGTAACAGTGAGGTTAGTGTGCGACTAAATTGAATATAAATTTAACTGTGCCAATTACTAGTCAAGAAGCATTAACATTTTTTCCAGATTTTTTTTTTGTCCTCATATATTGCCTGATGTCTAAAGTCAGATTTGTTTTTAAATTCAGCTGGGCATCTGCCTCAATTTACAGACCAAATACAAGACAGGACTCACCCACTTCTGTCCAATTTATGGTCCTGAGTGTGCACGCTTGGTTCATTATACTATGCCAATTCTGAGAAGTGTGATTTTCACATCTTTGCCTATTTCCGGTACTAATATACAATATTGGCTAAGACACAGATGAAGGTCACATGGCTCAGAGGAAAGGGAATATGGCCTTGAGTTAGCAGGTGTCTGAGGGGTCCTCCCCCATTAGGACCAGTTGGTGGTATGCTCTTGAATAAGTTTTTAATGTCGCTGGACTCTTCTTACAGGGTACACAGGTGGTAAATGCTCTAGAGAAGTGTCATTTATATTAAGCAAGGAGGGATCTTAATCTTCTTGGTGTATTTCACCAATGTCTTCATTTATTTCCATTCATTTTACTTTAATTTCATTTATTGTCTGATGCTAGGTAGTATGTCCTTTTACCCCTGAAGCATCTTCCTGTTTCCTACCTGACCCCAGCATTCATGCTGGGAGTCTACATCACCGAGTAACAGTGGTATTTGTTCTTCAGGTGTTGCTTCCATGGGCCAATTCCTTGTGACCTTCAGCATGCCAGGTGATCAGAAATGATGCATCCGGGATAACACATCCACATTGGAAAACCACTTCTCTGGCAAGCCAGGGAAAAAGAGCCTTTGTCAGCTCCCTTGGAAGTAAAAGCTAGAGTAATTATACAGTACAAGAGACCCTGTTGTAACCTCCTTGAAGACACATGGTCCATTAGCTCTGTCGTTTCATATGGACAGTGGAGAAGTGGCAGATATTTCAATAACAAACCCTCTGAAGGAGGAATTACCGATAATGTTAATGCTCCAAAATCCCTCCAGGTGTAACTAAGTTTATGTAACTGGGTTGACCAAGTAAAGTCAATGGAGTCCTATTCCAAATCTGTCTGTGGTGCATTTTCAGCTTCTTCATGCTCCATGGACATTAATTGATCTTCATATTATCCTTGTGGGGATAGATACTAAATGTAGAACTGAGGAGTATGGGATGTGCTGTTTCTCAGTAAAACTCCCAGCCATGCAGACATCCTAGCAGGTGGGTCTGCCTCCCACCAACTTGGGGGAGGGGAAATAATGCATCTTGCAAGTTTGGAGCACAGAAAGATGAGATGTTGTGCTAAGCTACCCCTACCAACCAGGTCCAAGAACTGTGTGCTCTGAGTTTGTCTGCTGTGTGGTTTTCCATCATTGTGTTAGACGCTGCTTTCAGAGGCACCAGTGCAGATCTAATGAATGTGCGTACCTGCAAAAGCACAAGCACCCTAAAATTTCTTTTATTCTTTTGTTGTGGAGTGAGTGTCTATTTTGGAGAGTTGCACTAAAGTGATACCCCTCCTTTTTCAAACCTTGGATTGCAAACTTTCTGGATCCACAGCTGGTATTTTGTGCATGCCAGTGAATGCTTTGTTTACATATAAGGAAAGACAAAGAAGAAAAAAACTTCTCTGATTTCTGATTTTATCCTTCCCAAATATGACAGAGGGCTGTCAGGCACTTTCTATGTAGGATTCAAAACTGTCCTCCTTGGAGAATGTCTGAAATGCCTGTGTAGAGGGCACTATGCTGCCGGCCTTGTTCATTTGCTCTAGGGTAGGTCCCAGCAACGAGACTTCCCTGCTGTCACAGGTATTTCCCAGCCCTGCCCTCCTCCTCGGCCTGTGGTCAGCAGGAAGGAGGCGTACCTGCCACCAGGAAAGGAAGAGGAGGGGCGTGTCCATGGGGGCTCGCTGTGCGCTGGGCTTGTGTGCAGGGTTGGGGTGCGTCCTCTTCCTGCACACCTACTCTGGTTGTGTGCCCCCATAATGGGAGGGCAGCACCCCATGACACCCTGTGCAGACACCGCACTGACTTCATAGCCTCCTGCTCCAAGTGGGATGAGTATGTGCATTGATTTTGTGGACTTTGTGGTGGACAGATAAGGTCTATGTAACTGCTCCAAATGGGATGAGCACATGAACTGAATGGTGGTGAGCTTGGTGGTGGACAGGTGGGTTCCATGTAAATGCAGTTCAATGTCATTGTCTTCAGCCTTATGCTTCACAGACGCACAGGCCACACCCAGTGTTAGGAAGACGTGGAGCAGCAGACTTGGTAATCAAGCCATCCATGCCAGAGGGGCTTCCTCACGGACAAGGTGAACGGACCACCATTACACTCCGAGTCATGTCTACACAAATAAATGTCTACACAGGCCATGGGCTCCATTGCTTGCCCCTCGTGCTTTGTGTTTCTTGTCTCCAATCTGGTCTTGACTTCATTCCACCCTACAATTTCCATTTCAATCCCCATGGCCTGGGGCAAAACACAATAGGAGAATGGGGAAGAAGCAATTCAGAGCCCAAAGTGCATGCTTGGAAGAGGCTGGCTGGGACTGTGAGCCACGTCTGCAGACGCTCATCCTGACCGACGTGCCTCTTCCATAGACATGTGGGTTTGTGTGCGTGTCTGCACACCACGGGCACGTGCTCCTCCAGCATGCTCATTGTCTGGGCATCTTGCGGTGGCCCAGGGGTCCGTGTGGTCACAGGTTGTGCAGGTGACTGTGTTGCACTCCACGAGTGAGACGCACTGCTCGACTCCTTTGTGAGCTTGGAAGGGACTCTCCCCCACCGTGGTGGGACACACCTCCTGTGATGACTTAGTGCCTTGTGCAGGGAGGGCCTTTAGAACCTAATTAAGGATTCTGCTTTCGGGTCTCCCTCCCTCAGGTGATGTCGTGCTGACATACCTTCTCCTGAAACTGAAGAATGAGCCAAATAAAACAAACCGCACTGAGGTGTTCTACTGCCCAGATCTGTGTTTCTCTAAACAAAATCGCCAGTCTGCGTTGCGGAACTCGGCCTGACTGTGCTCTCACTTGTCCTATGGATACAAAGCACTTTTCTTTCCTCCTCACAGCCTCCTGGAGAAAAAGGGGACAAAAGATATACAGAGGCTCCTTAGCAGCCTGATGGGGAAATCCCAGTTGCATTCAGGCAGAAATGAATTCATGAATGAGTAAATAAATGAAGAATGAGTAGATGCTTCAAAGAATCGCTTGCCTTACAACTTTTCATGTGAAGGACAGCAAGATAAATGTGTGCATTAAGTTGTACCTCTTGGTTTGAATTTCTCAACCTTGGCATAATAGACCATTGGGGCCTATATTATGTGGGCAGGGGGCAGAAGCCGTCCTGTGCACGATAAGATGTTTGGTGGCCCCCTGGCCTCTCCCCACTGGATGTCAGCACCCCTGCCCCCCATCTCAACAACAAAAGTTTCCATACATCATTGCCCAAGGTCTTCTCGGGGTGCTGAATGGCCCCAGGTTGAGAAACACTATTACATATACACGATGGAATATTATTTATCCATAAAAAAGGAAATCCTGCTATTTGCAGCAACATAAATGGAGCTAGAGGGTATTATGCTCAGTGAAATAAGTCAGGCAGAGAAAGACAAATGCCATATGATTTCACCTATTTGTGGACTATAAAACAAAGTAAAAAGAAGGAACAAAACAGCAATAGACTCATAGACACTGAGAAGTGACTGGTGGTTACCATGGGGGAGGGGTTGGGTGAGTGAGTGGGGAGGGCAAAGGGGATAAAGGGGCACACAAATTCTCACCCATAATATAAGTTGGTCATGGGGATGGTAGGGCAGCCTGGAGAATATAGCCAATGATTCTGGAACGTCTTCCTATGTGGACAGATAGTAACCACCCTAGAGGGGGTGAGGATTTAATAATATGCGGAACTGCTGAACCACTGTGTTGTATATTTGAAACCAATATAAGATTGTAGCTCAACTGTCCTTCAATGAATAAAGTAAACGTACCATTTTAATCATTTTTGAAATAAACAGTTTAGTGGCATGGAGAACATTCTCAAAGTTTGCAACCATCTCCTCTGTCCAGTGCCCGAGCATGTTTATCACTCAGAATGAAACTGTACACCCGTGAAGTAGTCACTCCCCATTCCTGGTGACCACTAATCTGTGTTTCGTCTCTATGAGTTTACCGATTCTGGGTAATTCATATAAGTGGAATCCAACAATGTGTGAGCTTTTTCGTAAATGGCTTCCTTCCCTACTGTGATGTTTTTGAGGCCCACCCATGCTGTGACATGTATCAGTACTTCATTCCCTTTGATGACTGAATCCTATTCCATCATATGGACAGACCGCATTGGGTGTATCCACTTACCTGTTGATAATGCTTTTTGGTGGTCTCCACCTTTTGGCAATTGCGTATAATGCTGCTATGAACACTCGTGCACAAGGGTCTGTTGGGGTCCTTGTCCCCAGGACTTTTGGCCAGACATGGAGGACTGGAATTGCTGGGTCCCGTGGTATCTTTAGGTGCCCTGCTTCATTGTTAAATGCCCTTGCTTCCTACCATTCCTTGCTGATGGGTGTCTGCTTACAAGGCGTTTGGCAGGCAATCATGAAGCCCCCACCTCGTGCCGCTGCAGCATTTGTACAACGAACTCTGAAGTCCCAGTGTCTCTCCTCCAGCTACTTACAGTTGATCAGGGCCCACATACAAGTTCCCTGGTCATCACGGCACAGTTGTGAAGTGCCACAACTGGGATGCTCAGGGACACAGAGGCCGGGGACCCAGTGGTTTGAATAATGAGCCTGTATCCAGCACTTACTATGTGCCAGGCTCGGGGTGAGGGAAGGATGGAAGCATGCAGTTGATCCCCCAGGGACTGGATGAAGAGCCGCGGCAGATCCTCAGCCTCCTCCCGTGTCCTGCTGACCTTCATCTGACATCCAGCTGCTAGCACCTGCATCTCTGGGCTGTCTTTCTCTTTTTTTCTGGAATCAGAAAAGACAAAAGTCCATTCTGGTTAAATCCTAGGTAGGAAGTAGCAGGGAATGAACACCTCCCAGAAGCAGCCGTCAGCCAGTGATTTTCAGGGATTCGCTTAAATAGCACAGCCCCCTCACTCCTGGGGATGGGCAGGGAGTTTGGAGAGAGAGAGGTAGGGGTGAGGGGATCTGGGGTCGTGCTGAGGGTGTGCATCGCACCCTTTACCAGCTTTGCTGACGGCCGGCGTGTTGGGCCACAGTCGTGGGTAGCCTAATGAGACAGCTTGTGCTTGCTGTGTCTCACCCATATCTCTTCCCTGCCCCCATGGGTGTCTTATGGCCTCCCATATAAACTCTTGCTTTTGAATCCTTGTTTAAGATCTGCTTCTAAGGCACTAAAGTAGACAGGTGTATACCCTATAACTCTTTCAGGGTGACAGTGTGGGAAACTTGCCTAAGGCTGAAGCTGGTAAGTGGTAGAATGGGTCCAAGCCAAGCATCCTGACCTCCTAACATCACTTGGACTGCTACCGTAACAGACTACCACCAATCGAGGAGCTAAAAACAACAGGAACATGTTATCTTACAGTTTGCAGGTCAGAAATCCAGAGTCAGTCTCACTGGGCATGTGGTTAATTTTATGTGTTAACTTGGCGGGCCGCCGGTACCCAGACTAGGCCTTGTTTCTGGGTGCGTGTGTGAGGGTGTTTCCTAATGAGCTCAGGCTTTGAATCCGTGGTGGACCTGGTAAAGCAGATGGCCCTGTCCCGTGTGGTGGGCCCCATCCAATCCATTAGGAGCCTGAATAGAACAAAAGGCAGAGGAAGGAGGAATCTTCACCCTTTTACCTGCCTCACCGTTGAGCTGGAACACATACATCAGCTCATCTTCTCCTGCTCTGGGATTGGGATTTCACCATGGCCTTCCCTGGGCCTCAGCCCTTTAGACTCCCACTGAGCACTGCCTCCAGCTTTCTCAGGTCTCTAACTTGCACACGGCAGACGGTGGGACTTCTTGGCGCCAGACCCCAGTGAGCCAAGTCCTCATGATAAATCTCCTTCAGATCTGTTTCCCTGGTGAACCCTGACTGATACACTAGACTGATACCCAGGTGCCATCGGGGTCATTCTGTCATGGAGAATCTGTTCCCTTGTCTTTTCCAGCTTCTGGGGCCGCTTGTAGTCTGTGGCTTGTGGCCCCTTCCTCCATCTCCAGAGCCAGCAGTGGCTGGTTAGATCGGCCACGTCCCGCACCATCCCAGCAGTCCTTGTCTGTAGTCTTCCCTCTCTGCCTCTGTCTGCTTACACTGGGCCACCTTGGTGACCTCCAGAAATCTCCCCATCTTGAGGCCTTTAACTTACATCTACAGAGTTCCTTTATGCCATCAACATAACACATTCACAGGATCTGGAAACTAGTGTGGCTGTTTTGAGGGTCCCTTATTCAGCCTACTGCAGTGAGACTCCTCTGAATAGAATACAGATCCCCACCTCAGAGGTAACAAAAGAAAAAATCTGGAGCTGTTTTCGTCTGTCTTCGCCAGATCTGCATTACCCACGAGGTGCTGTTCCCTGACAGCTTTCTTTGTCATAAATGAGCCACCGCCCCGGGCCCCGTCTCTCTGTAACCCCAGAAAGATTGTGTCTGTAACCCCAACCGTCACAGAGCTGCTTCTGGTCATTTGTATGCATGGTGTCTGGTGAGAAAGCATCATAGCCTGCCTCTCTCCAGGCAGGATCTACATGAAATGTTGCACACTTCAAGTATGAATTTAAAAGAGCTATTTTATGTGAAGCAATCCAGGAAAATAGATTCTGTGTCTTGGAGCCAAAACAATGCCTCTTGATTACAGGTATAGAAGCAGTGTGTTAAATAATGTACCTCCTATTTTGTGCTATTAAATTTGATAAATGTATCCCCCAAGGGATTTATTTATATATTAATCCATCAAGGAATAGAGTCATCCATGAAAGACTCCAGTGTTTACCCAGTTATTACAGATTCGCATTTGCCATGTAACAGCCTTCCTTGAATGCTATTTAAACATTAAAGTCGGGCATTTTCTTTCAGCAGCACTGCGTCTCAAAGAAGGTAAGGGATAAGAGACAGGATAGGCACTGGGGATAAGGCAAGGTTTTGTGTCTGCAGTTAGTTGAAATACAAGGAGTGTTTAGAATAAAACACAGAAACAAAAACAATACAAAATGTCTCAAATCTTTGTCCTCTGTTTCTCCTGGAAAAGCTTCAGCGGGATGCCATTTGACAGAACATGCTTTCCCCACGTGCAGAATACAAATCTCCTCGGACAATCCTTGGAAAGACTTAGTTAGGACACACCTGTGGAAGGCCGCAACTAGAATATTAATGACGCAGGAAAGGGGGAACATAGACCTTGCCATAGCAAGGAGAGAGGAAAACGTGGCTGGAGGAATAGTGCCTGCATGATGTCAGACCAATAAGGCAAGAGGGTGTTTGGGTTGTCGGTCCTTATATTCTTTCTACTGTTACTGGAACACAGGGAACCTGATTCATTCTGGGCTCAAGGGGCTTCTGTGCTGTGAGCACGACTGGAATCTTGTAGGGACTGTTTGAGTTGCCTTTACATCTCCGTTGCACCCTTGCAAGAAAAGTGATAAAGTGGTTTGGAGAGTGGCTGACGTTGTCCTTCCAGTCGGCAGCAAAAACCCATGTCACCAGGCAGGCGCTGCTGGAGTTTGAATAACTCAGCTCGTTCTCTAACAATATCTGACTCTTTCTTGCAAGGATAATTAAAACCTTTCGTCCAGCTTAGGTCCACTGGGATATCGCCTTCTTTCAGCTCTGTCAGGCTCCTCTGCGGCTTTGCACCCAACACGGGCAGGGTGTGTGAGGTCTCTCTCCGCGGTCCCCACACATGGCTGGCTACCCTTTTCTTCACTCCTCACAACTCCTATTCCCCCACCACCCCAATTTTTTTTACTCACACGATCATGCAACTTCATTTCACTTTCCTGTAGCCAGATTTATCCACACGCTCAAACTGATACTCAACCAAAAAGTCTTGGTGAGTTTAGGAAAGTGTCAGTACCTAAGCTGAGTTGTGCGGACGAGCATGCCACCATGTGGATATCCTCAGTGCCTCCTGGGATTATCCAGTACAGACGATGCCACTCATACCAGGGACCTTGCTTTATGCCAGGTACGGAGCAAACAACCCTGGCATCTGTGGTTTACACAGTGAAAGGCCAGATGGCTATGAGTAAGAAGGTGGACACAAGTGCAGGTGGTACAAACAGCGACCAGGGTGGCCTTGCCGTGGAGGAGGATTTTGAGCAAAGACCTGAAATATCAATTTTGTGTGCTTCTTCCTGTCATTGCAAGACTACCTAAAGAAAAATCTTAGCTTGAGTGGCCCCAGACCACACAGGACATAATTCCTTGAATTCTAACCCGTTACAAAGGGAAACCTTCATTTATTAATACTTGTGAAAACCGTTCTTCTGCAGCAGAGCCCAGCGGTGTGGGTGCCAGACAGTGAATGATCTTGAGTCCTTTCGTTCCTCCTTGAGGGTCCCAGGTCTCCCATGGTGATGGGTGCAAGGGCTTTGTGCTGGCTTAGGACGTGGTCATAGTGACAGGCAGTCTCAAGCTTTTCTCCAGGACTCAGTTTTCAATGTCCTTGTCATTTGGGGTTCGATTTTACAGAGGACTTTGTCATGAGGACATCTTCAGTTACTTGATTTGCATATTGTCGGAGACAGAAGTTAAGATTCACCTGTGTTGTTGAAAAAGCAACAGGCTGCACTTTCTACGCTAGCTGGACCCGAACTTGTGAGCCGCACCGAGGTCGCTGCCCCAGGGACAGTCAGTGTCCTGGACATATGCCCCTCTAGTAGGAGGTCCCCTTGATAATCTCATCTCTAGTGTGGCTTTTTATCCCTAAATATGTTGGAGAAGTCAGTGCTCACAACCTGCTGCCTTGGAAAGAAAATTGGAGTTTTTTCATCTAGAAATGTTTTCAAACTATTTGTATGCCTGAGTAAGCCAGCCCAAAGGCAACTGGGTCTGTGATGCTGTGGCCAAGGTTGCAATCACACTGAAAGAAAGGATGCTTTCTCATGTAGGCAAATATTTGTTGAAAAGCCATTCAGTGCATCTTACTACACCCAAGGACAGTGACTGCATTGGGGTATGGGTGGGGATTTGATAATATGGGTAAATGTAGTAACCACATTGTTTTCTCATGTGAAACCTTCATAAGAGTGTATATCAATAATACCTTAATAAAAAAAAAAGAAAAGCCATTCAGTGTTTGCAGGCTTCTGCTGAAGGGGCAATACCACTTAAAAGCCGGATCATCTAATCACAATATAAAGCTCTTAAGGAATGTTCTGCTCTTTGGAATAGGCCACTGGGGTTACAATGACCTGGAAGCACAATGCTCATTTTAGCTCGAGTGTTTAGCCTTTTATCATTTCTGTGAGGTGTGGGTAGCTGTCAGGCAGCTCAGCCAATTCCCAAAGTAACATTGCTTCTCAATCACTATGAAGAAAGGGCACCCTCTTGACTTCTCTGAATGGTGTTGGACTTGAACATTGTGGGCTGGATTCTTAATACAAAGCAATGACTCTTTTGAAGAGTCTGTTTCGCATGGAGGTCAGCCCCTTGTTGCCAAGTCCCCCAACACTTCAGCTTCCTGGGAGAATGGATACCCTTTGCTGTAGAGGTTTGTTTTTTTTTGTAATTGCAGGGTATTGAAAAATAAATGTAAGGGCCCAGAAGAGGAGATCTAGCAACCCGCAGCTTCGGTGATTAAGCTCAACTTTAAATGAAATCAAAGCAGGGTTTCACTCACTATGTATTTCTCAGTGTTTTGCATAAGAAGACTAATGAGCATTTATGAAATATATTCTGTTTTCAGAATAAATTGAGAATTGTACTCTCTGTTCTCTTTGTCCTTATTTCACACGGAAGGAAACCAATCCTCAGAGCAGCCAGTTTGGGGTTCCGAAGCAACAATGGGACAGTTATATGAGTACATAAGCTATTGTCCCTCTTGGCCAATTCAGTCTAAGGACAGGTGCATCTGAAGTTATGATGTGAATCCCTGTGCTGCCCAGCATACCCTACCGCTCATGCTTTCTGATACATGACACTTTATAGCAGAGGGATTGGCCATCCGGAACAAGCCTTGCAGTTGTTTATAATAGTTCTCCATCCCTAAGTGCTTGGTATTTAGGCCAATATTGATCCAGACACACATAGTATTCTCTAGTGCATTGCTTCTCATGATATTTTAACTTAACAGAGGACATACTCTGGTAGCTGCATAGCCAGGCAGCAGTTTGAATATGAGGAATTTGTCAGTCAGCACGTGGAAAGGAAGAAGCATGGATTCTGCAGACAGAACCATCTGTGTCAGAGGCACAACACTGCCATTGGTGAGTGGACTTCGCCATGCCTTAATTCCTTCATCTTTAAAAGGAAGGGGTGAAAGTGTCCCTTTATGAGTTTTATTATGGGGATCAAATGAACTAAGCCCATCAAACTTTCTAGAACAGTCCCTGATATAAGGCAAGCATGGTATAGTGTACATTTTGTATTCTGTACATTTAAAGCTCTGTAGAGTTCTCTCATCTGACTGTGATTCCTGCTTCAACCCAATCTGCCTCTTAAACTTTTCCTTCATTTTTTACAGTTGTGACATATTGCATTGTAATATGCATTTTTGTATTATGTTTCCTCTTGCCTGTCTGCTGGGAAATTTCCATCCTAGAAAATCCCATTTTAAAGTGGTCGTATTGAAGTCTTGGAAGGCAGTGGAGTCTCTTGGCCCACCCTCGGTTTGTGTCCAGGGTCAGATGGCACTAGGCTGGGCGAAGGCGTGAGGAATTATCAGTTTCCTGAAGTAGATTAACAATGGCCATGGCTTCCTTGCAACTCCTTCATCAAGAAGTACAGGCTGTTGCTCCACCCCTTTGAGGTACAGCGGCTCTCTTTGGATCATAGGATGGTGACATTGTAAACCTTCCAGCTGGGACCTCTAGAGGCTGTGCGGCTTCCACTGTCCCGCTTAGAATCCCGAGACCACCCGTTCTGAGGAATCCGGGGATGGGAGAGCACGTGCAGAGGGCGGTCAGCCATCCCAACCATTCTAGCAGCTCCAGGAAGGCTTTGGCACTTGAGCAAGGCTGTCTTAGAACATTCAGCTCTTGCGTGACCTTGGGCAAGACCAGAAATACCCAGTCAACCCCCAGAGGTGTGAGAAGGAATTCATCATTGTTGCTATAAGATACTGAGATGCGGCAGGAGGCATTTTCATGCCACTGCGGCCCACCAGCACAGTAGTGTGACAAGATGCCCACCTCCAAAGCACAGATCCTCTACTCTCCTTTGAAAGACCCTGTCCTGCCAGAGGACAGCCCTGCTTGTGAGGCCCCAGAAACACAGATGCTCATAAGAGCTTCTGAGACATGGCTCAGAGCTCCGAGGGACTGAAAAGTCACTGCTTATGAGTTATTTGGGGCCATGTATGTAGGCTCAAATGGAGGGGATCGTGCAAAGATGACTTTCAGTAGCACTTCATTCTTTCCATTTGAAAGAAAGCTGTGAGTCATAAAATGCAAGTTCTGTATTTCTCTTCCTTTGCAAAAATCTTGTGATGTCCTGAAATCACATTTTCAGTGATCTGTTAGAATGATCAATTATTAAATCTCTTCTGTTCTAGCCTTTGTAACTTTCCAGAGAAAAAGAAAAAAAACAGAATTACTTGCTTTTTTTTCTAGCTTATTCTGTTGGGGGAATTTAGCAAAAAACTATAAGGATAATAATATTACTGAACTTACTCATTAGAGCCACTTAATTTAAGGATGTGCATGTAGTGAATGAAGAGAATACAGAGTGCAATCAACACAACCCATCCCCTCAAGGGGATTATTGGTTGAGGACATTGCCTTCACTCATATTGAAGAAAATGCTGAAGAGGAAAAACAGGATTAAAAAAAAATACAAATAGTTTAAACACTGGGAAGTAATTTTATTTCTGTGTAGGCTTTGCCTGGGGCATGAAAACTAGGCAGATGTTTTACCTTGAGAATATGTCAGTAAGACTTGGAAGGTGGTAGGTATAAACATTTAAATATATTCAAATAATCCAGTTCTGATATTATTCAACCAGTTACCAGATAGAATTGTATTCATCTGTTAGTTGAACACCAAGTAATGGACTTACTTCTTTGTACTCTTCTGGAAAGATCTTGGGTATTTGGCTATTTGAATTGGTTAGAAATCCTTTCTGGGTTATTTTGTGGTGTAAGGCAGAATTGAAATATCTTGGAAATGCAGCACTGGTTGCGTTTTAATGCTTACTGCAAGTATCAGTGGTGTCAGGTCAAACATCATTGGCACTTGCCCTGCTGCCTTGTAACTAGGCTACCTTTATTTCTCAAACCAAAAATTGATTTTTTGGAACTTAAGAATTGGAAGTTATTTAGAAGATTTCCAGTGTTATAAAACTTGAAACTCATTTTGCTGCACATTTTGTAAATTGCTCTTATTGAAAGGGATGTAATTGCATATAATCTATGTATTAAGAGTGTGGCTGAGTGCCCACCAAACTGTTCCCAGGGAGTGGTGTGTGTACATGTGAGGGAGTGGAGTAATATTAACTGGGGAGAGAGAAGAATGTTGGCTTTTGTCTTTGTTTTTGGTATGATTATCTTTTTTTGATAAGTGTACTTTTATAGTTTGGGAGGAATATTCTCTAAGCCTATTTTTTAACTTATGTGAACTTGAGACCTAGAAAACAATAGTTAAGACTCAGACTGAAACTTAGAGGCATGCCTCCTGTGAGGAGGAGGAGGTGCGGATCAATTCTATGCTTCATTCTGACCATAATGTTCACCAGGTGGCTCACTTTTCTGTTGATGTTCTGCCAAGAGTGAGATGAGCTGTGCAACTTCTCAAAGTAGGTTCTCAGAACTGATCTTAGTCCTGAAGGCCTGTTCCTGCATTGAGTCTGTGGAGTTGTGAATTTTCAAAGTAGTAATTATACATATTTTCCAGATTAAGAATTAAAGCAAAAGCTGTGTTTTAAAAAAAAGGAGGGGGACACTATGAAATATTTGTTTCGGTAAATACCCTCTAGGTGAATTTATGGTTTGGCGTCAGGTGAATTAAACACTGCCTAAAAAAGGTTTAGCATTTTAATCAAATACAATCCGTTCAATGCTGTTGTAAGTTGTTGTCTATTTAGTATCAAATGAACCAGGATTGGGCCCAAAGCCGGAAGGGAGAGAAACCTTGGAGGCACCAAGAAAGCCAGCTTGAGACACAGAACTGACCCTGCGCTAGGTTTCCTTTTCATGGAAGAGAGCTGGAGGTTCTGTAGGAAGGGTAGAGGCTTAAGGATGCCCAGGAAAGAGAGACTGGGAGAACTGAGGGCGTAGAGAGAAGTTGGGAATGAGAGAGTCTCCTAATGGGTCACCCTCCAAAGCCCTCCACGTGAAAGCCTGGCTTCCCAACTTCAGGGAACACATGGGAATGTGGTTCTGCAGAGAGAGGCACAGCCCTACTCAGCATTGCTCGGTGATGCTCCCCTGATGCTTTAGGGAAAGACTGCCCACATCTCTCATACAGTTCAGCACTGGGTAAGTGTGGCAGCTTCCAGAATTAAAAGTCTCCCACTGCCTGAGGAGCTTTTTCTAAGGGTATGTACGCACGAACTGTCGCACACATAGGGCTCCAAGTAACAAAAACTACAAGGCAACTAACAATAGCTTAAACACGAAAGGTTTTCTTTTCCTCACAAACAATAAGTCTAAAAGCAGGATGTTTGAAGCTGAGGCACAGGCTTAAAAATGCCAGCAGGGACTCATGATCCCTGTACCATTTTTCTCTGCCATTCTTCACGTGTTGATTTCTGTTTCTGGCCAGAACGTGGGCTCTGTTCCTATGAACACCATGCTCACATTGAAGCAGAAGATGGTGGGAGCCAGAAACTCCCATCTGTGAGGTTTCACATGTGGATTGCTGACCTAGGAACTTCCCTCTATATCCGTTGTGGGATATAGAGTTGCATGGCACCTCCTACCAGTGACAAGCGAGGCTGTGATAATGAGTATTGTTAGCTTGAAACATCGCTGGTCCAAGTGAATATGGGATTCTGCTAGTAAGAAAGAAAGGCAAATGGGTATTGGGAAGTGCATGCCAGAGCTCCACACTGATGGGGAGATGGTCGCCATTGCAAAGTGGAGTGGGGAAGGGTAACCCCAATTCACCTGACTTCACCTCATACTCAGCTACTCCTCTGGCCACAAGTTCTGAGCATCTCACCTGTCTCCGTGTAGCCTCTCTCTCGGTTGCCTTCTCCAGCTTCTCCTCTCTCCATTAAAATGTTGCTATTTCCATGTTCTCCCTTGGCGCTCTCCTCTTGCCACGACTGCACATTCCCCTCGGAAGGTATTATACAAGTTAGCCCCCAGGAGGTACAAAGTCTGGGTTGGGGGATACAGATCAGAGCTAGGAAGGTCTGGGAGTGTCTGTCCCTGGGGAGACATTCCGTTCCTGTGCTGAGATGCAGCTTTGAATATGTCAGGCCAATAACCGGAATCACAAAAATATGCCAAAATGCAAATGGGGAGATATAAACATTTGTACTGGCAGGAGGTATAGGGAGGACAGAGAGGTGGTAACTGGGATTTGGAGTCCAGAAGAAGAGGAGAAGCAGGACGTTTCCAGACTGGCTATGCTCTTTGCCTGGGGCTTCTTGCATTTTCTTTCTTGCAGGGCTTCTATGTTTAAAGACCACTGAGTCTATCAAAGTGCATGTGACGATGGTGTTCACGTCTATTAGATCTCCTGTCCTCTTCTGAGTCCTTTACTAAGTGCCTTCTGGGCATGTATGTCCTGCTGGATGTCTCCTGCTCCACTAACAATTAGTGTGCCCACAAACCATTACACGCTGTCTCCACCAAACCTCCTCCCGCGTGCATCTCCTGCCGTATTTCCCAGCTTACTAATGACAACTTCCGGTTGCCTGAGCCAGGAGCCACAGAGTCCTTTGACGCCTCTTTCCCTGAATTCACACCTCCATTTGGTCATCAGATACCCCCAATTCAATGTCTGCAATCGCTGCGATCATCCTGCCTCACGCTGCCATATACTGCCCTTGCCCCAAACTTCATCATCTTCTGTCTGCACATGTGCACAGACTGCCCAGATGGTCAGCACCTCACCTTTCTAATCCATTCTTCACACCAAGCAGTGGGGCTTCACACAGATCCTGGTAACCCACTCCACTGGGAGTAAACTTATAGTTTCCTGTCCCAGCCTTGCCTTCCCGGTTCCTCTCTGATGTTCTCCTCCGTGTCCGCTGTGCTCTGCCAGCACTGATCCCTTACGGCTCCCAGGGTGTTCCCTCAACTTCCATACCTTTGTGCCTTAAATATCCTGCCCTTTTAGTCTGCCATAGCCATACCCCACTTTTTTTTTAACCCAGAAAACTGTATGCCCCCCTCAAATGTCACTTTATGTCTGTCTTCCTGGTACCTTCCTCAGCCTCTTGTGAATCCAAACCGAAACAGCAGAATTGTCTCCTTCATAGCACCGATCATATTTCATTTTAATTGATTGCTTACGTATTTTTCTTTCCATTAGACTATGAGTGCGCAGACAGCAGGGCTGTGATTTTATTCCTTTTATCTACTGCATTTAGTGTGGTGCCTTGTGATATTCGATAATTGTGTTGAATTGAATTGTAGATAATCTGCTTGAGGTTAATGGAGAGTTAACTTGATAAAATGGTATTCATCTAGGGAGACTGCATCCCCTACATTTATAATGTGCATTAAAATCTAATGTGTTTTTTTTAACTGAATGAAACTTTATATAGAAAATAATTTGGTAGTGTTTTCTCTACAATAATACTTGCAACTCTGCCAACCCCTGTGAGTTCTGGCACGCTAAATATCACTAATATGAATAAATGTTAAGTACCTCTGGCTCCAGGGAATCCCACTTGTAGAACTTAGCTGGAAGGTCATAAGTAAACCTTAAGCAATGATCCCTTCAAACCCCCCACCATCCTCCTTGAATGTCTTTGTTGCATATGTACCTAAAACTGGCACACATGGTATTTGATTTTCTGGATAACAGTTTTTGAAGTTTTTTTATTTTGATTGCTTGTGAATACCCATTTATCACCCTTTTCTTCACGACTCTAGTTTCTCTCCTAAAGATTGGCGTTCATTGATTTTTCCCTTTTGCTCCCCAAATCCCTGTGTCAGGGTGGTGGTGGGAGCACGGACTGGCACCCTCAACTCTGTTAAAAAAAATCTATGTAATTCATTGAATTCTGTTCTTGGATGCAGTGGCACAGGCTATAAAACCAGACTGGCCCTGATGAAACAACGTTAATCCAAATTAGGATGGTCGGAAAGCTTTAGCGCGTGTCGTCTTCTGCTGTGTGGTTAGAGATTTCACTGTCAGTAACCCTGGCGTGGTCTGACTTCCTTTAGAAATCAGAGTAAATTTCTGCTTGATTTTTTGAATTCTTATTTATTAGGACCATCTGTCAGATACACAGGAGCTTTTAATAGTAAAGATAATAGGATCATTTGCTTTCTTTATTTCAGATTTAATGTGCAACTCTATAAAATTACATGTAACTCAAAAAGGCTACATAAATAGCTAAGTAATATTGGGAATTACAACCGTCCTTATGTATTTAGGCTGTGGTGATTTTATTTCTACATTCAAAATGTGGTGATTTCATTTCTATGTCAATTCTAAATCATGCTTTCTTCTATACGTGTGCCATTACTCTTTAATAAATACATGCAGTCTAAGCCTTTCTATTGTACATCCTTCAATCCTAATGATTGTACATGTCAAAGTCACTTTTTGTTTCTGAAGTTTTTCTTGCATTGAAAACATATGTCTTGGGCCTCTTATAAGCAGACTTTTTTGTAAAGTAAATCAGTATGATGTGGAAAGAACACATTTAAAGAAAAACAACATCCAGTTTAGATGTCGCTGAGGTGAAGGACTGCGTGGACATCTAGTGAACCAGGTCCCAGTATTCTGCAGCCTGTTGAAGACATAGCTTTCCTAAAGAGGATGGTTGGAGGGGAGGCAGGTGAGCCTTGACAGGGGAAAGGCCTTCACCTAACCTAAATCAAAATAAAAATTTCTCTGTCCACTGGTCATTACGTGAATGGAGTCACAAGACGGGCTTCTCCTCAGTGTTAGGCCAGCCCCCGAGGAAATTTACAAAGAGGAAGTTTTCCAGTCTTTCTGTCCACAGCTCCGTCGCTGTCTGAATCCTGCTAGTTTCTGATTTGTTTCTGACATCCTTTCTGGAAGCACCAAGCTGGTAAAGGTGAACTGTGAAATATTTTTTAAAAGGCAAGAGTAAAATAAAAAGAACCAACCATGGTGGAAAGACAAGGGGCAGGTTTCTTCTCTTGGTTACCCCTTGAGTCCGTGCTCCAGGGATGGTCACAGGTTCTGTGGCTTTGTATGTGGTGTCCCTGAACATTCCTGGCTCCTGTGTGACACTGGCATTCTCCTAGGCATTTAAATGTTAGTACAATTGTTAAGCACAGGATCTCTCATTCCTGGGATGTGAGAAAACAGCAATTATTTTACTTCAAGAAGTCACAAAATGGCACTTGTACTGTTTGTTTTTCTGGGGGCAAATTAAGAGCAAGCTTTCCTGGTTTCTTAGGTGCTCCATATATCACCCCTAAGAGCCTGGTCTTGTCCTTTGATTGAATTTTCTTTCATTGTTACTGACAATGTCAAACTTTATCCAAGCCCTGTGATCCCGGAAATAGTGACAGCTAAGAAATGCCCACCCCCCTGTGGTGTTCTGGAAAACACCTGGCTGTAAAGGGCCATTGCCCATGTAACTTAAGACTTGCAGATGCCGCCCCTTGCTGGTCCCTGTACCCAGGACGAGGCAAGACACAGACTCTCCACATGCCCATTCTTTGCCTCACAAATGGTTAGCTGAGCTGCATCTGCCCGCTTACCAATCAGGACAAAGTGCCACTATCGTCTGAAAGTCTGTGTCCCCCCAGGTTCTTAACCCCCCTAAAAGATGGTATTAGGAGGTGGGGCCTCTGGAGTTGTTGGATCAGGTGCTCGTGGTGGAACCCTCCTACTGGATTAGCACCCTTATAGAGGAGTCCCCCGAGAGCTCTCTCACGCCTTCTGCCCTGAGAGCACGCAGAGAGAGGGCGCCAGCTATGAACCAGGAAGAGGGTCCTCGCCAGCCCAGGCAGGCCCCCTGATCTGGGCCGTCTAGCCTCCAGAAGGGTGAGGGGTAAGTTTCCATTGTTAATAAGCCTTGTTATAAACTCCTCCCTATAGAAGAAGCCCCCCTTTTGCCCAACCTTTGAAACACTTGCTGTCCTTAGGTGGCAGAGCATTTTCCCTCCCGCAGTAATCATGTCCCCATAATTGCAAAGTCCCTTTGCAATAATCCTTTCGAATAAAGCCTCTCCTTCCTAATCGTGATGTGTTTTTTTATTTGATGATATCCTTCAAAAACCGTACCTGAATCAACTTTCTGCAGCCTCCCTTTGAATTCATGCCTCCTGGTGGCATGGGCACTGACAGGGTTGCCTGTGAAAATAGTGCCTGGTAGGAAGGAGAGATGATAGGTTTTTATGACCCACGTGTGGTGTGTTCTCACCAGCAGCAAATTCCCATCACAGTTAGAGTCCTGAAAGTCTGGGGAAATCACTTTGAGAAGAATTGTATAAGAAAAATTAAGCTGATATACCAAAGAGAGGCAAGCAGAACAGTGAAGCTCCTCTGTTTTCATGTGATTTAACAGTTTGGAAAAGACCCATTTAAGAGAGTAACAGAGATCGTGGGCCCTCAGATTTAATTTGACTCATAATCTCCCAATAAGGGAATCCCCCTGGGGACTATGAATCAGGGCTCTCCAACCTCAACTTTGTATACAGCATTCTCCCTACAGGACTCAAGAATGCAACGCTAATGTTAGAATGGAAAGGGCAAAATGTTCTCACTGACTGTACTAAATCCCTGTGAACTTGGCTCTTGGGGTAGATGTGATTTATTGACTTTATTAGTTTCCTAAGCCAAAAGCATTTTTCCTGAGGATCCAACCTGCATCATAATTTCAGTGCTAATAATGCACAGGTTCACACTTTGGCATAAGAAACTCCCCCTTCCTTTCCTGTGGTTTGATATGCAAATGGGTTATAAATGAATGGTGGCAGCTAATGATGCAACATCTCACGAATTCCCGTACATCTTGGACACGGACCCTATTTTAAGGAAAGACAGTGCACAGCGTGCGTATGTATGAAGTATGTCTACACACACATACATGTACATTCCATGACAAACTCCCACCTCAACAGCCCTGGCTTCAACATCCCAGCTACTATGGCTTCATTTTCTTTTGTGAAAGGCTTCGTTACATTGACGGGAGTTTTACCTGGCAGTGGACAGGATCACCTGCTGACCTTCCTCCCCACTGTTTCTTGCTCCTTTCCCCCTTGCCTGCCTCCTGCACACCCACCCAGCCACCCCTAGGGACTCTCCCACTTTCTGGGGGATAATATACCTGTTGATGATAACCTGTTTGTACTTCAAACCCTGATCTGTCCTCTGAGCTCTAGACTAATTTATTCCAATATACCGGTTCCACTTGTCCACACGGACCACTAACAGGCACCTCAGACTCCCCAGGTCCAAGGTGAGCTCTTGATTTCTCCTTGAATCCCGCTCCTCAGCCAGGCGGGCCATCTCACTCCCGACACCGCCATGCTTCCTGGTGACTGTGAATCATCCCTGACTCCTCTCCCTTGTCGTCACCACCCAGACCTGCCGAAAATCCCACGGGTTCTTCCTGCAGGACGGGTCCCAAACCAGCTCCCCTTCTCCCTCCCTGACCTCAGTCACTGTCATTTCTCACATCTAACTAGTGCTTTTGCCGTCGTATTTGTCTACTGGAAATGGCCAGCGTATCTTGTTTTTCTCCCCCCAAACCCTTCTTATTTTAGAGTGAGTTTATAGAGTTTAAAAAATTGCCAAGGCCCTGCAGGTAGGTACCAGCTGCCCCTGGGACACGGCGTGTGTCCGAACTAAGAAATTAACATTTTTACAACACGGTCAGCTGTGTTAGAGATGGCGATGAGATTCCCCAAGTTTTTCCACGAGTGATTTTTCTCTGTCTCAGGGTCCCATCCAGGATCCCACGTTGCACTTAGTCACCGTGTCACCCGGTCTCCTCCAGCCTGTGACAGTTTCCTGCTCTTCCCTCGCCTTGCATGAGTTTTCAGGAGGACTGGTCATGTATTCTACTGAAAGACTTTCAATTTGGGTTTCTCTGCTGTTTTCTCACAATTAGGCTGGGGTTTGGGGATTTGGGCGAGAACATCGCAGCGGTGAAGGACCCTCTGCATCATAACAAGGATGGGGATGTGCGTGCACCTGACCACCGTGATGTTAACCTTGGTCGCTGGGCTCAGCGTCCATCGGCAGGATTTCCTCTGTGAAGTCCCCTTCTCCCTTTCCGGAATGCTTCTTCGAGAACATTCATTAGTTCACGTCTGTCCTTCCCTTAAACCATTCTAACAGCTTCCCGTCTTTCTCCCAGCGACCTGCAGGGCTGTGTATGGCCAGCCTGCTCCTGGCTGCCGCTCAAAGCCCTCGGTGAGGTCTTATCCTGGGCAGCGCTGTCAGCAGCACGCTCCGGTGCCCCTGTGGCCTGCGCGGTCCCCGGCGTCCGCCATCGGGAAGGCCACAGCAGAGGCGCTCAAACCTCTGCAGCCCTGTGAATGGGGCAGCTAGCAGTCTCTCTGCTCAGGTCTGCAGGCGTATTGGGAAAATGCCCTATTTGCTGCCCCAGTAGTGGGCGCAGAAGACATGCTCTGGCTGCAAACCGCAGAAGCAAAGTGGAGCCCCCTTATAATCAAGTCTTCAACCCTGCATGCCCAAGTTTAGGATTACAATAGGCTGCTTAGGACGTTTATGGTATTTACCTGGCTTTAAATACCATAATAGTGAATCAGTGAGTTAAAAGTTTGAGGATTTCCTATGGCACTAAATAAGACAATTCTTTCATCAGATAATTCTGTGCATAGGCACCTCAGAGAATCAACTGTTAGGAGATTAAGGACCTTTTCAGGGGCACACTTAGGAGGGGCAGTGGGGATCCTGACAGGGTTAGCTTGTTTCACTTCCAAGGAGTAGGTGCCCATAATAGGATTAAGCCATAATGAGTCTCCTTCAGTATTTATTACCCAGTAGCCCAAAGGGAATTCTCACCGGGGAGCCGCTCTTTAAACAGGAAAATGAGTAGGGCCACTTTTTCTGTAGTTCATTTCATCCGTTCATGTGAATTCCTGGGTTCATTCTTGTTTTCTCTAATTCTTAGGCTCTGGACAGGGAGGCTAGCGGCCACCACTCCTCAGGGTGAGTGTGGACAATCCGGAGGCATTCGCTCTTATGTTTCCTAGGAAGAGGCAATATCTTCCCGTTCTTCACTTTTATTTGTGAGCAGGTATTTAGAGGATGCGCGGATGCACAGAGCCAGTGGCTCTATCGTGTGGTCTGATGGGCTGAAGGAACAATCTAAAGACAGAAAATAAGAGAAGGTGCAAGCCACAAATATAACATGTTTTTGACCATCTTCCCCACCACTTATCTTGGGTTAATTAGTGTAATCATTGCAGTTAAAATGAAATCAGTAGAGGCACTCAGCATCATTTCAAATAAGAATTATAGGATTCTACTTTTACATATTATCCCAGTGGATATTCATAAAAATGAGAGGTGTCATTCCTCCTATGATGTTTGCAAAATGCAGAAACCGTACATGCTCCTTATTTCCAGTGTTCCTGCACACTCCTATTTTATTTTACCAACTTTGAAACTCAGTATTACCACACTCACAATTTCACGGTCATTTTAAGAAGAAGAGAGATTTTTCTTACTAGCAGTGATAGTAGCAGCTTGCTTAAGTTCACCAATGTCATTACATAATACTTTTCCAACACCAATAAACAAGTTCCTTACTAACTAAGCCAGGTCTGTTTTTGCATTTTTTTCTAGTGTTTCCCTGTTTTTTCAGAGACTGCAACATACATTTCCTTGAAGACGTTTTTATGTCCCTTCTAATGAACAGTGCAGCAGTCCTGTTAATAAGATTTCACATACAACTGCAGGAAAGGGACACTCAGGTTACTAGACGATTCATTATTCTTTTTAAGACAAATGTAAGATTACTTTGGTAGAACTCAAGATCACAATTCTCTGGGAAAAACAAGAAATTCTTAGTAATATGTGAATAGTATTAAAGAGTTGCCATGTTCATTTAACAATCCAGATGATGTCCCATTTATTTTTTAGCAAGCAGAGTTCCCAGCTAGTAAAACATAGTGTCCCCTCCAACTTCCCCTCCCCACATCCTCCAACTGCTGAATTGAAGTATTATTGTTCATAGACCTGAAATGCTCTAAAATCTAATTTATGAAAAGGTATCTTACAGCTCCCCAGCAAAACGATTTAGTGCGATTTTTACATTTTGTCATATTTGTGTCAACATTTTAAAAGAAGCACAGTGTTACAGACATGTTTTTCTACCTGTCATTCATTCCTTCCCTCCCTCCCACAACTAGTGAATGCCATTTAAATTATCTGTTTTAGATTTTTACTACATGTGGATTGTTCTGAGTTTTTAAAAATTCATACATATGGTCTATTTTTAGCAGTGATTTTTCAACTTTTTTCCCCATCCAGTATAGTGTTTCACATTTAGCCATGTTTACATAAGTAGCCCTACCCTCTTCATGGAATTGCCTTGTGAGATTTCATTTTATAAATGTATCATAATCCACCCATTTCCCTGTTGCTGGATTTTAGATCTTTTGTTTGCTGAGACAAACAACGCGGCAGTACAGAGCTGTGCATGTCCCTCTTTCTGGGCACATGGCGGCAGTGTTATTAGCATTTCTAACTAGAAGTACAATGGCTAGGTTGTAGGTTATGCCCATCGTGACTATGACTAGATTCGTTTGTAAAATTGCCTCTGCATTTGAAGGGGTCCTACCAGTTCTCCTTCCCACCAGCTGTGTGTGCGTGCTCCCATGTGCTCGTATTCCTGGCTTTATCACGCTCTTCATGCCTTTGCCAGTCTGAAATGCGTGAAATCACATCTCGTTCGTGTATTTATTGACATATTTCCTAAGCTTGCTTCTTTATCTTCGACCCTCCAGATGTCCTTCTTTGCAGGTTTTTTGGTTATAGCTTAAGTAAGTGATATGCTCCAATAAAGAAAGAGAGGTGAGGTTGGGCAGTTGACTTCTCGGTGTGACTTAATTTCCCTCCCAGGACTGCACATACTGGGGTATCATGCAGAGAGGCAGCTTGCCAGAGAGGCGGCTTGCACAGAGAGGCGCTTGCACTGAGAGGTGGGTGATGACAAGCCTCCCCCAGCGGGCTCATAGCTCCACATGAGAAAGATGCTCCCGTGCCAGAGGCAGGGAGGCTGTTTGTGGATGGGTGGCTCTGTGGTGGGTGTGCGGGTCCTGCACGATCAACGTGCTCTTGGTATTGGTGTTTTTCTGACACAAAGGACATCATGTAATTCTCTTCCTTTTTTGGTAGCCTCAGAGAGTTACCACAACTCTCTTCTCCATCTGCTGCTCAGGAAATAAGAGAAGGTGGAAGGTACCGCTTCTCTTGCCCTGTTGAGCATGGCCAGCTGACACAGTGCCAGCCCAGTGGCTTTGCGCATCTCCACATTCATTTCCTATCTCCTCAAATCCTCCGATTAGGCCTGGGGACACTGATCTTCTTCCCACCTCATGATGCCGGCGCATGCCTACCTCAGGGCCTTTGCACATGTAGTCCTAGTGTCTGGAAGACTGTGTTTCTTAGGTCTTAACACAACTGGCTCTTCCCTGATCATTCTGTTCTCACCGTTCAAGTGTTACCTCCTGAGAGAGCCTCCCCTTGACCATTTGTGTACCTGTTTGCCTCCTTTTTCATCACATCGTCTCATTTTACTTTCTTCACGGTACAGCTGGCCACCACCCTTTCCAGCTGCATTTTTTTTTGGTTGTTTTTTTTTTGCTCTGTCTGCTGTATTAGAATTCCAAGTGAACAATGAGCTGGTCTCTGTTTTAGGAGAGAATATAAAATGATTCTCACTTTATCTCACAAACCCTTGAGAATCCACCCCTGCCAGGCTGTGAGAAAGATTTTGAAGATATAAAGGAGCACAGGATACCTCTTTTGCCCTGAAGAACCTCAGTATGGAGATGTAGTGTGCTTTTGAACATTAAGTAAAACAGCAGTTCCTGTCTTAATTTAGGGGCCATGCCGCTGACAGCTCGGTCCTTAAGGGAGAAGAGTGGCTTACAGAAACACCACAATTCCTGCTGTCTGTGTTTCAGCTGGTCCAGACATCCAAAATCAGATGGAAAGATAACAGGGGCAAATGCACTGCAAGTAGGAAATAAAAACCCCATGGAATAGAAAATAGTGATGTGGGCACTCACAGAATGAGATGGCACAAGACGTAACCAGCGTGGGCAAGGATGTGGAGGAAAGGGAGCTCTCGTGCGCTGTGGGAGGGATGGTAAACTGGTGCAGCCACTGTGGAAGGAAGCACAGAAGCTCCCCAGAAGGTTAGAAAGAGAACTACCTACCACGTGATCCAGCAATCCCATTTCTAGGCATTTATCCAAAGAAATTGAAATCAGAATCTTGAAGAGATATTTACACTGCCCTGGTCACTGCTGCATGATTCACAAAAAACAACGTACGTGAGCAACCTAAATATTCATCAGTCAATGGATGGATAAAGATGTGGAGGTTTATACACTGGGATATCATGCAGCCATGGGAAAGGAGGAGATCCTGCCATTTGCAACAATGTGGGTGGACTGTGAGGGCATTATGTTAAGTGAAATAAGCCAGATGGAGAAAAACACATACACTATGGTCCCACTTATATGTGGAATCTGAGAAAGACAGACTCAGAAAAAACAGAGTAGAGTAGCTGTTAATGGGTTATGGGGTCGGGGACATGGGGAAGTATTGGTCAAAGGGCACAAAATTCCACTTATAAGATTAGCAACTTTAGGGATCTGATGTACAGCATGGCAATTATAAGCTAGTGGTACTGTATCATCTACTCGAATGTTGTGAAGACAAGAGATCGTGAATGTTCCACAACAAGGAAGAAATGGTAACTACGTGACAGGTTGGAGGTGGTAGCTAGCACAGTGCTGGTAATCATTTTTCAATGATAATTTATAAATGTGTCAAATCAGCTTGTATACCTTATACACAATGTTACGTGTGTGTATGTCAATAAGGCTGGAAAAAGGTGTGCTGGATTATAGCTAGCTTCATGACAAGGAGCAAGCTTCTGCCACCATCCTTTATTTTTTCCACATGTACATTTATTCACTTAACAAAAGTTGCATGAATGAGAATAATAAAAACAAAATGAGGCAGAGGACTAGCTGTAATTTGGGGCATCAAGGCCAGGGTCAGGGTGAGAGCAGAGGTCAGGAATGGAGCGTGTCTTCATCCCAAGCAGTGAAGGTCCCTCCCAACATGGTCATACATCCTGGCTTTAGTCTCCCCATAAACAGGAAAAAGATCCAGAGGGTGTCCAGTGAGCTCAGGAACGAGACGCAGCCTATAGACAACCACAGTCTCATTGAGATGCCACGGGGAGGTCCCAGCTGCTGAACAAAGCTAGGGAAAGCCCACATTCCTTCAAGTTAGAAATCTTTCCAACCATATACCAGAAAAGTAGGAAATGATGCCGAGAAACATAGGCTGTGTTTTTGGACAGAAGCAGGCAATTGCATCACATTCTTAAAGTTTTTAGCAGGGAGGTGGCTAGACGGTGGGGCAGGTGTTTTTATATGAATATGCTGAGTGAACCTGGGTGACGGACGGTGTAATTGAAGGTAATCCGCACTTAACAAACTTACTGGACCATGACAAGGTAAGATGCAATTTGGAACATTAATAATTATTAAATGTCATCAAGGATATTGGCTATATGAAAGAGACTAACGGTGCCTTCCAGACTAATAGAGAAGGGTATCTACTTCGTGAATACCAAGGACTCAATTAAAAGGGCTGCAAAAATTATGGGGTTGCGAAGAAACCCAGAAGCTTAGCCATTAGGGAGATGCCACTGACTTGAACACTGCAGAGTAAACATAACAAATGGTTTGGCGAATGCTGAAGGGAGCTGTCTGCAGTCTTCAATCACTGGGCTAGGTCTTCAGGCACCTTAACACATTGTCTTCCTGTGCTTCTAGCTGACATCCCACTGGAAGCGTGCCTGAGTGTCTGTCAGGTCCCGGAAGAATGCCTCATCATGCAAAGAAGACACCATGAAAAGAGAAAAAAATAGCTGAAGCTGTTGAAAATAGGTACTCATCTAAACCGCACAGATCCCAAAGGTTGACTTCTAAAGAAGGCCTTGTGACCAAGCAGGTTCCTGAGGGGAGAGCTTTGCATAATGTGCTCCCATAGCTGTCAGCGTTGCCCGGAGGGTGACCAAATGCCCACCAGCCAAGTCCCCTCATCCAGTCCTGCTACTCCGTTGTGTGCAGACCACTTGGCCCAAACTCAGAGAAAGCTGCTGCCCCCTGTAGCATACAGGACGCCCTCTGACTGGAAGTCACCTGGCCCAAACGCCCTAGCACCGACGTCTCCACTGTTACTCTCCTGTCAGGAAGTACACAAGAACTAAGACCATTTCGTTGCCTAGATTTGTGGGAAACAAGCGTGATTACACTTTTACATGCTTACACCGCAGTGTACGACTGTCACGGAGCTTGCCTGCTGCTACAGAGAAATGCACTTCCAACACCTCCACGTCCTGTTCTGTGGGACTCAGCTGCTGAGCCATACGTGGATGTGGTGTGGATCTAGGTGACGTCTAAGGAGAAGGTCCCAGAGTGGAGAGAAGGTCTGCCTATCAGCACCAACAAGAACCTGTGCACCTGTTATGTTATCAGGAGTCTCCTCCTGACTTTGTCCACTGCATTTATTTCACCACTATGGACATGTGACCATCTGTGCTGATTTCCTCCTGGGCTTGCAGGGGTGAAGCACGCCGGTGGCCCTACTGACGCGCCCACACTGTCCTCACGGTTGGGACCCACCTGCAGAGCCTCCTCCCCGCTTAGAAAGCACACACGCTCATTCTCCTCAGTTCACCTGTTACTCACTTTCCCGACCGGATTCCTTCTTCACGGGTGTGTGGCTGCACATCTGCCATTTATGCTCACGATAGTCATTTGTGTGTACTGCTTTGGGGACTGAGTTGGTAAAATGCACATTTCTACAGGTTCCACTGACCTTCCATGATTACTGTAGTTGATTGAAGTCTCATGTTTGACTGACACATGGTCTTCCATCCTCATGAAAGCTGCCTCTTTGCTCATCTGCCTTTGGATCTGACCACTATCAGTTAGCTGTGTGCTGGGTAGTTTCTAATGCAACACTAATAATCCAAGGTCTTTAGGAGCCTTCTAGGAGCAGCTCCCTGAGCAAGACAGAAATGTACACGCACTACTTAATGGTTAGGGAACCAACCAGGAGGTGGGGCCCAGGACTCTGCATTCCTAGGCAGCCCACTGGAGGTGAGTTCCAGCCGTCTAAAACCTGAGACCCATTGGGTGCATTTGTCTAAGAGGTGCTTTCCTTTGTGGAACAAAATCATCCCCGCTTCTTCCAGAAAAAACGGTTTCTAAAAAACTTTCTCAAAACTGTCCACAATTTTTTCCCTAAAAATTAAAAAGAAAAGAAAAGGAGGATACATTCTTTACCCAGTGTTTGATGGGCTTGTCTGCACTGTATTTGACTGGTCTTGTGAAAGGCACTGGCATTTCTTTTTGTCCTGGAAGGCTTCTCATTACAATCTGAGACTAGGCAGCTGTGTCTGATGGGGGCTCCAGGTTTGCTATGTCAGGGGTCAGCTAAGCCCTGCTACTAAACAAATTCTTACGGGGTCATTGGCCTCCCTGAAGCCCCTGCCATTGTAGACATCCCAGTGGCCAACTGAACTTGGGAGATGGCATCTAAAGAGCAGAGCTGAGTACCCTGGAATTGATGGTCAGTCTTCACTAAAGATCAGACAGGCTGTCCACCCCCGGTGTTATCATCACTTTTCCAAATGCACCTCACCACTGATGCGGTAACTAGGTAGAGACGCGTGGCTGACATTTTGTTCTGACCCCAGCTTTCAGTAGGAATCACTGCCTGCCAAGATTCCACACCTGCCACACCAGATGATACATGACTCCCCTCTAACTGTGAGGCAGGAGCAGAGTGATAGCCGGTGCACTTTTATTGGATTTAAGTGGGGGAAGTAGAGCCTCACAGGACAGCTCCACTGCGGGATATGATGGAGGTGATTTTAGTGCGGGGGGTGGGATAAACGATTGGAGGAGTGGCAGAGACTAGTCTCTCTCCCATCTCATCTCTGTGCACGTGCGTGCGGGCTTTCATTTTCAAAATAAGCTCCTCTTTTCATGCAGTTATATCCCTAAGAATAGTCGTATAAAACTGACGACTTCACCAGAGCAAGTGAAGTTTAACAAGGTGTTTCTGAAACTAATTGAAAAGCATGATGATACATCGATTGTCACAATCCTGCATTTTCCACAGTGCCATAAGGAATCAGTACTGGTCAGGCACCAGGGATTGGATCATTACCCTCCACAGGAGCTCTTTTTTTTAGAGCTCTTTAGATTGTTCCACTGGAAATTCTTGTAGCTTTAGTACCTAGGTATTAAAATTATATAAAAATATTTGGACATGTAGACCAAGGGTGTTAACCTTCTATTTTTTGTCGTTGAAAAGAATGAAGCTCACTTGGAGAACCCCAAAACCTCCACAAAGAATCACCGTACGACCTAGCCATGTTGAGTCTGTATCCAAAGCCGTTGAAAACTGGGACTCAGATACTGTATGTGAGTGTTCATAACAGCCTCATTCCCACTTACCAAAATGTAGAAATAACTCAAATGCCCGTCACTGAATGAATAGATTAGCAAAGTGTGATAGACACATAGAATGGAATGTATTCTTCCATAAACAAGAATGAAGTACTGACACACACCACAACATGGATGAGCTTTGAGGACGTCTTGCTAAGTGAATAAGCCACACACAAAAGGATAAATACTGTAGGGTTCCACTCCTATGAGGCACCTAGAGTGATCAAATTCACAGGCAGAAAGATGGAATGGTGTTCACCAGGGGCTGGGGAGAGGATGGGTGGAAGGTTAGGGAGTAGTACGCATAGAGTTTTCCTTTGGGAAAAATTTTGTAGCTGGATGGTGGTGATGGTTGCCTGGCAACGTGAATGTCCCTCATGCCGCTGACGTGCACACTTAGCGATGGTTAAAGGGGCTTATTTGATGTCGCAGTATCTTACTACAATAAAGCAACAATAAAACCCTCATGTAGAGGAAGACAGCGCATGGCTGTCATGCAGGGGCTGCATTTTATCACAGTGCCTATATTTGTCAAACAGACATAATGACATACCTCTGTGGACAGATGACAAGTGTAACCCAAATGTTGCCAGTCTTGGATACACTAAGGCTATATTGGTATGACTGCCCAAATGCCAAAGTGGACAGCTGAAGAGGCCTCAGCTGCTTGGCTGAGGGTGTTGACAGGCTGTTGAGTGTTCCCCAGGTATTTGGGGGAACTCAGTTGTGCTGTGAACAGTCGCGGTAAATCTGAGTGGTGCCTTCCCTGTCCCGTGCTAGGGGCTACCTGTTACAGAGCTGGGGCCAGAAGGCACAGGAGCCCAACATGCCGTCTGTAGAGGTCACACTCTCAGAGCATAAACAGAGTAAGAAAGGCTCTCAAGTACTGCCAGGCACAAAGACAAAAAATGAACACAAATCGACACATTGTCTTCAAAGTATTCCTCCTTTCCAGGGGAGCTCAGAGAGCCGAGACCCTGAATTCTGTAAGGTGGCTTCCCTCTCTCTCTGCTACCCTCCCCAGGGGTTCTGCTCTGCCTGTGCTGAACTGGATCTGCTTATGGCCCCTTTATTCCTAACCCTGAGCACAAGCTTACCACCAGATGCCAAGAACCCCTATGGACTGTGCTTGGTAGGAAGCACTTCCCTTTTCTCCACTTGCTACTCTCATGGGCTTCTTCTTTATCATCTGACTATCATGTTTTGTGACTAATGAGCTTGCGAGATCCCAGTTTACCACCGTTCTCTACTCTCCTTATGTTCTCAGTGTTGGCTGCCATGATCTTAATTGTTCCTGTATTTCTGAGGGTAAAGACCTTCATTTTGACATGGTTCTTCTGTCCATGTCTCTCAAAGCTCCTTACTTTTGAGCCGAATGACCTTGCTGAGCCTCTTATGTTAACATGCGACTGTATGCAGACACACGTCCCCCATCTTGGGCTCCTTCATCAAATGTACCAGAGTTGTTTTCTTAAATCAACCGTTTTGCAGGCAACCGTGGTGGGGAGTTGTCACGTAAGGACAACGTTCACCAAGGTACTCAAAGCACAGCACATAGCATCTGACTTTTTCCGTATCAATGTATTCGTTCCCCTTGTACACACTTGGGGTCTTGCCAAACCAAAGCCTTCAGAGGGCCTCTGGTCAGTAACTCTTTCCTGAGCGCTTCTGGGTTTTATTCCTTAAATTATCCCCTTCTGGGTTAAATTTTATCAGGTGCTTCATTCAGAGCATCCTATTTGATTATTCTGCATTTTATGTTCCTCCGGAATTTTTACTACCTTAAATTTGAGTCAGCAGCTTTTATTACCACTCTACTTCCTGTGTCCGCAGGGTCATTATTGAATGCATCATGCAGCTTAACTTGGATACCACGCCCCTGCTGGGCGTTGTCCTAACAAAGTCTGTGTGTTTAGTTGGCTGGCTGTAGAGTTGAGTCCTTATAAATGTTTACAACCAGTATCTCCTTCATTCAGGGGCTGATAGCCTCACAGGTCATAGATCTGTGGCTCATAGATCATCTAAAATCTTGTTTCTCTTCTAACTAATCTCCCCAGCCTCTCAGGATTCTCGTCTTACGAGAGGAAGGACAAAATGAAGATGGGGAAGGAGACTAGTATCCAGACTAAGACAAGGTTGAGGAAAGTGGGCAATTGTTTAACGTGCCGAACTTAGGCAGGCATCAGAAGAACTCAGTCACCCAAGTGTGTAACATTGATGATGCGGTATTTTAAGAGATGGAGTTGGTAAACTGTGGCCCTGAGGCTGGCTGCCTGCTTTTGCAAATGACATTTCATCACAGAAAGCCTTCGGGGATTCTGTCTTTTTTCACAATTCGCTCTTATTTTTAAGTTCTGCATTACCCTGTTAATGTTCTCGATGAGTGAGCGCTGTGGGGCGGGCTCAGAGTTTGCATCGGGATCTCATACTTTCCTCACCTCATCCCAACCTTGCCAGTAAATTCTGCCAGTCAGAAACCAGACCGAAACCATGGTCAGTAACTTTAGAAAGGAAAAATGGACATTGAGCAGCTTTTAAATGGTTTGCAGAATTTTTTTTGTTATCCATAGAGCTAAACTTGATGGGGAGGGAGCTGGGGTTCCTTTTTGGGGTGACGACTGCTTTACAGCTGGTTGTGCTGGGGCTGCAGAAGGCTAATGCACAGAAGCCCCTGAATGGGACTGGCCGGGCCGCAAGAAGTCTTTAACAAGCAGGGAAGAACAGGAGCAGATGAGAGAGTGAGATGGATCCCCTTTACATTCTTTCCAGGCGACCGGATGTGCTTGGAGCTGAATGACCTTCCTGAGCCTCTTAGTTAAAATACAGGTGTGTTCAGGACATTTGTTCCCCATCTTGGGCTCCTTCATCAAATGTACTACCAGTTTTTTTTTAAAGCAAGCATTCTAGGGGGGGATCATAGTGGGGGAGTTATGTAAGGAGAAGCTCATTAAAGATAGCTTGATGCAATTTGAATAAATCCTAAATGTGTTGGAAACATTAAATAAACAAGCAAACACACAAATGCAATGTTTACCTTCCCTGCACGCTCACCACTGTGCGGCCCCTCCACTCACTTGATTGACCTGGGACACCCAGGCTGGCTAAACCTGAGGTGGGTTGCCCCTGTAGACCGGGGACTTGCAGAAGGGGGAGAGCAGCCCAGAGCCTCTCTTCGCCTCCTTCCAAGGCCTGTCCTGAAAGTACCCGGCAATGGAACTTCTGCACAGCAGGCTTGACTTGCAAGGGGCCTTGGTGGTTCATTGGGTGTCTTTGCAGATGAAGAGACCACAGCTCTGAGAGGCCCAGAGTTATGCAGCTGATTGTGACAATGTGCTGGTCAAGCTAAGTGGAGTTATTGCTGCACCTCTCTTGTCACCTTTTCCCAAAAGAATAGGGGCTGGGAAGAAGCATCCAAGGGGAACAATTATTTGTTGAATTCACACTCAACGTCAGGACTGTTCTAGTACTTTCCTTTTGTTATCTCGTCATTTGTAGCCATTCTTTCACACTGCTGAGTAAATCATCTCAGCCAAACTGACTTACATGGGTGACTAACAACATTTAAGTACTTCTTTTTCAGTGTATTTTAAGATTTGAAAGATGTTTTTTTTTGTGGTGAAAACTGTGGAAATATGTGCTTTGTTATTTTTAGCATTGATCATGTTAGGACTCTAGATACGTGGTGGATTTTCAGCAAGCGCTTCAGAAAGGTCTTTGGATATTAACATGTTCTTAGGAAATTTTAAGAAAAATAATTAATGATGCTGTACTTTAACACTATATTTACTTTCTTGACTTCAGTCTCATAGAGAATTACTCCTTTTCCTTTAATGTCAGCATTCTTTTTGAGCAGTTTACTTGCCTGGAATTCTTGAGTAACTGGAGTAGATGCTAAGTTTCAAAAATTATCCCTTTAGTCACAGTGGTGATATAGACATTGTTGAGTATCTTCTAGACATAGACCAGAGTTTCTCAACCTTGGCATCGATGATACTTGGGGCTGGGTGATTGTTTACTGGAGGGGGCTGTCTTTTGCATGACCGGGCGCTGAGCACATTTTCGTCTCCACCCACCAGATGCTGGTAGGACCTCTGTCAGTTGTGACTTCACAATGCCGCGTTCTGCTGGGGATCAAATTGGCCTGATTGACACCTCCGTCATGGACACAGGCTCCAGTGCTTTGGTAGCTTCATCTCATTAACTCACAGGAAACACGAATAACAACCATGCATGGTTAGCCTCGCTTTTAAAACTAGGGAACAGTGTTGTTACAGCTGCTCAAGGTCACACAGCCATTTCCTTTGAGGCTTCTTCTGGCGGATGCTACTTCTTATTGCTGAAGAACATTCAGTGCAATGATTAGAAAATCTGTATGAGTGGAAGACGGATTGGCAGTCTCGTATGAAGTTAAATATACACTTAATGTAGAACACACGAATGCCATTACTTGGTATCTATCCTGGGGAAATGAAAACTTCCAGTTCCACAAAAGCCTGTACCCAGGTGTTCAGCTGTATGTGTGATGGGCCAAAAGCTGTAAACAAGCCAAATATCCTTTAACGGGTGACATGGATTAAACAAACAAAAGTTACTTGGATACAATTGGTTACTGCTCAGCAATAAAATGAAACAAACTATTGATACATCCAACAATTTGGATGAATTTTAAAGACACAATTCTGCCTGAGAGAGAAGCTAGTTTCAAAGAATTACAGGAATATGATTCCATGTATTTGACATTCTTAAAGAGACAAACTACAGTGATGGACAACAGATAAATGGTTGTCACGCTTAAGGAGTGGCAGGTGTGTATGACTGTGGACGGATAGCAGGAAACAGGTGTCTTGTCTTCTGTCATGACTGAAAAAAAATGAAGCTAAACTTAAATTTTATTTCGAGTGATTTTTTTTCTTAGCTGCCTCAAGGCCGTGCACAGCATTTTAACATATTTTTCACACTTCTAGAGCTGTGTCTGTTTTAGGAAGCATAGATTTATGCTATTCTATGGCAGGGATTGGCAAACAACCACTAATGGGTCACAATTCGACCTGCCACATACTTTTTAAATAAAGTTTTATTAGAACCTGGCCACACCCATTCATTTACATATTATTATGGCTGCTTTCATGCTATATAACAGCAGAGTAGAATATTACTATTGAGCCCTTAACAGAGAATGTTTTCTGACCCCTCGTGTACAGTATTGAAGTGTAGGTCTTCATATGGTTTCAATATAGTAAAAAATTATACACTTGAATTGTTGAACTAAAGGAAGATTTAAAAGTAAAAGTACAATTTTACACCGAGTTCTATACTTTGTATGTTCCCCCCCAAATAATTAGTGTCCCCCTCTCCTTTTCTTCATATATGTAATTTTCTTTTCAATGGGCTCTAGTTTTTGACACCACACATTTTATTTGCAACAACATAATTTGCAACTATCACTACAAAATGGCGAGAGAAAATATGAACCAATGTAATCTGAACATAATCTCAAAACATATTTCAACTCTCTGCTAGTTATCTACACATTGGCAAGAAAATATTTTGTGTAAAAAGGAACTACTTTTTAATTTTATAATTCTCTTCCCATCTGGTTCCTGTTTGGTCCAACTTTTCATTATTTTGGTTGGGTCAAAGCTTGATGGTAGGAATTAAAAATTGAATAAGCTAGTGACAGTTGTGATCTGTAAACCAGATGATCGTTCTTCAGTACATGATACCAGAGTCCACTGGTATGTGTGCAAATATATATATATATTTTTGTTCATGCATTTGAAATATATTTTTTGATATTCTTCAGAAAGACCAGTGAAAACAGTGTTATTTACTGTCATTAAGTCTCGGTATCTATTTTGTATTTGTCTCCATGGTGTCCATAATATTACAAGGGTTTATGACTTACTAACAAACATATACTAACAAATACCCATTCTTTCTAACCTTTATTGGTCCACGTAGTTAAGAAAATTAACAAAAGTCAGCCTTCATTTTTTTCTGATAGCCTTAATCTACAGATAGAGTGTGGCCATGCTGTCTCTCCGGGCCACTGTGACTCATTGTGAAGCCCATATAAAAAGTCTAAATGGAAGTGTTTTTCACTTCCATTATTTCCAGTGGAGTTGGAACACTGTGTTTCTTGTCTTTTCCCCAAGTCCTTTCACTTCCTCTTTGTTTGAAAAGAGAAGACAGAACCTACCAATGCACTTAGATTTGAAGCATGTCTAATACATAAAGTATAGACTTTTAGAATTAGAGAAAAAGAGATTGCATCTTTAGAACCACAGGGCTTAGAGCCTAGGAGGATACCGTGACTCAAAACTCTGATCTCATGCTGGACCTGGCAGTAAGGTCTTTATATGTACTCTCTCAGTTAATACAACTCTATGTGCAGAAACTCCATTTTAGGCAAGAGATAGCTGGCTCAGAGAAATTGAATGATTTGCACAAAGATGATTCCTTGCTCTTTGCCTTTCATCTTTCCACTCTCCCACCTTCTGGCTGAGACTTGGAGAGAAACTGCCATGGGGGGACACTTACTGGCAGGTGCCCTTCATTGTGAACCAGACTTTGCAAGTGTGAGGGGTGTGAGTTTTAGCAGGGTACTGTGATAATTTCCCATGGCATAGAAGATGGTTTCCACTAAAAATGTTTGAAGAACGGGCCTCCCATGGCCTTCTGGAAAAGGACAGAGATTGTTACTGTTCAGTAAAGACATCCTGATGCTATGGGATCCCTACGTTGTCCTTGGCACCAACAGGGTTCGACACGGCAGTCTTTGCCAGTGAAAACGTTGTCTAATTTGGGAGGTGTAATTACTCCAGATGGACCCATTAAACAAGAAGTCTGTCTCTGGCTTGCACGCTTAATAACTAGTATCTATTGTGTTCCATGCCTTGTGTCAGGAGGTTGGAATAAAAGCATGAACTTGTCCTCATGGGAGCTTACATTCTAGCAGAGAGTCAGTCAGTATGCAGCTAGATGTATAGACAAGACACCACAGACAGATCCATGTGTTGAAGGGAATGAACACTGTGATGGAGACTAGCTAGTGGGGGCAGTGTACTTTAGATGGGATGTCTAAGGAAGGAGGGCTTTCCGAATAAGTCTTGCTTAAGGTGGGGTCTTGAGGTGGCTCGTTGTCTTGATGACCACACTGATATTTCCTCTCCCTGTACCTGCCTGGCATTTCCTCATTAAGACGAGTGCATTTCTCCGTCCCCGTGAATGTGGGCTGCCTTGTGCCTGCTTCTCTCAGCAGAATGCTGCAGAAGTGACCTTCCAGTGCTTCTGAGCCTCAGTCAAAAAATTCTTGGACTCTCTGACTCCTGGAGAGCCGTGACAGTGTAAAGCCAGCAGACAATATGCCACCAAAAGGCTGTGCACGGCCTTGCCATTTGGGTTTGAATCAGAAAAAAAGCATCAGAGTAAAAGTTGAATAAAGAGACTTTTTGCAGAGAAGGACTCATAAAAACCGTGAGAAAGCCAGAGGGGTGGAGATGGGTGACAACTGTAAAGAATTCATATGCTTAGCCCCCAGACCGGTGGTCACTGGCAGAGGCATCCCATTTTAGTGGAGCAGCTCTTATGAGCAAAAGTAATTTCGATCAATAGCAACTTGCTATAAAATAGGGTGTTTTATTTTTAGTGTTCGTTTTTCAAAGATCTTTTCCTTCTTTGTGTCTTTTTACTTTGTCTCTCCACAACAGCCCTGTAACTGGTGCTATGCTATCCATGATGAGTGAGCAGACAGAGCCCAAGTGTGGCCAGACTAGGTCTGACGGTGGCCATGAGCCTTCGGGCCGTGGGCTCTGACTCGTCTGCTTTGCTAGGAGGATCACCGCCAAAGGGCTCTCACCTGCTCCCCTCCGAGAACGCCCCGCCCATCCTGGATTGTCTGAGCTCCTTCAACCCCATCAGAGTTCAAAGCCCTATTCAAAGAGAGCGAAGGTTTTTAGTCTGCACTTCGATTTGCTTCCCTGTGACATTTAAGTACTTTCAGAAGAGTCTTGTATGCACCATGGTGGATCGGTTAGCTTCTGCCCTGCATGCAGCCAAGAACATTTTATAGAATCATTTCTCTTTGGCCCAAATTGTTCCAGTGTGAAATGAGTCACTGAACTTTGAGAAGTTTCCATCTCTCATGACAGCTATTAAATCAACACCTTCCACGAATGCAGAAACACACAAAGGAAAAAATTTTAAATACGCCGTGTGCATCTGCTCAGCAGGGAAACCCCAGGTAACTTAGCCTGCTCCTTGTTTGTGCACAGACACTGGATGATCACGCATCTCACTGGCCATCTGCGCCTCCTGTCCCCCAGTCTGGGCCTGCTCTTGCCTTTTCTCTGGCCCATCAGGGTATGTCTGTCTTCCATGGCTATAAGCAGGTCCACTGGGCCCTTTAAGAAATTTGGCCCCAGACGGAGTTCAGGCTGTCAGGTTTTCTTCCCACACGTAAGACATGAGGCTACTCCATTTTCTGATTGTCCTTGTGGCCATGCGGAGAGTTCATGTTGGATGGATTCTCAGCCTAGTTGCCTTGGGTCTGGAAATCCAATTTGGATGGAAGAAAGAGTGGATTTAATGACTGACATGAAACAGGCTGCTAGAGGCCTCACATGCAAATGAAAGGCTGAAGACTATCTGATTTTTTTTTGCAGAGATGAGCAGCCTGGTGTCGGTGCAGACCTGTACACAGGTGCTGTAGTGATCGATGCCCTGCATTAGCAATCTCAGCAGAACCTGCCCACAGTGGCTGGTTGAGAAGAGACACTGACCCACCTCCAGGTGTGACCTTCTGAGAAGGCTGCTGTCACCTGCAGAGCTAGCAGCAGCTACTTAGTTCTCGGCCCTTCCATCTTCATTTGTCACCTGTTTCTTTTTGGTCTCTTTTCCTGGTAAGCAGCCACTCCTGCTAGCTCTGCCTCATCTCTTTTTTTCTCAGAAAAACCATCTGATAAACAAATGTGCCGATAACAGCACCTCATCTTTCCCAAGACAGCTGGCACTGGGAGACGCTGATGTTCAGCAGAGAATAATTTCTTTCTATCTGTAGAATTTCAGGCTCGTGGTGCTGCAGGAGGAGAATCAACTTCCATGTATAGGACCTCAATTCCTGCCGTAGAAGGTATATAAGTCATGCTCCCTAGAGGCACTCTCGCATTAGCAGGGCAAGTCAGCAATCAGAATGCCAGGCTTTGTGAGTCAATGTCTGTTACAGCCCAGGGAAGAAATGAATTTAGGATTCTAAAGAAGGCTCAGCCCCTGCTCTGAACCACAAGTTGAAAAATGAGGTTTGAATGTGAATAACAAATGTATAGCCAAGAAGAAACTGGTAAATGTCCGTAGGGGGACATGTAAAGAGTCATGGCATATCACAGAAGCCTGCATGGATTAGGTGGCATCAAAGATGGGAGTGAGGACATAGGAGAACTCTCAGCACATAGAAATTGTGTCTTCCAGACACAAGAAGCAGGACAGAACTCTGTACAAAGATTCAAAATGCAAATTCTGTATAGTAGAGACAATAACAAGCATTTGGTGGGGGGATTGTAGGAGATGGGGGGACAACTAGGGGTAGGGAGACCCCAACTCTACAACACGATGTAATGGAGTTGAGAACATTCATATGTTCCTGGGTTCTGCAACTTACCGGCCTGGAGCCACACCCAGGAGCTCCCTGCAGACTGCTAAATTCTCAGCCAAAGCTACAACATGATGATCTGAAGGGATTGTAAAAGTTTAGTGTTGTTAACATGGGCACATAAAATAGCCCACTGACTATGAATTAAATATCCTTGGAAGTAGTAGAAGAGAGAAGAACACTTTAAAACGTTCAATACTCGTCATAAAATCCACTCATTTGGAATTTTTAATGCCGTCCCCAGCTGGCCTGGAATTTACCTTTCCCCTGCTGATATAGATGTATATAATGGGCAAATTAGTTGTGTTAGCACAGCTCAGCCTTGTCAAGCGTCTTAAACCAGGGTGGCATAGCGAATATTTGCAGGCAAACATTAAGAGGATTCTTAAAGATTTTGTCTATCCGTGAGAGTAGGCGCTATTTGGCAATGGTATCTCATCAGTTTTGCTATTATTTTTGTGGAGGGTGACTTCTCAGGCCAGAAGAAGATAGGCTCAAGTCTAAACTCCCTGCATGGTGTGGTGTTCGGTTGAGCATGGAGGATTTTATTGCTTATCCTTCCCATGCTCAGTGGGCTCAGGGAAAAGCCATGGACTCAGACTCTTGACACCTGCCCGTGGGGCTCCAGCCAAAGGACACCTGCCAGGTTGCAGCCTTTTCCATCCTCCCACATGTCTAGTTTGGATTCACGAAGCCAGGGCACTCCTGTGCCTGGCCCGTGACTGCCGGCACCAACTCTCTCCTGTCCTGCTTCGGTCCCTTGAGGAGCATGGCCCACCCACCCCACACTCCGTGCCTAGAGGGTGGCTTCTTCCTGCCAACACAAGTCCATTTTTGACCAGGCATCCAAATGCATTTAACTTACAAAAGAATTTGTGGTGCTGTCTCTTTGCTCCCTAGGGTTTTCTGAAGGGCTGGCGTTTATCCAAGACTGGATGAGGAAGGCAGGAGTTCTTTTTGCCTTTCTCCCAGGGCCCTGGGTCCTACTTGCCTTAGGTTCTCTAAATTAAGATGAACAGCTAAGAACTGCAGTTTCTGCCTGGAGGAAGCCAGTAAGAATTATAATGAGGGAAAATTCTTTATCAGTGTTGCGTAGTACTCCCTTACTAGCCAACCCCTTATCTCCCTTTCCTGCCGATACTGACATTGTTTCAACTGGCCTTTGCCCCTTTTGGTTAAAAACATATAAAATATTTGAGAGAACTTCCTTTACTTGTACTGTTTAGGGCTTAGAATGCTTATATTAACTTTAACACCAATGTAGACTCCCATGAGTTATTCATAAAATCCCTGTAAATTTAGTAGAGAAATGTATGTATTAAAAATTATTTTCAGAATCCAGTGTTTTCCTTGGATGTTCAGATATCTGTATGATGGATCCTTAATTCCCTTCCTCCCCACCCATTTGAAAAATTAAATAACATGCGCCCTTTGGCATTTGCCTGGAATCCATTGTCCATTTCTTCCTGTCTCACTGCACATGTCTTTTCAGGAGCTGGCTGTGTGAGGACTGTTCTGCATCGTATCACTCCTCCCTTGTGCCTTTTTAAATGATGGGTTAGGTTTTGAAGAGGTTCTGAGTGGCTGATTTGTGAAGACCCGAGTGGGGGTGGCTTTCTTCCAGAACTCCTTTCTGTCCCTCTATAATGGCCTCGTAATATGTTTGATGTGAAAGCGGTGCTTTTGCCCCCTTGAGGTTCTGCCTCCTACAAAGGCATGACGCATCCCTCCTGTGGAGGAGGACGCAGAATGCTGTTGCCAGGTCAGACCTTTCTGGGCTGGTTTCAGGCTGCTCGCTCCTGCTCTGAGCCCTCCTGACTCTCTGATCTGAGGAACTGTGAAAAACGTTTTCCCATAGTGCTTATATTTTGCATTTCATTTTCTACGATCTATGTGTTCAGATTTCCACAGAGATGAAGTGGCCTTTTTGTTACATGTTGATAAAATTTGTAATTTGTCCCAGAGTCCAGTCAGACTTGTGAAGGCTGAGACTTTCTATAGGGAAGTACAGGAAAAGAAGTCACAAACATTGGACCTCCATCAGGTGGAATAGCATAGCATTGGAAGGCTGAGTGGAGTCACTTCCACTTAGGAAAACACTGAGAGGTTTGCAGAGGAAGCCACAGCCTTTGCTGGTACGTAGACTCTACATGTACCCCCAAAAAAGAGAATGTCTCAGTCAATCAAAAATGTTTAGTATAAAAGCATACTGTAGATCTATAAAGTCTCATAGGAATAGTTTTGTACATAGGTCACAAATGTACAGGAATAACAAGGCTATTCAGAACAAAGAGAAGCCAGTCAACTATTCAAAAAAAGATTTATTGGGGGCCTAATGATGTGGTAAGCAGGGATCCGGGAACAGTCAACTCAAATATCCATGAGATAGAAGAGGTTCCAGCCCTTAAAATATTTTATATTTCATTATTATGTATGACACTGATAATAAATAAGAAATTATAACACAGTAGCACATGGAATGTGCCAGTAGGGTAAGGCCAGGGTGTCAAAGGAACAAATAGTAGAGAACTTAAGCCAGGTAGTGGTGGTGGGGACGAGTGAGGACTGAGCAAGGCAAAGGAAAGGAGATGTTTAATTTGGGATCGGAAAGAGGGACAAAATTGAGTATTCTACAGAGAATACCATCTCTTTGTAGCTCATCGCACCATCTTTTAACCTCAACCTATAGGGCATGTTGTTTTTGTGGAAACCATGACTTCATGGTGCTCATTGAGGCTGTCCATCAATTATGAAAATTCTTTTATAGCAAAAAATTATCAGGATCCTCTTCTTCTGAGTCTTCTGGCTGAAATTCCTTTTGTCCAAATATTTGGAAAAGGGTATTTTCTAAAATGTATTTTCATGGAAGCCATCTCTCCTTTCCATTTTGTTCTAATAGAAGGAAATCAGATAGAGCCATACTTGGTATTTGGCAGCGGATGTGGCCTGTGAATTTTCTGTCCAGGTTCGTGGATCCAGGTTCACTTTTAAGCGTGTCAGAAGCTCAGGTAAGATTTTCCCTGGTCCTCCAGTGAGGAGGCTGGGGGGAAGGAGCTGCTGACCACTACCTGAGGCCATGACTTTTAACCAGCTGTGGGTTTAGAGAGGCTGAAGGACACAGACGTAGCCTCAAGACCAGTGACTGGGCCAAGTCATCCAGTCATTCAGGGACGTGATTTCCTCTACCTAAATTTCCCCATCACCCAGCAGAAGCCCTGAGATGCCCTTAATATAGCTCATCTGGACTGGTTTGGCAGGATACGTATTAGTCCTTAAACTCCACAGAAACTTAAACAACAGCATTTGGAAGAGCGGGCAGGGGGAGGTTTATTATAAGGAATTGGCCCCCATGATCATGGAGGCTGACAAGTCCAAAATGTGCAGGTAGGCCAGTAGGCCGGAGGTCCAGGGAAGAGCTGAGATTGCTTTGAAGTCTGGAGGTCATCTTCTGGCAGAATTCCTCCTTGCTCAAGGGCGGTCAGTCTTTTTATTCTAGTCAGGACTTAAACTGATTGGATGAGGCCCACCCATATCATGGAGGGCAATCTGCTTTATTCAGAGCCCACACATGTAAATGTTAATCTCGTGCAAAAACACTCTCAAAGCCATCCAGAAAAATGTTTGACCAAATATCTGGGCATCATGGACCAGCTTAGCTGACATATAAAATTAACCATCACAGGCAGTTTGGGGGTCCAGCCAGCCATGAAATCATTAGACACAAGAGTGTGCCTGCCAGGAAAGGGGAGAGAAGGAAAGGAGAAAGAGTAGGAAAGAGAAAAAAGAAAAATCAACCCTCCAAATGAGCCAGAATCCAAAACTCCAAAACCTTTGAAGAAAATCATTACTAAGAATCCATTACAGTCAATAAAATCAACGTTTTAAAAATTAACTTGAAAAGAATGTTCTAGAACGTTCTGACTGAGAGTTTAAAGCTAATTAAGATGCTAAGTGAATAAATGATTTAACAACATACATTTTAAAAGGGCAAGGAAGTTATCAAGATAGGCAGAAATAAACATAAAAAATTAGAAATCAGAAAAACGTAGACATTATCAGTAAAAAAAATAAACTGTTTTGGGGATGAACTCTTACCACACATACTCAAAGAGAAATTGGCAATTAGATGTTGTGACAACATTAGAACAGAACAGCAAGAAAAAAAGATTTTTATAAAAGAAACATAAAAGTGTGTGAGATGTGTATAGCTGATTGAGATATTTTAATGTTAATTTCATAGGAGTTTCCTAAGAGATACATTGGTGGAAAATGCATGGAGTTGAATGAAGCTATATCTAAAATTATTCAGAATTGAAATCTTCAGATAGAAAATGTACTCTGTGAACTGAAAAGATAAATATAAATCCATTCCAAAGCATGTAATTGCTAGTTGCAAACCGTTGAGAATAAACAGAAATTCCTAAGCTACCATAGAGAAACATCAGATTGCCTACAAAGGAAGATAATTCAACTAACACTGGACATCTTGTCAGCTGATCCCGGTTAGATGGAAAGCATTTTCTCACACACAGACTTTATATCCACAGAGTATACAGCTAACGCTTCAAGAAGTATTAAAGGATGTTTTTCATTAAGAAGATAAGAAGGTGAGAGAGAAGAGAAAGGGTTCAAGAAAGAGTGTGTAACAGAAGTAGAAGAAATAGTACCAACTAATTTAATTAAATGCTAAAGGCAGAAAATGCATTTTGCATTAAACATTGAAAATAAAAACTCTGGAAACTATAACCAGTAGGCATGTAATGTTTTGATGAAATACACAATTACTGAATAACTTGAGGTTTTATTAGACTTCACTAACTTCAGGTTTTACTTTATGTTTAGTATGTAACAATGAAACTGAGCACTATAAATATAAAATATAATAAATAAGCAAAATTGGAGAGAAATAAAAACTTAAAAAATAATTTGGAGAGAGAAAAAGGGAAACAATGGCCATATAGGAAACACAAAATAAAATGGTGGGAATAAGTTCCAATATTTCAGTCACCATTAGCAGTGTGAATGGATTTAACTACTGAAAATCCAGCCATAGGAAAAATGACACAGCTAAACAAAATTAAGGAGAATACTAATAAAAGAAAACTAATAAAAGAATACTAATTACTAATTAGTCATACTAATACCCCACAACATAGAATTGGATACATACATACATTATTTTAGTAAAATAAGATAGTATGTAATAAACACAAAAGAGCAAGTGTACTAAGAAGATTTAACAATATGAAATTGTATGCATGTTGAACTCCAGAAAGGAAACTGACAGAATTACCAAGAAAATAGGCACATTCATCAGAAGTTGAAGATATTAACATGCCTTTATCAGAAATTGGTAGATCAAGGTAACAGCATTAGAAAGATAGGTTTATGCAATGACATTAAGAAGCCTGGCATATTGTACATACACAAACTCAGACCCCAAACACAGAGAATGACCACAAAGCCAATAAATTGGAAATCAACAATAAAAAGATAAGTTAATAAAGCCCCATATGTTTGGAGATTTTAAAATGCACTCCTAAATAACTCATAGGGTACAGAGAGATAACAACAGCACTTTAAAAATGCTTAGAAGTCTAACAACACTAATGATTGTATAAATCAATTGTATGCTGCCAATATCTGGGGAAAAATCAATACCTTTCACTAGTAAATCAAGACCATATCCATTTATACAGCTCTGCTTTCAAGGGTTGTTGGAAACATTTTTAATTGATGGCAGCTATTTCATATTATTGATTCTAATCAAGTGTCTCATTTTGCCAACAAAAGTATGAATCACTGCTTATCCAAACTTAGCACCAAGGGAGTATGTGTGCAGATAATTTTGGAATAAATTAAGAGTGAACATGCGTGGTCACTGGGAACCTGTTGTAAGCGGCTCCAGTGGCCGGAAAAGTTGCTCACGCCAGCACATAGCAAGAGGAGAGAACAGCGAAGGTCATCCCCTAGGAGACCTCTAGGGAAGGTGCCAAGACAGCCTTGCTGAGGGAGGGAGAATATTCTGACCACCACTAGGTAAGGAGCAGTGGAGAAATGGCAGGCAGCGACTTCAGTATGTGTTTGTCTATTCACGTCCTGTGACACAGGTCAGCACACTTTTTCCATGAACGGAAAGATAGTTGATATTTTAGGTTTTGCAGGTCAGACGGCCTCAGCTCCTACGCTATAGTGTGAAAGCCATCATGGACTATTCATTGGCCAGGGGATGTTTGCGTGGCAATAAAACTTTATTTACAAAAAGGATGGTGGGCCAGATTTGGCTTAGTCGATTGACCCCTTGGTCTAAAACCAAGGATCTGTGAGGAAAACATGAATCGGAAGACAGTTGTTTTATCCTGGTCAGTGTTTGTGTTACTCTGAAGGAGGCACAAGTTTTGCATTCTTACCTACTTGTTTTTGTCCTAAAATAGATGTTAGAGAACTATATTAAATGTATTTGAATAAAATCTTAGCAACCATCCAGGTTACTCTTGAGTTTACTCTGAGATTATCCGTATGTTACTTTAATCAAAATTGATATTTTTCTGCTTATCAGTGCTTATGATGCAGTAGAATTTGCAGAAATATTGGCATCCACAGCTATTGTTTCTCGAGTTTGCCAAATAATTGGCTGTACTTTACCACTGGCTCTCAACTTGCAGCTTATGAGAAATGATGGTGTACCAAACCATCCAAAATAAGAGATAGATGGAAATAAAAATCACTTCCCCTTAGACATTTGAATGTATAAAAGCCTCATTTTAAGAGCGTTTAAGGTTGTTTTAAATTTTTTTTCTGAAATGCATTATATGTATTTCATACATGTATGTGAAAAACAGCTCTCTCGTGACAAAGTCTTGTAAATGTTAAGTCTGAATTTTAAGTATGATCATAAACCAGACAAGTAATCTCTAATAGTAAAATCGGAGCTGGTGGGCCATGGAAGCTGTCTTTG
>JAVSCE010017119.1:0-111583 GCA_032199065.1 Smutsia gigantea
CCTTTTATAGTATATGTTATGAAAGGATAACTGAAGTTAAAATGTTAAGAACTATTTGAATCTAAGAAAATAGATACAATGGGATTTTGTATGATGTGTTTCAAAGAAGGTGTCAAGTTGTTAGCGCATTAAACAGTGGTGTTATGAATTTGGTACATCTGTCAAACGGAAGGCTTCTTGTCTTTAGGTCTATGGAAATGCAGGATCTAACCAGCCCGCATAGCCGTCTGAGTGGTAGTAGTGAATCCCCCAGTGGTCCCAAACTCGATAACTCTCATATAAATAGTAATTCCATGACTCCCAATGGCACCGAAGGTGAGTGTCTGCCTTCTCACTGTTTACTTTGCACGTTGTTTCTGCATCAGCATCCACTTTGTTATTAGGTGGTTATGATATCTGTTGTCACATCCATAAAACTACTGTTGTATTTCCCCTGTATGTGATTTGACTTATGAATCAGAAATCATCCTTAGTTGGGAGCTGCAGGTTACTAGATTATTATAATATTGCATAGAATAGTTTTATTTTGCATAGATTCATATGTGTACGTATTACACCTGTGTGTGCATAACATTTAACCTTTGAGTGTGTTTTATCTCCATGTTGATCATTCCCCCACAGCAAGGTATCACTTCGCATTGTTTTGCTCTAGGAACAATGAAAATTTGGAATTATTTTCTTTATTTTACTTTCTTTTTTGTTACTAAATATAACCAAATTTGTTTAAATGTAACATTGGGCTGGATTGTTTCTAAATATCAAAATAGTTTGTGTGCCTAGTGGCTTTGGTCATTAAATTATAAGTTTAAAAATACATTGTTTACGAATATACAAGCTCATTTAGAAGATACATGAAATTAATGTACTTTCTTAAAGACTAGTATCCTTTAAGCATAATACTGTCACCATTATTTTTGTGTAATTAATACCTATGAATATTTATGTAAATTTTATGTAAATAGAAATAGCTACTTTAATCCATATATACTTAAGTCTCAACATATAAATAAGGCTATATGTATGGATTGTTAGCTGTTTTGCACATTTATTTAGGTACTATGATATTTTTAAAATTTCAGTATATGGAAGGATGTTACATATCTTATTATATTTATTTCTACTTTTGCCTATTGAAAAATTACCTCATAGATAATATTTTTAGTTATTTACTCTTTACTAAGGCCCAGGACCTTGATGAACTTATAAGTTTTATTAGAAGTTCAGTGAATTATCCATGTTAGAATTCCATCCATACTCAAAACTCCTAATAACCATTTCCCAACCACCACAATAATCTTTTATCATAGTTCTGAAAACTAAACCAAAACTAAATGCCACGAATTGTTTGTTTGGTGCAGTATTCTAATATGTAATTAGCGAAGCCTTTTGAAACTAGTAAGGTTATGGAATTTATGATAATAAAAAAATATAAACAAATCAGTTTTTACTGATATGAAGCATCTTAATTTTTATACCCAAGTGATTGTTTTTAATGTGTAAACAGTCTATATTTTCCTTTCTGAGTAAATATTTTCATTACCAATATTTGTGAGAAATGGTCGAAGGTTGAAACTTTGCTGATGTAGCAAAAATTAATCTCTGGATAAGGTGCCTTTTCACCTGAAACTCTTTTAAGCCCATTTTCATAGGTAATCAAAAAGAAATTTAAATTATAGGAAAGCAATTCTAGCATTTAAGTACATTTTATAGAGCAAATACAAAAGCAAGGATTCCTTTTTCCTCTCCTTTGGAATCTGGCTTCAGGTGGACATATGACTGCTACCCAGTGCAGACTGCATGTGCGCAGTGACGCAGACCACTGCTGGTTCCTGTGCTGTCGGGCCTCACACCAGTGTCACTGTGCAGGCAGCTACTGACAGGGGAAGTCAGAGGTGCCAATATTAACCAGTCACTCTCATCACTGAAAAGTCCAAATAAGACAATCTTTTAAAGTAACTTAAAATATAATAAATTGTTTTGCTTAATTGGAATATAGCAATACATATTGGTAAAAGTAATTATAATGATAGTTAATTTTCTTATATATGAAGAAATAAAAGAGGGGAAGACATTTTCATTTTGTCATCATTTATTGTCAAGTTGTTTCCTACAAAATAAGCATCACGCAGTATTGAAGCAGAGTATGTGTTGGTGCCCACCCCCTTGGTTGGCTGTGAATGAATGATGTATGGCTTGTTTTTTAAGGGTGTACGGAATAGTAATATATTTCTGAGTATTTACATTTAATAGTTTGCCATCACGTTTGTACGCAGAAATATGTATTTTATGAGATATTTTACATAACTAAAATAGTTCAAAATAAAATATTTTAGATGGTTGTATAATTTGCCATGCCATTCAATATGGGCAATACTTAGAAATTATTCCTTATCTTTAAAAAAAATCATAATTATATCTTGGAAATGAATCTTATGTCTTAGAAATGAATTAGTTTACATCTTGGAAAAGATATGATACACAAGACGTAATATCAGACAACTACACAATTACTCACCTTGGTTTTCAGGCAGTCTTCACTAGTGTACTTTGCAAGGGTTCTGGTAGTTAAAAAATGGTGTTAGAAGATATCTGTAAATTATCCAAAGAGTAAATGGAATTTTATTCAACCTGAGGCAGCCAGTTTCATGTTAGTATGTAGTTTGAAAATATGGACCCAAACTTCCCTTGCAATCCATGGTGTGTGCCCATTGAGAAGCAAACTATCGGAAAGTTCTGGGTTATTAAGTTTGTGAATCAACTTATCATGCTCCTTACATGTTCCATAAACATTGTGTCATTGCTCTCAGTCACCACTAGAGGAGTCAAGCTTAAAATTAGTGAATTCATAATGCCTGGCAAGCTTCCCTGGGATATAATCGTTGTAGATATTCCTATTACTTCTTTGAAATCCTGTTTATTTTGAAACCAGCAGCGTCTACCAGTGAATTAGAAGAATGAAAAGTGAGAAATTCATTAAATTTTAAGAGTGTTAAAAATACTAATCACTTTTGTAACTACAAAATAAATATTTCTAGCTATATATGCCATGATTTATATTTAAGTGACTTAACTGCAGCCCAATTAAAAGTAGTCTTCTTAAGCAGGTCAACAAAACTTCCATTTAGATTACACAGTTGTGGGTTTTGCCTGCATTTATATGGGTTATCTTCACTCACTCCGTGCCATTTTTTACTTCCTGCCACCACTTGTCCCTATAATGAGGCTAAGAAAACACAAAAATCTCCTGTATCAAAAACCATAACTTCATCTGAAGAACAAACAAGAAGGGAATGGAATGGAGAGTCAGAGAATATTAAGTTTCTTCTTAAGTCTGCTGCCAAATTATCATAAGACTCAATGTTTGCAGGCTCTGTACTCACAGGCTAGGGCCTATTTTCATGGTTCATCTAAGGGATAAAGACAAAGACACTGAGCTACAGCCTCAAATACTGTGCTTTTTTATTTCCTAGATGAAATGTTTTTCAGTTAGAATAGTCATTTGAATGTTTCATATTTCAAGTTTCAAGTGTTCATGGTTTTTTATTCTTTTCCAGACTCTTCTGTGAATCATTATTGTTGCTGTTAACCATTGGTTTCCCCCAGTTTATAAATCTTTGAAATATAAAGCATCTATAGGTAAAAATACAAAATCACAGCATAAATGAATGCTTGACTTGAAATGAGAAAACCACCGTTAGAAGGGATGTTTCCAAATGAATTAATACATATTTGAATTACCATTAACTAATCAGAGTTTGAACTGGAAGATACTAATGGATGGTTATGAAAACACCCATGTGGCTTTGTTTTAACTGTGTGTTTTGGGGCAGTAGTCTGCCAGGACAGGATACAATCAAAATTTCTTATTAGAGAGATTGTGAAAGCATAATTTTGAAGACATCAGCTTTTTGGTGGTGAGGCTCCTATTAGATAATTACTAAAGCATCAAATCTGAATGGATTTCTAATGTGTGAGCCTGTTTCCAAGCCTCTGTTTGTTAAAGGCTTCATGTTGATGTTTGTGTTGTATAAGTGTGAGAAGTAGTTGGGAAACCTTCCTTCAAAAGGACTCAAGGCTGTAGCAGTAAAAGGACTTTTATTTACGTACTTAATTAAGGCTTTGTTTGCAAAGCAGTGATGCTTTCTCTCTTTGTTGTCTCTGTTGTTTTAAGTCTATGGGAGCCTAAGATTGGTCAGTTCATATACTGCTGCTTTGAGTGTTTATTTTTGGTTGTCTGGGGGTGAGGAGTGGGGAAGGGCAAAAAGGTGTGAGCAAGTGGAACTAAGAGCTCTAAGTTTTCTCTTGTAAATTTAGATTCAAACTCAAAAGCTTAAACTTGTTATAAAGCACATGAATTTGCCTTTAAGTGACTTCAAACCAGATGCAATTTGAATCTTCACTACAAAAGGGTTTCAGGAATTCTGATGGTAATTCAAATAGTAATTTTGAATTGGTAGATCAGATTTCTAAGATGAGAAATACAATTTTGGATGAGGTGGCTTAATTTTCTGCATTTTAAAATGTATTTAATTGTGTTTTGCATATTTTAGGATGATAGCTTAATTCAATTTTACAAATTTGTGTGATCAGAAGCTATTTTAAAGTTGTTTTATCCTTTTTACAAAGCTTAGAACACTAACAAATTATATGAATTTGTTTTCCTCACTGTAATTTTAACTTAGTGAAATACAGTTATATCCAACAAGAGTATTTTTAAGAAAATCTTATTTACAAGAAATATGTAAACGAGTGAATGTGTATGAAATTATGGTTTGAGACTGCATTTTAAAGGCTGCATTTATGTATTTGTGGTCAAATACTGTGTTGTCAATAGAAACATAGTAATCTAATTTTATTGTTGTTTACATTCTACACATGATTTAGTTCCTGGAAAATTAAGGGACATTTTGCATTTTTTTTTTTTTAAAGAGTTTCTAAATGACATTTTAGAGTTTGTCTGTAGCTGCAGAATTGGCCTCTTATAAATTGTTCTTAAGCAAAAGCCATGAAAGGATGAATAAAATTCTTTATCAGGATATAATATTTGCCTATATTGTATATGAGGATAATTTTCACATGCCTGTTGCTAATTAGTAATAATAATGACTAATGTTTATGAATAACTTATTGTTGGTAATTATACTGACCATTCTCTGGTTTGTTTCACTAATCTTCAGAAAATTCCTGACATACCAACATAATGGTTCAGAGACTGGGGTTTGAATCCCAGTTCGACTACTTTGCTAGCAATGTGTGCTTGGGCAAGTCAGCTTCTGTGCAGTTCAGTTTCCTCATCTGAAAAATGGGTACAATAGCAGAACTTTATCAGGCTTTCTGTGGAGATGACAAGTAAAATTTGTAGCCTACTTGGAACTTCCTAAGTGCTCTGTACCTACTTACTTCCATACAATATGTAAATAATAGGCACATATATTACTACTACTATTGTACACACAAGAAAACTGAATCATAGAATGTTAAAGTGCAGGTATAAAGGCATGGATTTTATAATTGATATATTGGTATCTGACTTGATACTTGAATCAAGTTCTATGTGAGTCTAGAGTCTGGGTTTAAAAAAAAGTCACCATATTATTCTATGGAGGGCATATGTGATTCCCATCATTTGCCAGTGCCTTTTCTAATACGTTCATACTGAACACTGGCACCTTCATGGCCACACTGGTGCGTTTATGACTTGAAGCACCATTCTCTAGCAAATAGCAGAGCTGTAAAAGGACCAATTGTAGTGGCTTTGAAGACAAAAGGACTTCATTATAAGGACAAGTCCCCAGGGTAGTTAATGCTCTGGTCTTTAAGTTCCTGTGTGCGTGAATGTGTGTGATATCTGCCTGGTGTCACGTGTGCCCAGCATATTGCATCAATAGGTTAGGTTTTAGGGTTTTCAAAGCTTTAGACTTAATTATAATCCCTTCATCTGTCTGTCTGTCTTAGGCTTCCCTGGGATCAAACAGAGATGGGAAGTCATCTCTGCTTTTCATTATAATAGTCATTATTCTATGCACATTTGGACAGGAGCAGTATTACTGTGAAATTTTAAAAAGTAGTTGCAGTTCTGCTACTGCTCAGAGGAAATGTTTTCTACCTTAGAAAATATTTTTAGGTAGTAAATTTGGTCACATTTCTCTTGACTTTGAGAACCAGATTATATTAACTAAGAAAAACTCAAAGAAGCGGCTTAAGTGGCACCTCTTTGGGGTGCCATACAAACAGCAGTTACCAAAGCCAGGATCTGGGAACATGGGTGCTGTGTTCTAGGAACAAGAAGCTGCTCAGTGTGACTGGAGGAGAGAGAATGACAGGAGTGTAAGTGGTGAAGTTCCGGGAGTAAATGGGTGGCATGAGTAGGGCCTTGTAGGTTGACAAACCTACTGTAGCCTATCACAGCTAACTATCTCTTTAATAGTAAGAATAGGAATGCTGATGTTTATTGTCTGAAACGCAGAATTTTTAGAGTCAGGGTTCTTGATTAACTAATGATTCAGTGTGGCAGTTTGCACCTATTCCCAATACCTAATAGTTCTGAGAATCATAATCCTTTGCCATTTCTCCCTTAGCTGGGCCAGAACTTTTGGAAATATATATCTCCCGAAGAATATCCCATCTTCTGGGAGAAACTCATGGTTCTCTCCAGGGAGATATGTGAACCTTTAGTGAGTTCTAGTAGTTAGGCTAATTCTTATTCCTTCAGTCATGAATTCTTTGCTTCTAATTTCTTAACAACGGCCACAGAAGCCTTGGGGTGAGCAGTATATAGGTGGAGTTGGTGAAGGGTATATTTTCTCATTTTGCTTACTGTGAGTAAAGTCTGAGAGTAATTCATTTTCCATTTTCTCTCTATGGCTGCAAACGTGCAATATAATAAAAATATATACATAATTATAAATTTTCCATTTTACTTTGGGTAACTATGTTATCTGTCACATAGTTGTCCTCAGTGACTGCTAAACAAATCAAGGATTTATGTTAAGTTTTAGGACCCAGACTTGTTTATAAGTAAAAGCTTATTATGTATTTGTTCATGGCAGTTTACTAGTTTTGCAGATTTTTCAGTTTCGTTTCCTGCCTCTAGTATGTCATTATACCAAAAAAGGTAAACTCTCAAACACATTCCAAGGGGATATGTTCATGTACTCACTATAATGCAAATTGGAAACTTTTTTTTTCTTACATAAAGTGAGTCAAATATAAATTTTTACCTATTATATTATTGCATCTGTTACTTATAAGGGGAATTGTGAATGGAAAGCATACTTTTTAGCAAAATAAGGAATATGAACTGAATTGACTGAGTTCTTACTATGTACTGAGAACATCCTTATGTTCTTCCACATACCTTATTTTATCCTCAAAAAAACTTAAGGTAACTTTTATGCAACTCCTTTTAAAGAGTTCAAGTGACTAGTCTCTGTTTATACAACATATTAGTTGTGTTGGAGAAGAGATTCAAACACGTCAGGCTGACTTCAAAGCTCCCATACTGTATATTCTGAAATATGGACTCACTGATAGCCAAAAACTTGGTTCTTACTGAAATAATTTATCTGCCTTAAGAAATTTTTATACCTCATCTAAGCTTATGACCCACAGAAGGAAATACCATGTCCATTTCTCTGTGTGTTTTGCATAGAGGGGTCTCAAGGTTCTTTAAGGGTAGGCACAGACCATTTCACCAGTGTGTCCTAAGCATCTAGCAGAAGATGTGACAGTGATTAAGCTGTCAACGGTTATTTGTTGAATGAATGCCCCATATTACTATGCAAATAATGCAGATGAATGATTACAAGAGAAGAGAATCATTAATTTTACTTACTTTTTGCAACTGTTAATGGTTTGTATCTGAAGCCCGTTTTTCAAATTTTTGAGAATGATCATTTCACAGACCAATTCATACAGTAGCTATCAGCCATCCATCCAGAGAATGTATGCAGTCTTGCAGACAACATTGCTGCTGATTTTGTATTTGATCTATAGTTACTGACTTGCATTAGACCTGTATAAGTAACTAATTAATTGTCTGCTGTTCGATGTAAAAATATTTGGCAGTGATGAAGCTACTTTCATATAGTCCAAGAAACAACTGAATGATACAAAGATCAGGCAGTTAGTACAATTAGGTTTAGTTATCTTTATAAGATGGTAAGGAGTCATGATTTGAGGTGAACATTAAAGGTAGGGAAGAATTACAGGAACAAGCATATACCCTACAGGGAAGATAATGTATGTGTGTATAATACATGTGTGTGTGTGCATATGTATCTATATATAAAGATATATAAGAATATATCACACTGTATATCCACCATTGCATGTTAATAATATTTATTAAGTGATGTGTTTAGAAGTTTATCCAATATCATTCTTGCCGAGGAGAAGTTCATAGTCTACTGTGATTTGCGGACCTATAATCAGATGACCACTCTACTTCATGTTAAGGGCTATATTATACAGAGAGGAGAAACACCTAATCATGGCTGAAGTAAATGAGGCTGGCGGATGGTTTCTGTACACTTGTAATGCTTAGACTGAGTCTTGGAGAAGTAAAAAAAACCCTGGGTGCCAAGCCAGGCAAAGAGAGCATGGGTTATTCAGTTGTAGCCAGGCCATCCCTAATCTTGGGGGTACTCTGTGTTTTGGGGTGAGGGACATGTGCAGAGGGCCCAGAGGTGGTGCCGAGACAGTCACCTGAAGCGGGTGATGAAGGACCTAATGTACAAGGCTCAGGAGTTGGATTCTGTCCTCTAGGAGCTGGGCGACCTGCAGGCTTGTGAATAGGAGAGTGAAGTGGTTGAGTGTGTGTTCCAGAAACATACTTGGGTAGTACTTTGAAACTGTATTCAAGGAGAGGTGCATAGTGAGAGAAGAGGGAGCGCATTTTTGTTTAAAATCATGTACTTATTTAAATATTATTTCTTCCAGCACAAATTTACATCTGATGAGTGCCTTAAGGAAAGTGGAAAATGAATAATATTAAAAACATAGGAAAGCAGTATTGCTTGACAGTGAAAACATGGATTTTTCAGTCAGACTATCCTTAGTTAAAAAAATCTCAATTCTGCTGTTTACTAACCACATAACTACCATGGATTTTAAGAGGGAGCAGAGCAGGGACTTGGGAGAGGACTCTGAATCCAGGTGCCAGCTCTGCCACTTGCCAGTTAGCTTGTGTGATCCTGAATAATTACTTAACTGCTTTGCCTCAACTTCCTGGTCTGTAAAATGAAAATAATAATAGCCCCTACCTGTAGGGTTGCAAGGATGGTCAAATGAGTTGGTAAAGCACTTAGAACAAAGTCTGACCTCTAGGAAATGTGCAATATCCATTAGCTATTATGATTATCACCCTCACTATCAATGATCTCTGAACCCTTGCTTTCTCCATTATAAACATGGGATTACACCTTTATAACAGGGTGTTGGACGACATCTACTTAAAACACCAAAGCACAGTCACTAGCGTCTATGACATGCTCAAAAAATAGCAGCTATTTTTAAATAATAATAACTTAGTTTAAAAAACATAACCACTGGGACTGGTTACTGTAGTGTTACCACGGAAGGAAGAGGCTATTTCCTCCTCCTGTGAGATCCCTCTCATCATCTAATGGCCTTTGCAGGTACTCTAGGTACCTGGGGGTACTCAGTAAGTACTTGCTCAGCTAATACGTGATATGGGTTGGGCCTCTCTCTGGGTATTTCTGTGAGTTTGTGAAGAATGGGAAAATATGGGGAAGAAAGTATAATCTGAAATGTAAATTTGGTAGGTTGATTACATTTTAGGCAAAGAAAGCTTTTTTCCAGACTGACATGACTGAGGTTCTGAGTGCAAGCCAGCTCATCTGCTTCCAATCTTCATACGCTAGTTTATTTTACTGTCCATTAAATTGCAGCTCACACTGATACACTTTAATTTAATGCTCTACTATTCTGAAACTTTCCTACCTGTGCTGTTCGTTGATCATTCAGATCTCCAACAGAGTGAAGATTAAGGGTGATAAAATCCTAATTGGAAACATTTGACTTTTCAGAAGTTTCACAAATGATACAGTAATCAAATAAATTTGAAACTAGCTGTGTGGCCTTAAGCTGTTTTTTTTAAAACATCTTTAAGCTGCAGTTTCCTTATCTTTCAAATGTGACAATTTTGTAATATTCTCATGAGAAGCAAATGAGCTATTGCTTATGAAGTGCTTAGTACAATGTTTGGCATATAGTAGGTACTTAAACATAAACTTTTAAAATCATTCTTCTTCCATTCTAAAATTCTAGTTAAATATTGCTTGTGTCATAAATTGAGAATGTTGCTACCTTAATTTCTTAAAAATCAATCTTTTCATACTGTTATGCCATGCTTCCATTATTATAAGCTAAAAATATTTAGGTTTCATCTTGGAATCTAAATGTAGCTATCTGTTAAACATCATCAAATAGCATATTTAAAATTTGCTCACTTAATTATATTAATGTCACTTAAAAGAAAAAAGAACCATAAACAAACATGAACTCTAATGGTATGAATGCTGAATTTTTTAGGGGAAGTGTATTATGTCATCAGCTTATTTTGAAATGCATGGGAAAAAAAGATGGCTTTACAGGGAATAGTTATGGAAAAATACAGTAAAATATTAATTGTGTAATTGAGGTGGTAGATTTATGGCTAGTCAAACTTATACAGTCTTTTATAAGACTTTTCTGCATATATAGAAAATTTTATAGTAAAATATTGAAGAAATAAATGAACCTCAATTACGTAGCGTATCCTAGGAAGAAAACATTTTAGTTCTTACTGTGTACAAAGAACTCTGCCAGATTCTAGCAGATGTACAAAGAAGTATGTGTCACTATCCCTGCCTTAAGGAGCTCACAATATAGTTGGGGAGATAAGACTTTTTGAAAATTTTGCAAAAACTGAAAGGTCATATATGTCAAATTATGAAGGCAAGGATTTATCAGTCTGTAGCTTGGAGATGTCTAGCTGTTGCCAAGCTAGTACTGAAGGTCAAAAAATTCTTTTGTGCAAAAGGATTCGTCTGTAAGATGAGGAAATTATATACATGTATGTAATTCTTCACATGTGGAAAACCTATTACATTTATTAAAATACAAATTTTCATCCTGAAAATTCACAGTAGGTTTTTGTCATGTACTTTCCCAGTCAATAGATTGAAAATAGACTGTCATCTGGGTTCTGAAATTTTTTGGTGTTAGATAGAGGGTTTCATTCTCAAGAAGGTTAAAAGCCACTGATCCAAACAAAACTGCTCTCAGAATTCAGAAAAAAGAGCTCTTCAGCTTGCTGAGTTCTGGCCAGGCTTCAAGAAGATGGGATCTGAACTGAGTGTTGGGAAATGGGTAGAATTTGAATAGGTTGAGAAGAGATGGAATGTATTCTAAATGAGGCACCAGTAAAAACAAAGGTAGGATAGTTTGGAAGACTGTGAGGAAACCAGTTTTGTTGAAGAAGGAATTGATAGTAGATAAGGTTGGAAGGATCAGCTGGAGCTAAATTGTGGAGGACCCTGAACACTAGGCTAAGGAATTTGGACTTCATCCTGGAGCCAGTAGAGAAGCCACTGAATATTTTGAGCAACGCATTGATACAGTCAAAGTGTTTTAGGTATTAATCTGGCAGCAATTTCAAGGATTGATTGGAATTGGGGAGAGATGAGCAGTAGTACAAAGGCTCATATAATCTGCCCAGATTTCATATATTAGGAACCTGAGCTTGTGTGGCAAGAATGAGAGTTGTAGAAAAAAGAAAGTGAAGTTTCAAGAGACATTTCAAAGGAACAGTCATCATTTACCACATATTATTTCTTTTACCAAAAAAAACAAGTCAACTAATCCAGATGTCCACACCTCTATATAAGTCATCACACAGTGCTTCTCCAACACTTGCTGGAAGCAACCAGTTTTGAAATGAACTACAATTCTTATTGGTCACGTAAGCCTTAAGTTCAAGTTTAGTCTATATGTATCAATTTGGTTTTCTGAGGTTGTACAAGGTGTGCTATTTTGCAGGGCTAATATTTTTCTATCCTTTTTTGGGAAAAAGAAGATGACTTGAACTTTAACATTTTGGAGGGATAATAATCCTATGCCAAGTTACAGAGCCGATACACACATAACGGATGCCTCATTTTCCACATGGGAACAGATCAAAAAAAGAAAAAAATTGGCTCATGGATAAATACATTTTTAGATAAAGAAGAAATAGTTAAATGTTTGTTTATAACATTTAATAATTCAGTTGTATTTCTTTAAAATAAGATGGCATACAAAATATATAAATTTAGAAAAATTGCTATATTCTGCTTTCATATTTCATGTGATAATTTTATTCATTCTCTTTACATAGGCCTTTGGGATCCCTTGATCCCACTTTTTGAGTCATTTGATACAGGTTTAAAAATGTACATTTCCACTTCTGCCTCATGGTCTGAGAAAGTGCACTCATTGAATCTGAGTGATATTGCCGCTGAACTGAATTATGACGTAATGCTTCTTCTCTTTTCTCTTACAAGTTCATATTCATTGCCTGGACAGCATAATCATGTGCATTGTAGCTTTTTAAAGGGTATTTTTAAAGATTTACAACAATATCTGGTATTTGCCTTTGGGGGTCTAGACCATAAAGATTCAGGCAGGGTCCTTTATTGCCATATAAAAATTTCAGTGGTTGATATTACTTTATACCAATATGTCTTCTCCAAAGAGTACTTTGTTTAAAATAACAGAGATGTGTTCTGGAGGTGAGACACTTTAAGGAACCTGCACATAAGTTGACTGAATGATAATTTGGGAGGAATAAAACATTGCCTATGTTTGACAAGACATTGTTTTTAATTGCCCTTTGCAGTAACCTAGTGGTATGAAGTCAATTATAATGTTTTTTTTAAGTCAGTTGCATAGTCTTATCTTCATTTATTCATTCCTTCACTGAATATTGAGTTCTGTATGTCAAATATTGTGCTGATTTCTGTAGGGATATAAAAGATGTAGTTTCTATCATGAAGAAATTTTAAATGGATAAGACTACGAAATGTAAAATGAGGTAAAAATGGGATATATGTTTTAAAGCAGGTAAAACTCAGATTTAGTAGCTCAAGGAAAAAGATAACACTGTGAATAGTAGATCAGGGAACACTTAACAAAGCAAGTGGGACTTTGGTTGAAACCTGAAAGAACTGTGGGATTTAGTGAGATGGAAATTGTGTACAACACTTAATGTCAGAGGGAACGTCACTAGCAATACTGTAGACTTGAGGCAGCAGTAAACACCGTGGTAGGCAGGTTGGTTTAAATGCTGACTATGTACATGGACGTAGGGTTCTTTGTCTGAAAAATGAGGACAATGGGTTCACACAGGACAATTAGATGTGATTGTATATTTTATAATACTCTTGTATTCTTGTAAGTTACTAGTTACACAGATATACAGTGTGTGGACAAAATGGCAAGTAAAGCAAAAACAAACAAATCTTGATGTCTATATGTAGAGGACCTTAAAAACATGATACAACAATGGTAACTTAATTCAGGAGAAAATGGAGAGGCTGCTGAAGACCTCAGAGCAAGGAGTGACTGGCCCAAATCTAAGCTATGGAAAGAAATACCTCTGCTTAAAATAGAGTAGAGGCTAAAAGGTCAATTGCCAACTTTTACAAGAGAAGAGGTAAGAGGTGATTAGGATAGTGGCTGTACAATGAGAAAGAAAATGGCTGTGAAAGATTAGAGTGGTAGAAATCACAGACTTGGCAATGGGGTGTAAGAAAGGAGGAGCGGGTGGGGAGGGGCCAGGGGGGAAGGGGTTTCAGTCTGGACGGCCCAACTGCTGCAGAGGGGGACGTGATGTCTTCAGGTTTGGGCCGGTTGGGCTTGACCCTGGTCCAGGTAAGGACATCACATAATTGCGCTGTAGGGATTGTTTTTTATGGAAAAAATGTGCCTATAGACAGAGATTTGTGAGTCTATATGTCGGTGATTTTTTAAAACTGACAAAGAAATGATTGTGAGAGAAAATTGAGACTACAAGGAAGTGAAATTATAGAACCACAGAGTAGGTAAAGGAAAAGAAAATCCAGAGAAAAAGCCAGATAAAGGGGAAAAAGGTGGAAAATGCTGCTGTGTCGTATTGACCAATGATGACAAGAGGGTCAGAGGAAGGCCGTTCTCTAGAAGAATTATGGAAGATCAGGATTGAGAAAAGTTTGAATTGGGATATTAGGAAAGTCCCTTTAGTAAAATAGTAGCTATAAAGGGACGATGCAAAGGATTAAAGAGACTAGATGGTAAGGATCTAAAGGCAAATTTTCAGGAAACTTGGTGATAAAATAGAAACAGAAGTATCACAGTTGAGAAAAGACATAAAATTAGGTAGACTTGACAGTCTTTGTGGATTGAAGGGAAGCAACCTCTTGAGATGTAATGATTGAGAATATTAGGAGACCAAATGAACAAAAAATAGGGTTTTGTTGCAAAGAAGGTATGAAAGTGGCACCAGGAATAGAGTTGCAGAGGGTAGACCCCACTAGAGGAGAGGAAACCTCTGTTGAGGCTGACCAGTAGGAAAATGAAAACTCTTGCAGGAAAATTATTGAAAGATTTGATGCAGTTTCAACATTCTTTATAAAATAGTTGGTGAGGGCATGTGCTTAAGAGGGTGGAGAGCGAGTGTGGTTTGGGGATGTGGGGAAAGTGGAATAGACTCAGTGGAAACTATTTCACGTACCAAAAATGGAAAAAGGGGGGGATTGTCAAGCAACAGGATGAAGCAAAAGAATATGGAAAGCATAAGTTTTAGTGAACTGGGTCAGCCTAAGAATGGTGGCCTCCTCATCCAAGCTCAGCCATCCCGAACTGCAGCTGAAGAGTGACCAGCAAGAGCTTGTCGATCCTGGGATTGGAGCTTGGGAAAAATGATGCTTTGAAAAATGAGATGAACCAGATTCTGGGGAGGGATCTCTGGGTTCCAGACTGGGCTAGTGGAGCTGGAGTGGGAGACTGGACCGGGATTTGGAAAGAGGGGATGTTCTGATGAGCAAGTCCAACAAAAGTGAGCAAATGAAAATGATAAAAAGTGACATTTCTTGTAGGCAGTGGTGCAGCTGCGAACCATTTAATAACCGAAGTAGAGTGAATGTAAATCTCATTGAGATAGAAGAGATGAAGGGATCATAGGGCTTGTAGAGGGTTGTGAACTGAGGTTTCAATATCCTTGATCATTATGGTAGGAAACAGAATGGAGGGGAAGGCCAAGCGTGTGCCAGGCAAAGGCAAGCTGAGCTATAACAGTTTGAGGGAAAGTGATACAATAAGCCTAGCTGCTGTGTGGGGAGGATCTGCTGCTCCACAGGCTAGTGCCTTCATGGTCCTATCCTGGGCAAATTCTTCATCACACAGAGGCTGGCTCCCAGCCCATCAGGCAGAGCTGTCCTTTGGGAGTGGACTTGCTTTACCTGCCATCTTATGTTATAGTGAGAAATGTAACTAATAAAAGGGACTGAATACTTGTGTCCTCTGATCAGCCTATCATCGTCCTGGAGATTTTCTATAGGACTTCAACATTCATAGTATAAGGAGAAGTTGCTTGTTCAGCATGGAATCATGGGTGAGCTAGTTGTGATGGTTAGTTGGATGATCTTTGATAGCTAATGTCACCAAGCTCCAGTGGTCTGACTGATCTGTCTCCACTTAAATTTATAGTGAAGGAAGACAGCTTTTTTTTTTAATGGGCCAGTCACAGTATCCTCGATCTGGACAGCACTAGAGAGATGCCCACATGCTCTCCTGGACCCCTCGATCGTCATGGCCACGTGCACCGCCTCCTCCTGCCGGCCTGTTGGCTCAGGGAGAGCACGCACTGACTGCAATGACCACAGCCCAGTAGTTCCCCTCCTCTACGGGGTCACTTTCTGCCTTTTCGGCTGCCCACGGTCAGCTGGGATCCAGAAGCAGACGATCCTCCTTCTGACGTGTCGTCCGAAATTCAGTAATAGCCTAAAGCTCCATCACAATGCCTGGGTCATTTACCTCACTTCATCTTGTCACATAGACGTTTTATCATCTCACACCATCACAAGAAGGGTGGGTACAGTACAATGAGATCTTTAAGAGGGAAACCACATTCACAGAACTCTTATTACAGTCTGTTGCTCTAATTGTTCTATTTTACTATTAGTTATTGTTAATCTCTTCCTGTGCCTAACTTGTAAATTAAACTTTATCAAAGGCATGTATGTATAGGAAAACAGTATAGGGTTCAGTACTATTCATAGTTTCAGGCATTCACCGGGGGTCTAGGAATGTATCCCCTGCAGATAATGGGGGGCTGCTGTATAAGTTTTCTTAATATAATCCGATTTAGCCCTCCCTTCTTGAGTTACTCCAAGTTACCTTGATTTGATTTTTGGCTATCTTAGGCAATGGCCTCCTGGTAGATCTTAGGCAAGCCATTTGATTCTAGATTCTTCTTATTTTTCTTTTCAAAGGGTAAGTTTAACTTTAATGTAAAACTTATAATTGATTTTGTCTCATAAGAAGACACTGTAATGATAAAGTGACTATAATATTATGGCCTGTGGACCTAGCACAGTGCTAAATAATTCATAAGTGTTTATCTTTTTTTATCCTCTCATGAGTATGTTTACATTTACAGATGAGGAAGCTGAGACACACAGAAGTTGAGTAACTTTCCCATTTTCATACTCTTAGTACCAAGCTAGATTGAAATTCAATGCATTATTCCAAAGCTGGTGCTTCTAATGCTTTATTCAGGGTTGTTCTCTGGGGCTACTGCCCAGGAGTAAGATGTTCAGCATAGCAGAAATAGAGTACTGCTACTTCTAATAATACTGGTAAATATAGTTTCAGCTCCCAGTTTATACCAGGTACTTTACATAAATTTTTATGAATCCTTGTTGCATTCCTTTAATGTAGATATCATTAAAATTTTTTTGTATATGAGATAATGAAGGCTGAGGAGGTCAAATAACTTGTAGAAAATCTTATAGAGGATAACTGGATTCTCTGATGGCAAAGCCGAAGCTCAGAGACACTGATGGCTGGAAGTTCTGGCACCTCTGGAGAGCAGCACGGTGCCCAGTAGCGCTCAGGCGCAGAGCGCACGGCCCACGCGAAGGAGGCGGGGAGGCATGGTCAGGGAGATCAACAGGGCAAAGGAGAATTTTTGAATATTTTTAAACGACAAGTAGGTCCTTAACTATCAGATGGAAGGTTGGAAACAGAATGGTAGAAAAAGAGAGACTCGAGTGGGAGCGAAAGACAGTAAAACTTGCTGTTTTCTAATAGACTGAAGTTATGTAATAAAAAGAAAAAGTACAGTGGAGATAAAGGAATCCTACAGTTATTTAGGAGAAAACAGATGATTCACAGATTTTTCGGATAGGTGGTTTAGATGCGTAATTGTTCTCAGATGTGACAGTACCTTAAATCTCTAAGACTTAAAAAAAGTTTCAGTGTGTGGTGTTTTAGATTCATAGCCTTGGAGAGGTGCTCTGTTATCTTTGGCACACTTTATATATGTGATAGCACTCGTGGGGATGGGTAAAGTTGGAGGTTGGAGATCATTCTCGTCTTTTTAACTTTCTGGTGGGTGTATGCTTGGTGACAGCAAAGCCAGAAATGGTCTCTGTTCATTTGGCTTTCATTCAGAAACTATTTTACATCACAATAAATCACCAGTCTCTTTATCATCAGGTCCCTGGTGATCAAAGTATTCAATTACAGTACCTGATAAAATCATGAATATCCTGGTAGTTACTTTATGTACATCCCCTTCTCTTCAACAGTGAGCCATTTACAATCGGGTTCATTAGGAAAAGGAAGTCTTTATTCCTTAGTGTATAGATGGGTATACTTGAACAATGGCAAAAGGCAATGTGCTTGGGGCCTAAAAGAAAAAGTATCCTCTGCTTTTCCTTCCTATTCTTTTTGCCTATTTTTAATGGAAGTCCAAGTATAATTGAATGTGCCTCTTGGGAGTGAAAGCTACATCCGATCGAGCTAATAATATGGAGAACAGCTGGAGTAAGTTTAGGGCTACAGGAGTAGGAGTGGTTTTCTCTCTCTCTCTCTTTGGTATCATTAAGCTTTCGGCTAAGTAATTTTATAGTCCAATCTACAGAATCATGGACATTAGATTTGGCAGACTCGGGAAGGAATCTGGGCTAACATCCCACTGAGTGGTAATTTTTTTCTTCATCTTTCCCAGACAGGTGGGTGTGGAGCTTTTACTTAAGGTCTTCCAGCAAGTTCACTAGCCTGGAAGCGTTAACACTCTAGGAGGGCAAAGACTGCAGGGGTTTTACTTCCCACTATATCCCATTGTGTGGCACTCTGACTCAGTTTCCCTACTCTGTTGTACAGTAGTTGTTGGGAGGTTCCATATGTTAACATTTCTCCAAGCCTTGAAATAAAAGATATCCAAAATTAAGCCTCATTTCTACCTCTTATTGTATAACTTTGGGCAATCCCCTAACCCCTCTGACTTCAGTTTTTGCCTATGACAGTTACCTAACTAGGGAGTTTGTCAGTTGTGCTCTGAGACCTACTTGTGGAATTATTTGAAAGGATTAATCATAATGTCTATAAAGAATCTGACACATTGTAGCTAGGCACTTTACACAACCCGTTTTCCTTGGGCTTAATTCTAATCTTTTGCTCAGTATGTGCTATTTGATTCTGCATTCAGACCCCAGTGGTAATCTGTCCAGTAAAGAGTGAAATAGAGCTATTGCTTTATATTTACAGGGCATTGTGCAAACTCTTCTTAAGGACAGTAAGATAGGAGGTGGACAGTAGCGGGAGGAAGTCTCGGAACTGTGCACTAGCAGTAGTGTACCTGCTTTCCTAGACCTATGGTAGCACAAGGGTTGTGACGAGCACGATCATAGGTGTCCAGGAGATGTGAAGAGAAAGGACAGTGCAGGCTATGTCAGAATTTATTAGACTTCTAGCCCAAAATAACTGATGGAAAAGTGAAAACTTCAGTTCCACTATTGTTTGTTCTACATTAAGACAATCAGTTGGCGTGATTCCCATTAGACTCATTGGTTTTATTTTTCAACTTTATATAGAAACTGTCTAAATAATTAATTTTTGTGAAAGTGACTGTCTGCTGCAACTGTTTATAATACCTATTTTAAAACTACTCATTATGCATGGGTAAAAGATTTGAAAGCCCAGGAGAGCGAGTTTGTCCTTTGCCTGATGTTCATGTGAGACTGGCAGTTTTGAGAGAAGAAAAACCTTTTCGCCGCCATCCTTTCTCATTTCAGAATGTGTTTGCTTCTGTGAGAGAAGCCACGCTAGATATTCTCTTAGTATCTTAGGCCTTCATTTTGCAAAATATGTTGATTTTTAGAGAGCTTCTAAATTACTATGACACTCTTTCTGAAAACCTGTTAGTGGGGATGTATAACTCCTGCAAAGTAGGCTAAGTAAATTCCAATGATAGCATTATTGTTTTCCCTTGAAATCTAAACTAGAGGGAAGGGTGAATGTTATGAAGTGGTCTGGCTTATCTGTTTGATGGGGGTGCAATAATAGCATCACAGTATTAGTGGAGTGGGGTGCTTTGGAGAAGCTTATAGCACAATCTCCATGCTTTTATTTTACAGCCACAAGCACATTACCAAAGACCACATACGTTTTTCACAAACTGCTGTCCATATTATTTTGAAGCAGAAAACTTCATTTCTGCCTCATTTACACTTAATACATTTTGGTATTCCATCAGATATTGAAAAATTGGCAGCTAGATATGGTGGGGTGCTAATAATGGTCCATTACACTCTGTTTAAATCACCTATACTGGAAAACCGAGGAAGTGTGTACGTGTGCACGCACGCACCTGTCCTTGAAAACCTACTAACGTTATTTCCCACTTCTCCAAGTCTCTTTCTATCCTTTGACTCTGCTTAGCCAAGAGGTTACAAACCCAAGGAAATAATTTCTCATCCACACTATGTTAATTCTAAGAGATAAGTTATTTATAAATAAGCAATTTAGAAATGTGTAAGTAACAGTGAATTGAACTACTTTTAGTTTAAAAGGTTTCTCTTAAAGGGTAACTTGTCACAGTGGATTGTTTCCTGAGGGAGAAAATACTTGTAAATGTTTCTAAAAAAGACTTTACTAGAAATATTAATGGGAATTATATTCAAATACTAAAAAAAAATGATTTTGGAAATGGTTTTTTTATAACTACTTTGAATGTTATATCTTCTCTACCATGTCTTTACAAATAACCATTAATTGGATATATGGTATATGTTGTTTATTTTTGTAGTTAAAACAGAGCCAATGAGCAGCAGCGAAGTAGTTTCAACAACAGCAGACGGGTCTTTAGACAATTTCTCAGGTTCAGGTAAGGAATAAATGTTAGATTTTTCACATTAACACAAAACATTATTTTTCCTAGTTTATTTGTATAATACAGATATATATGTGTATGTGCGTGTGTGCACGTGTATCTGTGTGGATATTATGTAACATAGCTTTTCACAGAATCACGTATTTGCAATTCTAATGTGATTTCATTCAGTGTGATGAAGTGTGGCTGAAAATATTGGCATTCTTTATGGAGATAAAATCAAAGGACTGTTATTCTCCTTTCTCTTACTGAATTATTATGTTAATGAACCCCTCCCTTTCTCTTCACTTGAATGAGTTTTCCAGTTATGCAAATTTAGGTGGGCAAAGTTTGGCCCCTGATAACCCCCAAGCACACCTACCAAGCCGTCCTTCTAAGTAACTGTCATGTCAGCTGCAGATCTAGGTTAAACAGATTTTGTACAGTAGCTTTAAATTATCAGGTTAGTTTTTAATCTCCTTCACATTAAAAAAATCTGCCTTCAGCAAAGAAAGTATCCAAGTTTCACATCTTTGATAATGAAATTACTGATAAGAAAGTGAAAATGTAACTGTGTGGGTGTGATGTATATATCTGCTAAATTACCCAGCTTGGACTATTTCAATTAAAAACTTTATATCAGAAGTAATGCTGAAATTTTTAAGCCTTTTTGTATTATCTGCTATGGTTATAAAGCCTATCGGAAATACTACACTTTCATAAATTTGTGATCAATCTAGTTCTCAGGGTGATTTAATATTCAATTATTAAATACAATTAAAATCAATTACACATAAATATAAAATGAAGTGCAAATGCTAACTTTTATACTAATGATACCAGGTGGAAGCAATAAGGCAAAAACAAAGGATGTTATGCTCATTTGTTCTTCTGTAAAACACTAGAATTTGGTTCATGCTATGCAGTGTGCTTGGTGCTCTTATAGATTCCTAGATGTCTGAGAGCTGTCCTGGTTTGGGGTTCCGTGGGTGAATAAATGACCAGAACATCACAGTACAGTTTGATATTGCCAGAGGTTAAGCCCAGGGATTCCCAAAACAGCCAGGCCGGACCCAACAGAGACCAGGTGGGGATGAGATGGTCAGGAAAGATTTCCTGGAGGAGATGCCTGCAATCAGCCTTTGAGAAAATGATTGGGAATAAAGCACATGTAGAGCTGGGGAGGGCGAAGCTGGGCAGATCAAGCTTTCCATCAGCGGAGACCAGGGCACAGAGGCGTGGAACTTGGAGGAACTGCCAGTGCTTCAGCAGTGTCAGTGTGTACGGTGAGAGCAGCGAGGGCAGTGCTGGCTGCAGACAGAGTCTACAGAGGCATCTGCGTTCTGTACGACGTTTACATTTTATCCTGAGTGCAGTGGGAGGCACCCAGGAAGGAGGGTTGTGTGATCATATTCACATACAGAATCATGACTGTGGTAGGCTGGTGGGGGAGGCTTGAGAACTCAAGTGGAGAAAGTTTTTATAACTGAAGTTACAGACTTTTGCATTGGTCTGGGCAAGAAATACTGAAGACCTGAGATAAGGTGCTGGCAATGGGTGTGGAAAGGCAATGGATTGAGATGTGTTTTTAAAATAGAACTTATGGCTGTAAGAACCAATGAACATGGGGAAGGAATGAGGCAAAGGGAGAAATTAAGAGTTGGGGAAGCTGAGAGGAGCATAACTGAGAAACGAAGGTGGTGGCCTCTGTTTTGGGCGTGTTGAATGTGAGGTGAACCTGAAGATGTCAGAGCTCAGGAAAAATCTGGAATGGAAATTTTGAAAATGTGTAGGGAGTTAAAGCTACAGTGTACAGTAGTTTTGGAGAAAAAACTAATATGTAAGACAAGAGCAGAGGATAAAATGAAAACACATGTGACTGGGGGGAAGGATGTATGTTGAATTAGAAGTAAAGGTGGAAGAATTTCAGGAAACACTATCTGTATGATAGATGCATTTATAGTTACTAAAAATAGTTTTTAAAGAACTTAATGACATGAGAAAATGTTAAGTACATTAAGTGAAAAGCAAGTCATATGTTCAGTATAATCACACGTTTTTTTAAAAAACGTGTATGTATACGTGTCTTTCTGTGTATAAAAATGGTGCCCAGGATAGTGGAGACTAATTTGAATTGTTCTGCTTTTTTAAAAAAAAATTTACAATGCATATATATAACATCCTTTTTAAAAGTACTATTAGTGCTTTAATTGCAAGGTAAAAAAAATATACTGAAAAGAGATAAGTCAGTTTTTTGAAAGTATCCCCAGATAATAGTACTGCATCACTGTGTTTCCTTATTTTGACAACCATACTGTGGGAAAGGAATTCTTTGTTTTTAAGAAAGATATACTGAAGCGCTGCTCAAGGGGCACATTGAGTGATGTCTCACCTGAAAAATGCGAGCTATACATGTGTACATACACATAGAGAAAGAGAATAGAGGATAAAACTAATGTCATAAAATGTCAGCATTTAGGGAATTTGAAGGATATCCAGGAACTTTTCTACTGCTCTTGAAGCTTTTTCTGCAAGTGTCAAATTATATCAAAAGAAAAAATAGAAGCATCAGCGGATTTAACCCACAGCAGTTTCAGTGGACCAGCGCTTTACCTCTCCTGTGCCCATGGGTCCACATGCCCCATTTCTGTGTCTCCACAGTTCCTAGAGATAGTTTGTGCTCGTGAAGTTTACTGAATGAACGGATGATTTAATCAATAAGGTGAGGAAGTGGGGACGGGGAAGAGAAAAATGTCTTTCAATACATAAGTGGTCAAAGAAGAGAAGGTAGTCCGTTAGCAGGATATAGTGTTGAGGATGGCATTTGGAAGGTCAGTGTGGTTTTGGCTGCCGCACAAACTTTATAGAAGTAGAGATGAAAGGTATAAGCAAAGCGGGGGTCATTGATGGAGGGAGGTCCCTGATGGGACAGCAATGGCTTAAATGCAAAACAGAAGTGAATTAGCCTAGAAGAGGTATCACTTTTCCGTGGAAACATCAAGGAAGATGGGATGGGAAGTAATGCAGATGAGTTTGAAGTGGAGGTGGCAGCAGCGACAGGTGGAGGGAATTCCTGCTTGATCCTCATGTTCAAGCCCACCAGCGTCTCCCACTCCTCTCTGAGGAAAAGTTGAATCCTTACAATAGTCTACAAGCCCCATAAAACTTTACCATCTACTTCCCTTGCTTCCCAGTCTTCCTCCAACATGCCTGTCCTGCTCCCAGTCGGGCCCTTGGCAGTGGCAGTCCCTCTGCCTGGAACACTTCCCTGTACCCCTGTACCCCCTCACCACCTTCAAGTCTGTTCTCATATCTCAGCTTCTCAGTGAGGCCCACCCTGGCCACCCTACTCAGTGTTGCAATAGTGTCACTGTATACTTCCAGTCCCTCCAGCATGCTGAATTCCCTCTGCCACTGAACAACACCTAGAACCTTTTGCAAACGGTATCATTTACTTGAGTATCAGATTTATCATTGGTCTCTCACTGCTTTCAAGATGCAAGCTTGTGATGGCAGGATTTTGTCTTATTTTGTTCATTTGTATTCCAATGCCTGAAAAAGTATCTGGTGCATATTAGACGCTCAGATATTTGCTAGATGAATTAAATGAATGCATGAGTGCATGAGTGAATGGATGATTGCCTTGACTTTTTCCTCTGAAGTGACTCAGAATCAGAGTGGTGATAGGCTTATGAGCTTGAAGAGATGGAGAAGATCAAAACTGATGCCATGAGAAATGGGGAAGTCTGATGCTGCTTGGAAAACATAAGGAGGATTGACAGTAGAGCTGAAGATCCAAATGAATGTGGAGTCTTCATGGCAGAGCAGTTTTTCTCTATGAGGGCTTGGATGCCCAGGTCAAAAGACATTTATCTTGATCCATGGTTGAGAATTTTCTGAGTAGGGCAGGAAAGAATGTGGAGAGAAAAGAAAAGAGTGTATGAATAACATCATAGTTTAAAATAATTATTCATGTCTAGGATAGGTAGAAAAAAAAGGTGAAGGTAGGGGAGAGTAAACTGAGAGAAGATAAGGATGTCAGGGGCCCTGCATGAGAACAGGTGAGATGGGAATAAAGGAATGAAAGTTCTCAAAAGAGGATGTTCCTTCCTTAATCTTAAAACTCAGGGAGGCCTCTACCACATGCTTCTGTAGTTAGTTCTCTGTACTACCCTTCCTCAGCCTTCATCACTACTTTAAAAATTATTTTCATTGTCTTTCCTCTCCTGCTAAACTGTAGCCCTATGAGAACAGACAGTCTGTGTGTCTCGCTCACACTTTACAGTCCCAATGGCGATCACATGGGAGATGGTCAGTAAATGTTTGTTAAGTAAACAGATGAACTAGTCAATGTTGTTTTGGTTTGAGACTGTCTAGAATGTGGTCTTGAGCTTGAGTGTTGAATATAAGGCCAGAGTTGAGGTCTAGAGAGAATGAGGAAAGTTTTGGATGTATAACCCAAGAAAATGTTGGGATTTGTCAGGGGACACAGTCAAATATTAAAGTTTTTGATATATGCAAAGCAGTGTTTAGGAGGTGGGTCATTCATGGAAATGTTAAAGAGTTGCCATGAACCTCCGAGAGGGAAGTTTTGTGGAAGAACAGAAAACAATGATTTGGGAGAAACAACAATGAGGATATGTTTTTAGGTCTTTGTGATATTTGGAATCTAAGAGAATAAGCAGCCTCTACTTGGAAAAGATATGCAGAAGCAAGGTCCTTAGAGAAGGACTTAGCTGAATTAGTTTGATGAAGAGATTGAAGCTATAAAGGATCATGTTTTCCACAGATTGATTCTCTGTATTGGACACAGTGGAAAGGATTGGGTGAGCTATAAGGAAGCACAGAGCACCATGGGATGGACATTCATTTACTGTCATTTATAGTTTCATTCTTTTATTTTCCCTTCCCTTCCCTTTCCTTTCCTTTCTTCTCTATCTCTTTATTTCTTTAATGAGTTAAGATGCAAAACTGGCATGCTGGAGTGGCTGTGAACAGGACTTAGAATCTATCAGAGCAAGTCTCCAAGCATTTGACCCCAAGAAGGTCTTTACCTCTGTGGTTACTATTCCTGCTTCCTTCTCCATGATGGCTTAAAAATTACATCCCAACAATTCTGGGCACCTTGAGGAAATACACAGCAAGGATAAAGAAGAAGCAGGGCCATACTGACAGTGGTGATAGCTCTCTCCACTTCTGTCCTTCAGGGAACCCTAGTATCTTAAAGCCTTAGGAGACACTGAGGCTCACCCGTTCCCAGGGAAATCATCAGGAATCCTGGTGTGGGGAGACTGGTGGAGAGCAGTTTATTTTCCAAGGCATGTGGCTGAATTGAAAATTGCAAGGTTGTTTATCATGTTTTTAAAATATAGTGATGTTCTCATTTACTATTTACCATTGAAAAGCAAAATTTTATTGATTTAAATTTTAAGAACAGTTGGGGTTGAAAATAATGTGTTTTTAGGGATTGCAAGATCTTTGCAGGCTGCTGCTTCCATCTCCACAAAGTCTAAATTTGTTATTTGTTAAATAATACACCAGAGTCAGTGATATTGATCATATAAAGTTGATGTCTGGTAGTATTTGAAAATTGGAATTAGAAGCAGGAATGCTTTTAGAGAAGAAAATAAATCACATGTGACAAATATGATTTCTTTATTTCTTTTTAATTGTTCATTAAAAAGATGTAACTCTTTTGAACCTGACTCATTCAACAATTATGCATTGGTCACCTACTCTATGCCAGGCCACGCTGTAGGCAGGAGGGATGTAGCGGTGGCAAGTAAACAAGGTCCCTGCCCTCACGGAGCTTTCATTCTCGTGGGAGAGATGTAATGAATAGGTTAAGTGGTGTAATGGAACCAGGCAGTGAAGTGCGAAAAGAAAATGAAAGCATATCAAAGAATATAGTGAAGAGTGGATGGTGGTCTCTTTTGTAAGGAAGGCCTCTGAGCAGAGGGTGTCTGAGCAGAGATCCTCGTGAGGTGCAGGAGTAAGTGTGGGTTGATCTAAATGCAAGAGCAGGATAGCGGGACTTGCAGTGGAGGGCACCGGAGGGGTATGGCAGGATGTAATTCATGTTTTTAACAGGCCATTATTGCTTGTATGGAACATGCTCTGTGGGAGCGAGCGTGGAGAGGGTAAATAGCGGGGAGAGCAGTGTTTTTCTGGTTCAGAGGAAAGAGGACTGTGTCAGCCCATGTCTTCAGAAGAGCCACCGAGGTGCGATTGTCCTGACTGCCGTCTCTGGTGGCCACATGCTGATGGCTGAGGCTGAATACTAGACGAGAGGAAGTAAGAAATTGTCAGATTTAGGGTACATTTTGGAGGGAAAGCTGACTGGATTTTTGTTGAAAGGGTATGAGGAAAAGAGAAGAATCAAAATTTACTTTCAGGCTTTTGGCCTGATTATCCAGCTGAGTGATACTGACATTAATAAGGTGGGAGTGTGGGGAGCAGTGGACTGAGGGCTTGCTAATTTTGAGATTTCTATGGACATTCTCAGTGGCTTCTCAGGCTTGTGAATATTATTTACCTTGGGTTCCCCTCTCCCTTCCTACAACAGGACTGGGAAGCTTCTTTAACTTATATGTTACAAGTAGGAGCAAACATGGAATATTAGGTAGCAAACATGTTAAACAGGGACGTATTCATTGTCCATATGTCCCCAGGGCTCTGGCACGGGTACTTGGAGTCTGCTAATGGTAAGGTAAGCATTCAGTTCACCCTGACAAATGGGCTGGGAGCATTCCTTTTGCTGTGTGTTCTTCTGGTTCCATGACGTCAAAATGAATGTGAATTCCTAAGTTATTGCTTGAAAAATTAGAGATGTTTTAGGCAAGAAAGGGAAAAATTATGCATTGGTCACATTTGGGATGAGATGGAAGAGTCTGGGCTTTAGGCCACACAAAGATTGCAGGGGTTTGGAGGCAGAGAAAGCCCCGAAGATATGGCTTATTACATTGCATTAAGTCTTCAATAACGTTAGGTGCACATAGTTAGCTAGGTAGCAGCAGGACACCTAGGCAGCAGTCATGGGGCCTTATTCACAGGTATATCATAGAGAATACTATTCACTCCAGTTTATATTGCCAGAGCACTGATCAGGTTCATTATGTATGTTATAAATAACTTAAAATTTTAACCATCCTTCCAATCATTATGGTTTAAAAAAATCTACTTTTCTTATGACCTAAACCTCATATTCTCTTTAAATATTGTTTATTGATTACTTACATGCCAGGCCTTCTCAGGTGCCAGGGAAAGAGGAGAGTAAGAGGTCAGCGGCCCCAGGGGCTCATGGTGAGCAGGGGAAGCATACTGATGGAACTGCGATGTGGGAAGTGCTACGTTGCCAGTGTTTCCGACATTCCGAGAAAGTACTGGGAGATGTTATCTCTGAGAGAAAATGATGTTTTAGTCCTAGTGAAGGAGTGTTTGTCAGAGGAAGGAAGAGCATTACAAGGCAGGAGAGTCTGGTATGAAGAACAGTGGAGACACGTGAAAGTGGCATGTATGGCAGCCTCAGGTCCGGGGAGGCTGCATCATATTAAACCCAGGGGCGGGTGCAAGCTTGAATCTCTTTGCATATGTTCTCAAGGAATATGGAATTTTTCTAGGGATAATGTGAATGCAGTCGAGATACTCTAAGCTGGAGAATGGATATGAAGAAGTTTCTGTTTAAGAAAGATCACTGTGGTAGCGTAGAGAAAATCAGAGAGGAAGGGTGCGATGCAGGGAAAGTGGCCATGAGGGCCCGATCCAGGACAAGAGAGGAGGGATGGCGTATGCAGGACAGCTCCACAGGCAATTTTGGAGTTGGGGTGGATGACTTGAGAGCCATGAAATAGAAGGGAAAATGAATGACTAGTTTCTGTGTAGGGGGTCAGCAGATAGTAGGTGCTGATGGAAAAAATCAGGCAGACATAGGTTCAAATACCAGGTTTTCCATGTATTTGCTTGGACATGTTACTTAATTTCTATCTCCATATGTCAGTTGGGGACAAAGAATCCTTTTAAGCATTTTGCTGGACAGATGGTGATGCTGTTCACTGAGTAGAATTAAAAATACAGAAGAAAGGGCAAATGTGGGGGCAAAGATAGTGGGAACCTGGAATATGAGAATCTAAGGTAATGAGCACTTACTACACAGACATTGTTATTATTCACTTTATGTCAATAATCTTATTTAGTCTTTGCAGCAATATGAGGTTGAGGTCGTATTATTGCCATTATTTTACATGGTGACATATCAAGGCTTAGAGGGATCAAATAACTTGACTAAGACCACATAGAAGAGTAGGAACTTGCATCTGAGCTGATATGAAATTCTTATTCCAGGGCCTGTGCTTAATTACCAGGTATTCTTTGTGTGTGTGCACATATACTATGCGTATAATCTAAATCAAATTTCACAGAACTTACGCTGTGTAATAACCTTGATATATTCTATTATTTTCTTCTTTTGTAACAATTGCTGGGTGTAATCTCTTAAAGTTGAGTTTATGATCTTTTGTGGGTCATGACCCACAACCTGGAAAACACCAGGATAGAGCTAGAAAAAAATAAAAGGAATTTCTGTGGCTCCCATCATCACGGGGCACTGGGTTTCTTGTTGTAGTTACAGTTTCACTTTTTTAAAACTTACTTCTACCTATGTATGTCCAGGGAAGATCCCCTCATGCAGTCTTGCTGGATAAATCTGCTTTGCCTTTGGTTTCTTTTCAGGCTTAGCAAAGGGGAGTAGAAAAGGTTATAGTGGCAGATGACCTGGGCAAGTGGTAGTCCTTGTAGTCCATCTGTTCTCTCACTAATCCCTCCTTTCTAAAAATTGCAGTATTTAACTAAGCCTCCCATGGCTATTTGTGTGTCGGCCTCCCTACATGTGGTAGACAGACTTGTCTTTGCATGTTTGCATCTGCAGCATCTAGCTGGATGCCTGGGACAGAGTATGACTCACCACGTGCCTGAAGGTGGGGGGCACCAGCTGCACTGGCCTGCCAACTCTTTAATACAGGCTCCGTCTCTGCCAGACCGGCAGCAGGTGGTTGAAGTCCGGCAGCCTGTAAGAGTAGCACTGAACTACGTGTCTCCTATTGTCACTGGATGAGGCCCACCTGCTTTACAAGAAGATGTTTTCTCACAGGTTTTTGAAATTCTACTCCCTCTCCACCAGTGCTCCCCCAAACACAAACTGGAAAATTAAATTCAAGAAGTATAAATGTTCTGAGGTGATATCATGAAAAATGGTTAAAACTTTGATGCATGAAACTTTATGAAGGATTTTAATGTAGACTACAGTTAACAAATAACAGAGCCTCCAAAGATGGTGATTATTAGCAGAAGAGAATTAACACATTACATCATATAATAATATTTGTACCCAAAGACTATGTCTTATCCAGGTAGAGGATGGGGGTGGGGGGAGTTTGACGGGGGGAAATATGTGTACGTATCTGTGTGTGTTTATATATATACTTATATATAAACGTAAATGGGTATAGTTATATGCATATAGATAGCCTTTATTTATAATTAAAGCTGAGAACTATCATTTTAGTGCCCTATGTTAACAAAAATGGATTTTTGTTTCAGTTCAAAATGAGCATGAAAGAATGTTTGATAGTTCAGTGCATTTCTGAGAACACTGAATCAATGTGTCACTAAAAACAAATGAAATTGTGCTTGAATGCTTAAATAACCTCTTTAAAAAAAACAAAAACAAACTTTTGTTCTTGAACACTGCACTTGAGTACATACACCTGAAAGGCAAAAGAATACCTAGCTCACCACAAGAAAAGGCTTAGTTTTCAACTTGAGAAATTTAAGGTAGTTATAGGAATACATTTTTCCTAAAAAAAAAAAAAAAAAAGTTGCTACATCAATGCAGGCATGTGAGGAATCTGCCCTATTTCTTCTCACTGGAGGGAAGATTAGGCACTGTGTTCCTTGGTAATTCAGTCCTGGTGCGTGTGTCCCCGCAGAGCACGAACAATGGGCCAGATTATCTTCTGAGTCCTGCCCAGCCCTGCAAATTCACCTCTGCCTCCCCCTTGCAATGTCACTTTCCAAACAGCAGCCAGGACTCCTTGGACTCTTCAACTATTGCCTTCTAAAACCATCTCAACGTGCTGACAGTAAAGATGATTCCAACTATATTTTCTAAGGGTTAATTTAAAATCAGAACCACTTAATCAGTTTCTGTAGTTTCCTTAATATGGGTCAACTTGCTACTAGGTTGACTGGATGAAATATGCCATTTCTTCAGTCCACAAAAGTCAAATATCTGCAATTTCATATGGCCAAGCCTGTGGTTCAAACTATCTCAATGCTTAATACATAATTTGTATTCCACTTTGATTATTGTGCATTATTTTTTATTTCTAGCAATTGGGAGCAGTAGCTTCAGCCCAAGGCCAACTCACCAGTTCTCCCCACCACAGATTTATCCTTCCAAGTAAGATATATTTTTTCTTAATCAGTATATAACTTTTCTGAGTAGTCTTTTACCATATTTCAAATCATGTCTTATGCCCACATGTCACATCTTAATTCACATCAAAGTGCATTTCATAGAGATGTAAATGTATTTACACAAATTTATGTCAAGCATCACTTAGTAGAGACACTGAAGTAGTTCAGTACTTTGTATTATTCTATTTGAAAGTTATGCTTTAAGAGACAGTCTTTAACTAGAATTTGTGATATAGTTGTAAATCAGTTACCTTGCATGTTTCCATCTAATGCATGGGCTTTCTATTTTCTGTCATTTCTGACAAATAGCAGACCATACCCACATATTCTCCCTACCCCTTCCTCACAAACTATGGCTGCATATGGGCAAACCCAGTTTACCACAGGAATGCAACAAGCTACAGCGTATGCCACATATCCACAGCCGGGCCAGCCATACGGAATTTCCTCATATGGTGAGTACTCCTGCTGTTTTCATAGGGGCATTATCTGACGGGCATACCTGTATGTATGAAAGTTTCAGAGGAGTGCTACTTAAAGACTATCTTGGGCCACTTCCGAAAGGGTTATCACCTTTTGTGTCTAAATTCTTAGTATGATTGTTTTTAATGAGCACCGTAAGAACTGGTGGCTACTTATCTTGAGGTCAGAGGTGGCAAATAGACTGCATGGTTCATAGACCCTCTCTCTCTCATTTTTTCCCATTTATATACCAACTTCTAATTTGCCATTTGAGCACTTGGCTTTGGAATCCAAAGTATTTTGTGCATATTTGTGATAAAACTTCTGTGGCTAAAGTCTTTTGGGGTTAAGATTCATTTCCCATTTATCAGATGCCTAGCTGTGATTAGGGAAGTACTAGTGGAATTCAATAAACCCCTGCTCTAAACTTGAGAGTGGAAGTGTTATCAAATTTCAGCATTATCAACCATTAGGAAAGGTGATCTACATATCTTGGCTGGGGCTGCACTTGAAAGAGGCAATTCAGGAAACATTTAAAGCTCACATCCCTATTTGTTCCTTCCCACCTGGAGATTATCTTCATCGTGGTGTAATTTAACTCAATTGTTGTAGGGTCAGTGCCCGTAAATTAAAAATAAATCCTGCAAAGCCCCAAAGTTTAATTTTCAAAAATCTTAGAATTTCAAAATACCTTTTCTTCAATGAATTGCAAATGTAGTTTTAAACAAATTGTACTTTGTTTGAATAGAAGAATATGAATTATTAGCATTTTCTTAAGAAAAAAATAAAATGTATTGATCAGGAAAAAGTACATGGAAGTTTGGAGGAAAGGACTAGTTAGAGTAAGTAGTCCTGTGCTTATAGTAGAGTTATATTTTTGTGATCAATATTCTAATGCTTCTATTCTGTAATGTTCTTTTCTGCAGTATAATGGAAGAAATAATGTTCTTGAAGCATGTCATTAATAATTGGAAGATAAATTACTTTATTCCTTTTCATTCTCTCTACCCCAAACCCAACTGACCATCTATACATTTCTTAAAAAATGTATAGAAATTAAAATATAAATTATATGTGACTTCATCCTTTATAGTTCTATTTCAAAACTGTCAATAACTGAATGTTATCTAGCTAGGTATTTTTAAACCAGACTTTAGAAACAGCCATAAAATGGACTTCCTAGAATTATCTTTCATTTCCTTAATTTTTGTTCAAGGTTTCTCTAAATGTTAGATGCAGATCAAATTTATCTGTAATTTTTAAAAACTTGTTTTTGTGCTGACAAAGAAGAAGGATCTATGATTTGAATTGCATGACTTCAGTTCTATAATATGAGTTAAGGCAGCCCCCAATTTTAGTCTCGAAATTTATTTGTAAGCTGATTATTTGAAGTGTAAATGTAATTTCCAGTACTAGCAATAATGAAGTTCTGTAGACCTACGAATGCTGCCATGGGAAGGTACCACTCCTCTCTCTGCCTTGGCTGCCACTCAGACAAGTCCTCTCTCTCTCTTTTTCCTCCCCACTCACTCATATAGGGCCCTTTGCCAATTTCTGGCTGTGGGCTGGGGACTCTTGCAGTTCCCCAACATAAGTGAAAGTCTCTGTTGTCTGAAATACTTGTTGCAGGAGTGAGATGAGCAGAGATTCTGGGATTAGCATCAGAACTAGTAGAGTGAGGATGGGGATTTCATTGTGTTGGGAGAGGGGTGAGAGTAAGGCTCAGAGTAAAGAGTTTGGTCCCAGGTCCTCCCATGCCTTATAAATCTCCTGGGAATAACTCTCAGTCTTTACCATCTTCCCGATAACCTTCTTTCTTCTCTTTCTGGGCCTTGGGTGCAAAGAGATGGCTGTAGTGCTGCTGACCGGGCATTCTGTCTGTCTTGGGCCAGTGCATCAAAAAATATGGCAGCCTTCTCCGCATTGCTTGCTCGTGAAGGAAGAACACACAGTTTAGGGTTTTTAACTGCTGTTAGTCATGGTCCAGATGGTCTTAGAAGACTTTCTTCAAGGACTTGTACCCCTTGACTTTTTTCCTTACATCCTGTAAGGAAAGATAGGCGAGTCTTTTCATAGTAAGAACTGTACATCAGGGGGAGGAAGAGCTCATACTCCTCCTCACTGAGTCTCTGTAGAGTCAACCAATGAGATGAGTTTGCCAGCTTGTGGGCAGTCGTCATGGAGCTAGAGGTAACAGAGGCCGTTTTCTATCTCTTTCTACTTTCCCCTACATGTTCTTATCACAAAGATTCCTACCCTGAACCTTCAGGCTGAAAACAAAGGGGGTACAAGTGAAGGCTGGAAGCAGATCATTACAGCCTCAAATGGAGAGAGGAAGGGAGCTTCTGGAGCCATTGAGCCACCTGTCGGGCAGGTGTATTACCAGGGGCCACTTACGAGTATGGGTTATTAACTGGGTTGAGATTGCCTATATGGGGAGAATTATATTTTTTTAAATGTTAAGGCCGGTTTGAGGTTATTTAGAGATACTCCAGGAATTAGAGTAGGCCCTCTCAGCCAAGAGTCAGATTCTTCCATTGCCTTAGGAAAGTTACCTAACTTCATTCTACTGATGAAATGCCTCTAAAATGGAAATAAACAGTGGGACTACTGTGTATTCGAGATGACAAAGATATTATTTATCTTAAGTGCAAAGTAAAATTATTCAAAAATATGAATTCCCTTGGCAGAAAGTTTTCCTCCTTTCCCTCTGTGGGAATTAAGGACAGTTGTTAACTCTCATGACTGTCTTTAATTATGATCCAGGGCTGAGCCCTGTACAACACTGCCAAACCCAAGTTCTGAAATTAGGATGTCAGCCTGTGGCTTTGGAAAGTATTTGGGGGCCACAGATATATTATTTTAATATTATGATATGATGAAAATAAGTGTTCTTTAGGCTACACTTGAAGCAATTTTATCTGAATAAATACTTGAAACTACAGGGGAAACACTGGTTAACTTTACTTGTTTATAAAACACTTTGCTATTCTACAGGATTCAGTTCTTAATATTCTACTTCTTTTGTGCTCACTTTCTGGTAGGATATGGGTATTTGGGAGAAGGTTTCCCCTGTATTGCTTAGTTTAATGCCCAATATTGCTTCCTCTGACTTCAAAATGAGTTGTCTACTAAAATCATCTTTGTAGTAAAAGAGTAAAGGAAAAAAAAAGCGAGACTAGAAACTCTAATTAATCACTTTATAAAACAAAGACTTTGATTTTGATACTAATCCACATAACAGCTTTTGGAATAATTTAGTTAAAGTTTAACTATGGCTGTTTCTTGACTATAGAGGAGATCTTAAGCTCTTGTAAAACAGTAAAACTAAATAAATATCACTGGAGTTACAAATGTAATTCAGGGAAACAACAAGAAAGAACAACATGAGTAGGCATGCAAATCTGTAGCTCTCCTTTTTTTTTTTTTAAATTGAAGTTAGAGTTTAGGGTATTTCACTCTAAGCATGTATGCCCTTGACTATTGAGGAATATTGATACCCTTGGGAAGCATTTGTGACTGAACAGTTGTGGGAGTGTTTTGGTGTATTTACCAGCTTTTGAAAATGAACAGACAGATAAGCTATCACTAACTGATTTAGGTGCATTGTGGGCAGGCATCAAGACCGAAGGTGGACTGTCACAGTCTCAGTCAGCTGGACAGACAGGATTTCTCAGCTATGGCACAAGCTTTGGTACCCCTCAACCTGGACAGGCACCATACAGCTACCAGATGCAAGGTCTGTATACACACTGGCATGGCTCTTTGTATTAACCCTATAGGTCAGCAGTTGCTTTCTAATACAGAATCCGATGTTCTGCATTAAGAGATGATGGTGAAAAGTGGGCCGAGCTCAGAGGCAAGATGCTGGTTCTAGTTTGGCTCTTCACTTGCCCAGACTCTGAGCCTAAGTTTCCATATTTATAACGTTGAGGGATTAGACAGAATGATCTCTAAGGTTCATTTCAAAAAGCTCTAAAATTCTTTGTAAAGTTGAAGTTTTCTGCCTTTCCTTCTATCAGTTCAAAAAAGGAATGAAAAATCCCCGAAGTCACTGATGTAAGTGGTTGTGGTGTGATATATGCTAAAACCTCTGGCACTTGGTGCTGCCAAACAACTTTTCTGAAAGGACTGTTTCCTTATTTTCATCATTAGAGCTCTAGAAATAGAGTACGGGGTATGTGTTAATTAAATGATCGACCAAAGACCAGGGGATCAACCTGACAGCCACTTAATGCATCTTCAAGGTATTGCTTCCAAGGCTCAGTCCCTGGATTCTGATTTTGAAACTATAGACAAAACATAATGTAAGTGACAGTCAGATGGAATGACAGCTGAAAGTTTACACTGTCAAAGCTGTTTTCAAGAATACATGGGAATTACTGTAAATAGCACACTATCATGCAAAATAAAGTAATTAAATAGTTCTCACATAATTTTAAGCATCCTCCTACTATCTTGTTGTTACTACACATCAATTTAACGAATCATATTTGGCCTCCTAATAGTACCAAACCGTAATTGACTTAATTCCCTGATCAGTACTTTTTGATTGAAGGGGTTCTTTTTATAGTTTTTATCTTTTATTCTTTATTACATTAAAAATAGTTGTTGCAGATAAATTAGAAATACAAAGAAACAAAAATAATTATAATCAAATACCCCATACATTTATGATCACTTTGATATATATTCTTCTAGATAATGCAGTATGGGGCCATATTGTATAATATAGTATTCCAACCTGTATTTACAGTAATAAATATATTTTGAACATTTTTTCATATCAATAAATTCCATTCTACAACATCATTTTAGTGGCTGCATAGTTTCATAGGTGTATCTTATTTAACCAATTTCCCTATTATTGGACATCTGGAGCAGTGCTATGAACATTTTATGTGCATCCTTAGTTATCTCCTTTGCATACATTTAAGTGTGGAATTATTAGGTAAACTTTTTCAATCTCCTTTAAGTATTTGTTACATATTTACACAAGTGCTGTGTGTTAGTGTGCACACATTGGATAATTAAAAAATTGTCATTTTGGTAGGTATAAGACTTTCCTATGTTTTCATATGCATTTTTTTAAACTGAGAAGGTAAACCATTTTTTTATTTTCTTCCATGGCAGTGTTCATCTTTGTCTTATTCTTATATTAAAGGTTCTTAAGCTTTCTTTTATTGAAATATAGTTTATATACAATATATAGGTTTCAAGTACATAATATAATGATTCAACAGTAATTTACATTATTAAATGCTCACCCTACCTTTTGTAATATTTCATAGATATACTTTTCAGTTTGTTATTTTTAAGGGCTTTCTTTTTTTCCTGTTCAAGAAACTAAAATTATATGGGCCCAGATCCATTAATTTTTTTATATTTTGTTCAGTGTTTGGTATAAAAAAGCCTGAGTTATAAAATTGTGATATATTTGGCATCCACAAATGAAAACAACCTTACAACAGACAGCATGTATTGTTAGAAGGATGTTACTTAGATGCTTGATTCCAAAACTTTAATGCTGTCCTGGAAGAGAACAATGTTTCCACACATGTTGAATATCAGTTGAATAAAGGGATAAAAAGAACAGAAAGTGATGATGAGACTTCATCAATGAATGTAATAGTCCTAGGCTCTAGTAGTGAAATGGATCATAAGGCAAACAGGTCTGATTCTGATTGCTTGTGGAGCTTTCATTTGTGAAGGGGAGAAACAGTGGACAGCAAGCAATTAATTGGACAATTGCAGAGTCTTCCAAGAGCTGTAAGGGAAATAAGCAGGGCACCATGCTAGGTGCCAGGCTCCACCAGGCACCCAGGTCTCCTGGAGGAGACGCAGGTCCTAAAGGTCAGGAGGAAGCAGGTGAAGTGTGCCCCTGAGTGGAGAGCTACCTGAACGTGTGCTTTCTGGGCCTGTGCCCATCTGCAGCCTCTCAGCTACCAGTCTGCAATGAGCTAAGAGCAGAAAGCATTTAGAGTGCTTTCAGAGTTAAGCATTTAGAAACTTTTATAATAGGTTGATAGTAAGTGTTATTTTGGTTGAATTAAATAATAATTTTAAGAAATGGGACTTGTGCTCTCTCTAGGTCTTTTTCCTTTCTGTTTAAATCTTTTAGCAGTATATTACTATTTTTGTATTTTGCTAAATTGTCACTCTGGGAAGGATTAGGGTAAAAAACTCGTCCTGCACATTGTTTGAGAAATACTGTACTTGAGAGTTTTCATCTTACTCTCCTCTCAGATTAAAAACTTGTTCAGCAGGAACAGCTCCTAAGAGGACTAACCAACTATTAGTATAAATACAGTGTTAGAAGAGTGGAAATGGAGGAGAAAGGAAAGATAATGGGGAGGAAAAGAACTCTTTAAAGAAGAAATAAGGGCCAAATATAGAATGGCTTTTCTACCCATAGGCTTCATTGCACCTGCGCTCATTGGATAGTGCATTAAAATTTTTTGTGTTTTTGTGTGGCCTCTGGTTGAATGGTCTTTCCAGTGGGGTCTTAAAATCCATTTTCCATGACTGAGATGTTATTTCATGTGGACATATCTATAATGACACTTGACTCAATTTTAGATTATTAGATATAATACAGCTTTTGCATATCAAGCTAAATAATATGCTATCAACTTGAAACTTAACTTTCCAGGGTGGTGATGGATAATGATATATAATATGCCATAGAATCCTTGTGGCCAGATATGATTAAATAAATTCTGAGAAATATGTATTTAAATATTAAATGCACTAAGTAAAATGCTTCACCTTTGTTAAATGATTTTGTGTTATGTCTTATGGGACTCTATTGACCTTTGAGCACTTCTTTAATATGTCTTTTTTCAATATAAAAATTTCTACGATGTCTAAAATTACTTTCAAAATTCTCCAAATTCTGTTACCTTTAATGAATGTGATTTTTGCTTTTATCAGTATCATCTTATAGCTATTAAAAATTTTTAGAATCCAGATGAGAGTATATATACTTTAATGATTTGGGGGTATTTTACCGACCTTTTCTTTTCACCCTTAAGATATAAGGGATGAAGATTATTTATTCAGAGAGTTTAGCTACTAGAATTTCATAATAGGATTTCAAAATACTAGAAGAAATAGTGCAGTAACCCTGATGATTCAAACAAGCTGAAATATGTATTTTACTGTGTGATACTGATTAATTTAAATAAAATTTATGATGACCTCTTTGGTTCTATCAGACTTAGAAGGGCAGGATTAAATGTGCAATGAAATCTTGCACTCTGGTTAACAGTGTGAGTTCTAGAGTCAGACTGCCAAGCGGACCCACCATTGCTCTGTGGGTTTTCCTCATAGGGCTTGACTCCTTCACATCTCATTTCCTGATCTCTAATATGGGGATAATATGATCTACTACCATGGTAGTGTTGGGAGATTATCCGTGTGAACCACTGTGACCAGCATCTGGCACGTAGTAAGAACTGAAATGGTTGCTTCATCTTTCTGCTCTCCTTGTGGTTACTCTTAATTATTATTATGTCCAGCTTTCTCAAATAGTTCCAAATTAGGAACCATTACCTAAATGCTCTCTCCCTCGCATTCCCCCAGAGAAGATATATGAAATATACGTAAAAAATTTAATACATACACAATATTATATATATTACCAGCAAAGAGTACTCCAAGGACCCAGTAACCAAATATGCACAGCAAAAAAAGACCCAGATCTAACTAATGTCCCGGCAAAAAGGGAACCTCACCATCAACAAACATCAGGCTGTTTGCACATGATATAAACATCATGGGAGAAACAAGAGGAAAAGAGCCAAGAACGTGAAGAAGAAAAACCGGCAGAGAGAGAAAGCTGAGTCGGCAACAGTGGTGATGGGTGTTGGAAAGAGGGAGGAGTGGGATGCACAGACGGGCCCTTGACAAAGAGATAAATTCAGTTGTATAGTGGTGGGAAATGAAGCGGTGTCAGCCAAGTCCCTGTGCCTCAGTAGTCCTTGCATTCGCATCTCTACTTTGAGAACTGGTGGAGAAAGAGAAGGAGTAGCCATCTAAGTACCAAATTGTTTAGTTCAGAACCAAAATTAGGGAAGAAAGTAAGGATGTGACAAGCTTTGCTGTAATAGACATGGACAACTCTAGTGCCCATACAACAAAATAAAATAACAACCTACATTTATTCAGTGCTTATTACGTGTCAAGGACAATTCTAATTATTTTATATATATTGTCTTATTTAATCCTTGCAACAAACATGAACAGTGATCTTAAAGGATAAGAACCTAATAATGCTGAAGAATGTATCAAAATGGAGAATGGTGTAGAACTGCCAGACCCTGCCATGTTGTAATATGCTTAAATTATAATACCTGTAGGGGAGGCTGTTATAGGAAACTAAAAAAAGAAAAAACAAACAAACAAAAAAGACAGTTGTCTATAGTGTATACAGGCATACCTCAAAGATATTGCCAGTTTGTTTCCAGACTGCCACTGTAAAGTGAATCAAATTAATTTTTTGGTTTCCTAGTGCATATAAAAGTTATATTTCCACTATACTGTAGTTTGTTAATTGTACAATAACACTATGTCTGAAAAACAATGTACATACCTTAATTAAAAAATACTTTATGGCTATAAACTGCCGACCATCATCTGAGCTCTCAGCAAGCTGTAATGGTGTTGCTGGTGGAGGGTCTCGCCTCCATGTTGATGGCTGCGGACTGAGCAGGGTGGTAGTTGCTGAAGGCTGAGGTGGCTGTAGTAATTTTCTTGCAGTAAGACAATAATGAAGTTTTCCTCATCCATTGACTCTTGCTTTCACAGTTTCTCTGTGTTCTGTGATGCTGTTTGATAGCATTTTACTCCCAGTAGACCTTTTTTCTAAATTGGAGTCAATCCTATCAAACTCTACTGCTGCTTTATCAACTAAAGTAATGTTCTAATGCCTTTCTTGTTAAGGGCTAATGAAGCTGGTCATTTAAAGCCGGTGCTTTAAATTTCATTTCAACAGTCTCCATAGCCTGTTCACCAGGAGTAGATTGCATCTCAAGAAACCGTCCATAAGGAACAACTCATCCATAAACATTTTATCATGAGATTGCAGCAATTCAGTCACATTGTAAGGTTCCACTCCTAGTTCTAGCCCTCTGGCTATTGCTTCCACATCTGCAGTTACTTCCTCCACTGAAGTTTTGAACCTCTCAACATCCCCCATGAGGGCTGGAATCAACTTCTTCCAAACTCCTGTTCATTTTGATGATTTGACCTCTTCCTATTAATTATGATTGTTTTTAATGGCATCTACAATGGTGAATCCTTTCCAGAAGGATTTCAGTTTGCTTTGCCCATATCCATCAGAGGAATCACTATCTATGGCAGTGACACCCTTACAGACTATGTTTCTTCAATAAGACTTGAGAGTTGAAATGACTCCTGGATCCATGGGCTGCAGAAGGGATGTTGCGTTAGCAGGCAAGAGCAATGTCTCCATCCGATCTTATGGCCAGATACATTGCCAATGAACGGTAATACATTGAAAGTAATTTTTTTTTCCTGAGCAGTATAGGTCTAATAGTGGGCTTAAAATATTCAGTGAACCATGTCACGAACAAATGTGCTGTCATCCAGGCTGTTTGTTTACAGAGCACAGACAGAGTAGTTGTAGCATCATTCTTAAGGGCTTCAGGATTTTTGGAATGGTAAATGAGCATTGCCTTTGAATTAAATCATCAGCTGCATTAGCCCCTAACAAAAGAGCCCAGCCTGTCCTTTGAAGCTTTGAAGCCGGGCATTGAGCTATGCATAGAAAGTCCTAGATAGCATCTTCTTCCAATAGAAAGGTTTTTTGTTTGTTTGTTTGTTTGTTTGGTCTATACTGAAAATCTGTTTAGAGTAGCCATCTTCATTAATTATCTTAGCTAGGCTTTTTTTTTTTTTTTGGACAACTTGCCACAGCATCTCTATCAGCGCTTGTACTTTTATGTTACAAAAAACACTTCTTTCCTTCAGCCTCAAGAAGCAACCTTTGCTACCTTCAAACTTTTCTTCTGCAGCTTCCTCACCTCTCAGCCTTTGTAGAATTGAAGGGAGTTATGGCCTTGCTCTGGATTAAGCTTTGGCTTACGGGAATGTTGTGGCTTGTTTGATCTTCTATCCAGACCACTAAAACTTTCTCCGTATTAGCAACAAGGCTGTTTTGCTTTCTTATTATTCATGTGCTTGGTGGTGTAGTGCTTTTAATTTTCTTCAAAAAAACTTTTCCTTTGTATTCAGAACTTGGCTGCTTGGTGCAGGAGACCTAGCTTCCAGCCTATCTCAGCTTTTGACATGTTTTTCTCATTAAGTTGAATTATTTCTAGCTTTTAATTTAAAGTGAGAGACCTGTGATTCTTTCTTTCACTTCAACACTTACTGGCCATTGTAAGATTATTAATTGGCCAATTTCAGTATCACTGTGTCTCAAGGCATAGGGAGGCCTAGGAAGAGAGATGGGGAAATGGCAGTCAGTGGACATGTTGGAACACACACAACATTTGTCAAAGTTCATTGTCTTGTAGGGGCCTGGTTTGTGCACCGCAAAACAATTACAACAGTAAGACCAAAGGTCACTGATTACAGGTCACCATAACAGATACAATGGTGAGAAGTTTGAAACAATGCAAGAATTACCAAACTGTGACACAGAGACATGAAATGAGCAAATGCTGTTGGAAAAATCTGCTAAGTATAATAAAGTAAAGCATAATAAAATGAGGTATGCCTTTATTTTCTGAAGGGCAGATTTGCTCTTTAAATAACTGAGACATTGCTTTACACAATTAACAAGAGAACTAGTCAAACATAGTGGTTCATGAAGTTCTAGAAAAAATTTATTTTGAGAGCACATTTCTGAGCAATGTCTTTGCTTGAACCATTTCGTGGCACTTAAGGGACAGATTTACTTGGCAATTTGTAGGCCTTTTGGCACTGCCAAGTCCTGTGAACTAGGACAGCCTTGGCACCCTCATTCGGCCCAGGCGATCCTCTGGATCCTTCCAGCTCCAATGTTCAATGCTTTTATTATTGCAGGCTTCCGTGGATCTCTCACATGCCATTTTAAGCCAAAGAACTACCAGAGTTTCATTTTGTATATAGTAATATACTAAAAACTTATGAAGTAAACCCTCAGAGACTGGAGAATCTGATTGCTTTCACTTTTGCTGCACTATCATCTAGAAAATTTCATTTCTGCTTTAATTATCTCTTGTACATCCAGTGAAAGATTAGAAATGTATCTGAGGAAGACAAAATGTTTGTTTGTAGACAACTGTAGAGTTCACCCACTGGAGGTGAAGTCATTGCTGTTTGTTTTTGACACCTTCCTGCTCCCAGGGTTAGCCTCAGTGTTTTTGAAGAAGTTTTGGAATGATGTTTTTAAAAAATAAGAAAATGGTGTTTTTAAAAGTAAGAACATTTTCTCTTCACACACCATTGGTAAACCTTATGTAAATGAGTTATCTGAGTGGGTGAGTGTAGATGGATGAAGGGTGCCTGGAGATGCCGGGGTCGGTTGTGCAAGTGGCCTAGCTAGTGTTCTCAGTACTGCTCACCAGTAAAAGGGCTCTGACAGCTAGAGTGAAGAGGGATGTTGTGTATGTACATGTACCAAGAGTAAGAAAACTGCTTAGGGGAAATTGCTTCCATCTTTGATTTACTGACCAGTTTCACAGAATATCTGCCCAATGTGTCATAAAAAAGTTTAGTTACAATTTTTTTTTTCTTCATGCAGGTTCCTGAGCTGTTTCTGGCATCACCATTCATTTATTCCTACATTCCATGTAATATAGACTTACAGTTCTATCTGGCACAGCAAACACTGTGTTCATAATTTTGAGGTTGAGCCATAACAAGAAAATGACATTTATTTAGCAATCAGGAAGTGCAAAAGATTTTCGCACATGAATTAAAATTTGTCTGGGTCACTTAACTGGTTAAGTCTCAGCTTTGGGGAAAGCCCAGCTTTCCATGATAACTTAGTTCTGTTGATTCTAGAGAGCTGCAGGTAGTGATCACTGTCATTCCTGTTTTCATCTCCAGGGTCTTGTAGTATGTCTAAAATATACAGATGTTTGTCAGAGGCGGAGTGGTCTATGGCACAGTGAAAGTTAGAAATTAAGACTCACAAAGGTACTTGCTCTCTTCATTTGGAAAAGTGAATTCGGAATTCAGCGCCATCAAAACCTTGGTCAGTGTCTTACCATAGTATGTTAAACTCTGTCTCCCCTTGCATCCATACTGGTAGGTGGAGCTGATTGGGCGTTTCCCAGAATCAGGGTAGTGGGAGAGAATGCTTTTGTGAGTGTTTTATTGCCCAGTGATAGTGCAGGACATTCCTGGCATTCTGCACCAAGAAGGTGTCAGGATTCACCATGATAGATGGGGGGGTACACAGATGCACATGCACGAAACCCAGAGGGCTCTGGAAATTCCGCTTTGTTTATTTTCCTTTAGGCTTTATTGCTCTCGTGTAGAAAAGAAAATTCTAACTCCCTCTTTGTATATTATGTTGTTTGTTCTGTTAAAGAGATTGAGGTTCAAACCAGTGAGGAGAAATAGTAAGAGCAGAGATTTGTCAAAGGGTGCGGGGCAGGGTGGACAATGCTGTAACTTTGTGCCTCACTTATTTGGGACTTATTATGAAGTGGAAATAACCTAATAATCAGTAATAACCGAATAAGGGAAACCACCCTTGTTCCCTTTGTTCTCTCTGTAGCTTTTCAAATGTATAGCCAAAGTGTTTTGGCACATTGGTCATATAAAACCTCAAATCTGCTTAGCAAAATGTACTGTTAAAAGTTTTTCATTACCTATTTCTCAAATGGGTAATCAGTAGACTCCAAAATTATGGTTTTAAGAAATTAGAAAATGTATCTTCAGCTTTTTTTATAATCTATAATAAAGCATTTGAGATCTGCACTTTCTGGCATAAAATGACATGACAGAGTTGGAACAGGAGAATACCTAGTGCAGCTTCTACTGATGTTCAAAATTCATCTTTAATTGCTTTGCCTATCTGCTCATATTTATATTTTAGTTTGTGGCCTTGTGCACTCTAGAATTTTTTTTTTGGCTTAAGTTGATTTTTTAAAAGTAATATTCCATTTCAGTTCTTATGGTATCTTGTTCTATTTCAAGTGACAAGTGTTGAAAATTGTGTGGAGGTCTTTTGAATCCAGTTATAGCAATAATTAAACAGTGATCAATACCAATTTTATTGTCTATATTAGTTTTTTAATTAAAATATGTATAAATTGAGAAAGGAAAATGTAAAAGCTTTGCCATCTTTATTACCTAAGTTAAAAATGCTCTTTGGAATATAAAAGTTATTACTAGGATAAAAAGGAAAGCTTAGTCATTTGAAGTCCTTCGTATAAGGAAGGGGGAAAACTTTGGTTTTAAATAGCCCATCTGGCTTTTGGAGACTTTTCCCTGGGGATGTGTGCTAACTTCTGCCACATAGATCGCACCCGATGATGGACAGAGCCCATGGCAAAGAGGCCAGGCAAGGAAAGCAAATGGACTTCTGTGAAAATACACGAGGGACAGATAGCATCCTGCTTGCCCAGTAAGTGCTAGAAAATGCTCTGAAACATGTGAAGTACAGACAGGCCCCAGCAGGTCCAGCATTCTTATGTTGGCTGGGATTCTGGTTTTTAATGTGAGTCCTTGTTCTCTGTGAAGTAGACCTTTGACCCACACGTTACCCTTTTTTTTTTTTTAAGTGTTTTGAAGTTATAGCTGGACAATGTTTTCCAGGTTAGATCACACAAAAAACTTTGATTTAATATTTTAAATTACGTTCTATATCAATATAGACTAGGTTCTTAACTATGGAAAAATATAAGGGATTTATCACTAAAGGTTTTAAGGAGTTGGTTTATTTTTCAATTGCAATTGCTTAGCACCTATAGACCTGGGTGGCCTATACAAGGTCTTCTAGTAAGACTGTTTCTTGTTTGTTACGGTTGACAAGACCACCACCCTTTCTCTATAGGAACCCCTGTCAGTGACAAGAAGAAAGTAAAATCTTTGTGATACGCTATCCTGGGCAACTTTATATAATTTACTTCTAAAATTATTTACTAGCCTAAAAGTGAGTTACGATGAAGAAGTCTTTTAGAAGTGAGATAGTTTGCTTCCAAATTTATTTATTAAATTTCTCAGGGGACTTGTCTCTGTCCTGGGTGTGTCTGTGATGTTTGTGACAAAAATTAGTACCGCGTTTCATAATACACAATTCACTTTTGATGTAACTGAATCAGAAAATCTAAAATGTGGATTCAGCATGGTAGAGTAGAAAACAGTGGCCTGGAAGTGGGGGTGATGGTCATTCGCTAGCTGAGAATCCTTGGATAAGGAAATTACCATTCTCTCTGAGACATGGAAAATGACAAGAATCCTGCCTCAGCTACCTCGTGTACTTATGTGGGAAATAACCTGAGGAAACAGATGTGGAAATACTGAAATATAAATAAATGTACTGTACATGGGATATTATTGCATTCTGAATTAGAAATTTCTCATATGCAAGCAAGTATCTAATTTTCATTAATATATCCACAATACTAAAATATCTGAGCTGACATAGCTAGCATCTCAGGAGTCCTGTATCATACCAAAAGTCCGTGCGCTGTTAGGGTGCCCACGTGATATACAGATATGACATCCTTGTACCATCTCTGAAGTCTGTGGTGCTCAGATCTACAATCAGTGATATTTTATGAGCTGTTCAAAATACATGATAGGTAATTTAAGATTTTATTTGATGTAAAACTTTGCTGGGTTTTCTTTCTGGAAACTCAGAAATACTTAGTTTTTCCTAATTTTTAAATTAAAGTACATACAATAAAATGCACAAATCTTAGAGTACAGCTTGATGAATTTTGACATGTATATACATTCCTGTAACTATTGCCCAGATCAAGATATACTTTAAATCCTTCTAAAAGGTGCTTATAGGTCCTGCATTTAATTTTAATTTAAAACTAAAGTAGTGATTATAATTTTTTTTTTAAGATAAGCCTTCTTACACCATCTAGTTTACTAAACAGCAAAGTGAGTGCCCTCTAGATCTGGGAAATAACACAATTCATATTTGTTTTCCTTTCCTTACTCTCCTTTTCATTGCTGAACAAAGAGGATGTTGAGAGAGGTTTTTCTCTCCTCATACCAGTTGGCCTTCAAGTCCCCTTTCCAAACTGCCCATCACCACCATTAAAAAAAAAAAAGTTATAGAAATGCTTCCTCCTGTCCATAACCTGATTCTTTATGTTGGTCTTATTCTCGCCAGACCCCTTTTATCACTTACCACAATGGACTGAATTCTCAAGCCCCAGTTCTGTCTCGCTCTTGAGCCTAGATGAAACCCATCAGAGGCTTGAGTCAGATACAGTTTACCCATCTCTAACTAAGGCTGGCGGGGTAAATGTGACACACGAACTGAAGTAACTTATGGTAGGATGAAAACAAGACTAATGAGGGCTTGTTTAGTATTGTTCTAATGAGGTTGTATATGATACAGTTATTTGTAGCTAGAATTCCCAGAAGGCGAAATCTATGCAGAGAGGAATAGTCAGGAAAGATAGGACTTAAACCAGGCCTTGAAGGATGCAGCATGGGGATTGATAGAATGGATGGAAGCATTAAATAAAAGGTGCAAGAATGAGTCCGAAGAGTTTTCAGGATAACAGTGTCCCCACAATGTTAATCCAGTGGGCTCTGTATGGGAACGTAGTCCTGTCCTCACTCAGCACATCCATCCCAAACTCCCCACCCCAAACCCAACTCCCATCTTCAGGCCCAGGTACAGAAATATATGTATCTTTGCATTTATATAAGAGTTTGTTTTAAATGTATCTAGAGGTGATTTTTCATGTAAAGTCATTTGTCTCGAAGAAGGAAAATACTTTTCAATTATTTTGGTGAAGGAATTCTGAATACCAAACTTCACTCTGTGACCTAAAATTGTAAGTGAAGACTCTTATAAATCACTCAATTTCATAAGATTATATAAATCACTCAGATCTATAATATCATAAATCTTATAGTTTACTCTCAGGGACTTGATCCTAATGGAGAAAGAAGCCTGTTTTTCCTGGTCATGTCTTGCCCTTTCTCCTTATAATGTCCACGTTCGAGTCTGGTGTGCGACGGCCTCCTGCACCAATGTGCCTCTCCTGCTGGGCTGCAGAGAGCAGGAAGTGGGTTTAGCAGCTAAGCCTTCTTGGGAGCATCGTCATTGCTGTTTTGCATTTGCTTTGTGGTGCTCTCAACTTCATGGAGACCCATCTGTTAGTACTGGCACCAAATCTCGCTGTCGAAGTGGGGCCCTCTACTCCCTACAAGCTTTAACCCAGTTTCAGGCTCAAAACCCTACAATAGCTTGAAGAAACTTCCATTCTGTGAATGCTTGATGAATGTGATTACTTTCTTAGTAGAAAATTTTTGAAGCAGTTGCTAAAACACCTACTGAATTGGTACTAAATAAAACATAGTGGCACTAAAAACTAGGTCCTATGTAGATGTTTGGTAAACCTGAGGACTTTGAGAGCACACCCTCCTGCTTCTGCTCAACGACACCGTGATTCCTGTGTCTGAGGAGGAGCCCAGATACGTGCCTTTTAAAAAGCACCTTCTGATGATTCTGTGGTCATTTATTAGCCATATGTTGAATATGTTGGTTCAAAAAAAAATGTGTATGAAAAGAAGAAGAAGAAAAAAACCCTGGTTATTTTGAGAGGCAGTATACTGTGGAGATTAAGAGTTTCAACTCTGGAGCCAGCTGGCCTGGGATTGAATCCCAGGTCTATCATATTTATTTATAATCTTGGACAGTTTGTTCATCTGTAAAATGGGATATAACAGTATGTACCTCATGGGTGTTGTGAGGGCTCAGTGAGCTATAAAATACAGAATACTTTATGTGGGCCTGGCTCAGAGTTGCCACTCAATAAATTTTAAGTACAGTTATTTATTCTTGTCACTTCTGTTTCACTTGCAATAAATTTTTCTTGATCCTATAGAAAAGAAAACTTTAGTGAATTTGATAAAGCAATATAGAATAGGTTAAGAGGGCATGAGAGAACATTGTATAGACTCTGAAACAAGACAGGGGCTATGTTTGAATTTCACTTGCACCCCATGGGAAGTTGTAGTGTCTTAACCCTCTGTTTTCTTATCTGTAAAATGGGAATACTGATGCTTGCTACAGTACTGAGTTGTTGTGGACTACAGATAAGCATATGAAAGATGAACATACCCCTAATATATAATAAGTACTCAAAGGATGTTATCTATTTTTAGTGTTACTATAATATGTATGACTTGTGTTGTAAATTGTATAATTTGTATAATACACATATGCTGGGGATATTGGTATAAGTTGACTACAGATGTCTAGTTATTTATATAAGCTCTAAGGTTTCTTTTAAGCCCACTTGATAGGGAAAGGACTCATAAGTTTAAATAGAATTAGTATTTGTTAATTTGTATTAACTGCTTAACTGATTACTAATTAATTGTTGCTAATTAGCTTAAATACTAATTAGTAAGTCATGAGATATATATGTTAATATGTACATATATACATAATAGATCTGTGTATATAATATGTGCATATCATTCATAGATAGAGTCAGTACTCAGGTTTAGGAGGAAAGAGAAGAGGAATTCAGGAAGGTTTTTCTGAGGAAAGGGCTTTCTAGTTCATGCTGAATTATGACATTGATTAGAAATTAGCGAGGATACAATGGAAGGAAGTTAAGTGCAAAGAGTAGCCTTGAGAAGTGCACATTGCCTCGCTGAAATTAGGGGGATGCATGCTGTTGGAGTTACTGGAAGAGACCAGAGAAATCCAGGAGAGAAGCTGGAGCTAGACCGGGGCTAACAAAGTCCTGGTAATGCGTTTAAATTCTCTCCTAAGGGCAATAGGGAGCCTCTAACAGTTAATTTTGTAAGGAGGGGAGTGAAAATATCAGATACGCACATTAGAGCTACTGTCCCAGTCAGTGCCTTAGAGGCAGGTGAACTGGAGGGGCCAGGTGTGGGTGGGCAGGGAAGTGGAAAGGAGGCTGTGGCAGAAATCCAGTGCTGGTGGCTGGACTGAAAATCACAGTTCTCTTTCTCTAAGTCTTCCATGAAGGCTGGTGCGGTGGCCCTGCAAAACTGATTCTGGTGATAAAGCATTGATATTTCCTGAGCCTGATTCCCTAGTATGTGCACTTCACCCTGAAGTAAGTTAGAGTCTTTTGGAAGCTGTGTTCAGTCTCCTAGGCCGCTGGAGTGCCACTGAGCTCCTGCTCTAGCATACTAAATGGAATATAATCTCAGCCTGTAGTCAGCTAGTAAATGAGTATAACTTACGTTGAAGTCCAGCTAATGTACAGTCTTAGAAGTAGCATTAGGTCTAGAAAGTCACTTGGGTACCATTTGGAGTACTGAACTGGGATTTACTTGGGCATACCTAATACCTCAGTGGTCTCTAAGTGCCAGTACAGCTTCCATGCCTTTTTCTACTTTGTTCCAAGGAATAACTTAGGGAATGAAAACATCCACTTAAAAAGTATATTTTCTGTATATTATTCATTTTCTTAGTGGTTAGGGATTACTGAAGTTAGTATTTATTGTTCAGAAATGTGTAGTATAAATGAAAGTAGCAAGTCATAACCTAAAACCGTGTAGTTTAAATGAAAATAACAAGTTATAACCCAAAGTAATTTTTCCTATCAAATATATATAATAGTTTTAAAATATATTGATATTCGTGCTGATATTATCCAAAAGAAATTTAAAATTTATGTTCAAGGAATTTTTTACATGCTCATTATAAGTTTGCTTTGCTTTATATATAATATCAATATTAATTATTTGCTGATCTACAAGTACATCAAGAGTGAGTCATATGCCCACAAAGTCCAATGTTTAAAAATACAAAACTGATGTCAACCTGGTAAGTCCTGTGAGATCCACAACTATTTCTCAGTCATCTTTTTATCCCCATGTAATTATCACCATGGGCCCAGACTTTAATACATGTTTAATAAGTATGTGATTGCCACATGCAAATGAGCATTTATATGGGAAGCTCGTCTCACAAGACCCCAGTGTTCAGAGTGAAATAAATATTAGTGTGAGACCTCTCCTCTTATCTGTGACAGGTGCTCTGGGAACTTTGAACAGTGAGTATTCCCTAAAGATAAAAATGAAGAAACTCAAATTTAATGTGTGTGATAACTAAATTTGAAACCATCTTCAGAAATATTTTCCCTTCTTAATAAAAATAACAAATCCTTGGATTAAGTTTTCAAAGTTATGCTGATAAGTAGGAAAAAAATTTTAGATAAGCAAAGAGATTGCCATATTTATCTGGTTTGGGAAAGTAAAAAGGGGGAAGACATACGTAAATACAGTGAGAAATTTTAGAAATGTTTACTGGAAGAAACAATAATAGTTCCTAACATTTGTGTGATATTGTAGATAGTTCTTTGGGCTTTCTAAAACATTGCCTCATTTGAGCTGTTTAAGAGTTTTTACAGATAAGGAACTTATATCTTAGAGTAGTTAGATGATTTGTCCAAAGTCCAAACAGCTCATAAGTGATGAACTGGAAACTATGTTTTCTGACTCATCAGCCAGTATTTAAATGTTCAGTAGTAAGTAAATAATTGACACATACTGTCACATCATACATGAAGGAATCTGTGAATGGCTGGTTCACAATAAAACTTCCCCCTTGAACTACCAATACATTTATTGCCTATACCACTCATTTGCCATAAAATTATAATTTTTAAAAATGGTCTTTCTATTTATAGAAACATTATAGGTTCTGAGTAGAAAAATTTTAAATATGCATTGGCTTTATGAATATTATGAGACTAATGATTGTACTCCTCCATTAATAACGTTTCTGAGATTTCTGTGCTTTTTAAAATATTTTAGGCTTTTAAAAATATTTTGAGTGAGATCACCAAAAACATTTTTTTGTATTTTAGTTTTTACTTTAATAATATAGTGTGAACATTTTCCCCAGGTCATTATACACCATTATAATACCATTTCAGCAGCTTCATAGTGCTCCATTTTCTGAATAACACCTATTTGGGAATGCTTTCTGTGTTTTGTTATTAGAAACAACACTGAAGAACATCTTTGCTAACTATTTCCTTGTATAAATCCTTACTTCTTTTCCTTAGAGTAAATATCTGGCAATAAAATTGCTGGGTTAAATGATATACAAAATTTCTTAGTCATTGACAGACTAGTCCAACGGAAAGACTGTGCTATTTAAATTCCCGTTTTGCAGTGATGAATACCATTTTTTTCTACATTTGCCAACCCCCAATATTCTTTCCAAAAATCTTTGCCAGTATAATTACCAAAAACAATATATTGTTGCTTTGCATAATTAAACAATAAGATAGTATATTAAGTGAAGTGAAGGAACTAAGATGTGCTCATATGTTTACATCTGACGGTGTTTGTTGTTGAACATATTCAGACATTCAATAAATACAATGTTTCCTAGATGGTACACACAATACATCAAACATTGATTATGTTCCTCTTTGACCTTTTTTTATCGAATACTTCAAGTGCTAACATTTTTTCTTCTGTAAAATAAAATAATCAGCTTTTTCAATGGGCCCTTATAATGCCAAGCCCAAGCCTGAAAGCATTTTTAAGTTTTTAAAGTAGCATTATAGATTTTGACTTTGCAAGAACTCTAAAGATCATCTAATCTGATCTCATCATTTTACATTAAGCATATTTAATGTAAAGATATAAAGTCCTGGTGTGTTTTACAAATTAAAATGGAAAGCTTGTGTCTAATGTTTTTGCACAAATGTCTGATTTTGTCTGTAGTTTATATGAGTTATTCATGTCCTCCGAAGTTTAAACCTCTTTACTCTTTAATCGTTAGTAATATAGTGAAACTAAAATTGTCAGCCGTTTTAAGAGAACAGAATTTTTGCCATGGCAATGGATTCTGGTTTTGAAGATAAACCAAATGCCTTTGCTGTATCTAAATAATAATAACCTAACTTTGCTTTATCTAAATAATAATTTTCTATAGGCACATTATTCTGCAAAGTTTAGTCAACCATATTTCTTTCCATTCTTTTTAGGTAGCAGTTTTACAACATCGTCAGGATTATATACAGGAAATAATTCCCTCACAAATTCCTCTGGATTTAACAGTTCACAGCAGGTAATTTTAAGAGCCAGTTTAACTTCAGAAAAACACTTAAATGCAACAGATGATTTTCTTATATAAAGAAAGATCTGTTTATATTACATTATAAGTGAGAGCTTACCTAAGCCTCTTAATATATATTTTTTCTTCTAAAAGTCCCTTATAACAGTCTCATATGGTGAGTTGTTTGGTTTTCATATTGGTTTAATTTTACCTAGTAATGCATCATGGAAAAGAGATATGAAGAGTGTTTCTGATCTTACATAAAATTTGCTTGCAAGTCTAAGCACTTCGGTCAGCATATGCTTGTGTGCTCCTTTGTAAATTCAGAGAAGACACGGAAACACACATTTATTTATAGTCATACTTGGAAAAGTTATCAGTAAGCAGCAGGATGCTAATAGATTATTCTCGTGTGTTTTGATTTGCAGGACTACCCATCTTATTCCAGTTTCGGCCAGGGTCAGTACGCACAGTATTATAACAGCTCGCCATATCCAGCACATTATATGACAAGCAGCAACACCAGCCCAACAACGCCGTCCACAAATGCCACTTACCAGCTTCAGGAACCACCGTCTGGCATCACCAGCCAAGCAGTTACAGATCCTGCAGCAGGTACGCACTTTATTAGTCCTATAGGCTATATTTCTGGTGGATTAAATGCATTTTTCTACAGGCATATATTCATGCAGTGGTTGAACAGTTTTGCAAGTTTTTGTAAGACCTAAGTATAAGTCAGCATAATCGTGGCATGAACTTTATATTCTTTATCTTCTTAAAAATCTTTGTATGAAGTGTGTAACATCAAAAGCACATGAAATGGAAATTTTATTTAATTGTAAGCATACTCAAGATACATATATAGCTTCTAAGATGCATTATTGTAAAGGTATAGCTATTATTATTAACTATAATTATAGATTACTTGCTCATATATTGAATATGAAAATAGATTATTTCACTTCAAATTTAATGTTTATCATCATTAAATATTTTTCCAAAAAAATCAAATTGCATGAAAGAATTGATCATGGAAAACAGTGATTCCCCTGGCTCACCCTTTCTTGCTCATAGCCTGCTATGAATTTCATAACAATGTCTGAGCATGAGCAATTTTCATACTTCTGCATGGCCCTCAATGGACCCTTTCAAATGAAAGTCTATCTCTGGAAATTTTCCTACTATGTTTTTGATGCTTCTTCCTCTCATTAGTTCTTTCTGGAACTCTTCAGTTTAATTTAGTCTTTACCTACATTTCTTAGATTTTTTTCTCATCCTTCTCACCTCTTTTTCTTAACTTTTTATGTAGGTAGTCTCTTCTTTCATGGATTATGAGATGAGCTATTATTCTCTAATAGAGTTTTCTTCTTGCCTTTTATTCTTAGAGCCGAGACCTGCTCTTTGCTACAAGTCAGAGTAAAATGGTCTTACACCGAGAGACACATCTGTGATTTTGTGCTCGGTTTGGTAGTTCTAGGTGTTTATCCTAAATCACACACAAAAAAATTATGTAAAGGATGCTAATTTAAATTTTGAATATTTTGACTAGGCTTACCTTGTAAATGTTAGCAGATGAGCCCTGCAAAACTCCTTTAAGTTTTTAGGATTTCACATTTTCTCATCAGTGCATGCAAACACAGTCTTAGGAAGTTAGATCATTCCTAAACTTGTATTCCAACTAATTACAAATACTTTTTCTGCCGTACATCTCAGCTCTAAACATTTTCATCTTTGTTCATCATTCCCTTACCTTTATTTAAAACAACTAGCTTGATGTAATAGTCTTCAGTCAGTTTACATGTATAAATGCAGGATTCGTATAACCTAGCACACATCTCTCTCTCCTCTTACTTAGATTTCATGTCTATATAATCACTCAAAATAAACTTCATTATTGAAAGTATTGAATTTATTGTAGAAGTTATTGTGGAATTTCCCTCTCTACTTCCATGAACTTCATATAGGCATCATGAAGGAAGAGTGGCTTGTCCCCACTTTAGGGAGATCTCTTGTTTTCACATGAACCATATGGGTTATGCAAGCGTCTTGAGAACTAAACAGAGTTTTGAAATGAGGATAGCTGTGTGAATGAAGGATAGAAAACCTCTTTAGGGCCTGTGGAATAATAGAATGAGGAAAGGAGATAGCAGAATAATTTTACTTCATGACATTTTGGCTGTGAAGTGTACAATATAAAACAGGTGAAGACTTAATCATGTTTCTTAAATTAAGGTTGATTAGAGCTTTTAAAAAAAGATCAGTTGGTCATATAAAAGTTTGTCTCTGGAACTTGATGTTCTAAGTGAATTTTATTTATAAAATGGATGACATATGAAAGTATGGATGACTGAGCACAAAACCATACTACATAGAAAACAATGTGAAATTGTACTTTTCAAAAGGTGGTTATGATTTTATTTTAAAATGGAATGAGCTACTTTAGATTTCATTTGAATAAATGTTTCATGTTTTAGGTTCTTATTTTAATTGCAGTATCTTTATGGCTATATGAATAAATTGAACTGGGGAGAAAAAAATATTTTTTGGATGTCTTATATTCCCCACTTCCCACTAAAATGAGTGTGTATGGATCAGCCTTAAATTTAATATTTAGAAGTGAAAATGTCAGTGATGGTCCTCCACATTGGAAAACAAGTGCAGATTACTTTAAAAATTCAAGGAAGGCAGTGTTTTGTTTTCTTTTGTTTTTAACATCTGCAGTTAGACTGTACATTCAGCCTAAGTTTTTTGGTGTTAACTTGGCATTCTTACTAGTCATATATAAAATTATAGGCTTGTCCTTCTTGATGAAAAAGAAGCTTTTATCGTAAAGTAGATACAGTCATTAAACTAAAGATTTAGAGGGAATCATTTACCACATATAACCTAATGTTTTTGTTTAGAGATAGAATAAAAAATAGTAAAAATAATGTCTATTTTTGTTGAAATAATTTCAAGTGGTTTTCTTTTAATAGTCTTTTGGGTTTAAAATCAGTGTTTTTGAATACTGGAAAGTTAGTCTGTGTTCATTATTTAGTCATATGTATGACCAGGTTTCTCTGCCTTTCAGTTTCCTGGAATTATGAAGTACATATAAGTACACAGTACATGTGGTTCTCCCACACTTTGTGGTATTTGTTCTTGTATCATTCATAGAATTGTCATGTCATATGAACATATAAAGATAACACTATAAGGTTTCTTTTGGTACATGTAAAGGATCATTTGTTTTTTTACTGTGTATTTTCAAAGTTATATGAAGAATAGGTATCTTTTTAGTCCAGATACTATGCATGTACCTCCTCATGAATCTTATGTTAAATATTTTAATGTGTTTATAATTAAATATTGAAAGCTATGTTCTTCTTTAGATAAATATGTAATATAAAAATAACAAATAGACAAGTTTAATCTCAAATTTTTAATTCATTTTAGAAACTAAAAACAGTACCTTTGTATTCATTTTTGTTTTTCATTGAGGTATAATTGACATAAAACATTGTATCAGTTTCACACGCACAGCATGATTCAGTATTTGTATATATTGTAAAATGATCACAATAAGTGTAGTTAACATCCATCAACATATAATTATAAATTTTTTTTCTTGTAATGAGAACACTTAAGATATACTCTTTTAGCAACTTCCAAATCCTTTGCATTCATTTTTAAAAGTGAGTTCATTAGCCATGTTTTGACTATCTTAAGGAAATAAAATTTACATAAACTGGAGATATATAAGAATCCTTCTACCTTCACAAATATAGTGAGGCTTTTCTGGCCATTCAGCAACATTTTAATATACTTATTAGATTCAAAAAAATCCTGCCTACTCTTCAGCTAGCAGTGCCAGCCTTCCTTCTCCCAACTGAAGGACGTCTTTGTTGCTTCCAATTTCAACAATTATAAATAAAGCTACTATAGACATTTGTGGGCAGGTTTTTGTATAGACATAAGTTTTCAACTCATTTGGGTAAAAACCTAGGAGTGTGATTGCTGGATTTTATGGTAAGAATGTGTGTAATTTTATAATAAACTGCCAAATTGTCTTCCAAACTCCCATGTGGTTTTGCATTCCTACCAGCAATCCTGTTGCAGCACATTCTCATCAGCATTTGATGTCAGTATTTCAGATTTTGGCCATTCTAATGGTGATCTAGTTGTTTTAATTTGTATTTCCTAATGAAATACAATGTTCAGTATCTTTTAATATGCCTATTTGACATCAGTATATCTTCTTTGGTGAGGTATCGAGATTTTCTGCCTAATTTTTAATCAGGTTGTTTTATTATTGCATTTTAAGAGCTCTTTGTATATTTTGGTTAGAAGTCCTTTCTCAGGTATATGTTCTGCATATACTTTTTTCCAGTCTGTGTCTTATCTTTTTATTCTCTTAACAGTATCTTTTTTTTCACATAAAGGTACTTAGTTTATTAATCCTCTCATGAAAAATCTGCACAGTCACCACAAATAAAGTCACTGCAGAATCTTTACTCCTTCTGTTGTCCAATCTCCAGCTCACTTTTTGCCAGCACCAACATTGGCCTTTTCAGTTCCCCTGACTTTCTTCATTCTGTTCTGGCATTCCTTTCACTGTTTTTGTGAGGTCTTTTTCTTCTTATACAGTCCATGTTTTGCAAGTCTATGTTTGGGTTCATTTTTCTTTGCATAATCCAAAGACTCATAAATCATGCCAAAGCCAGTTCTCCTGTCACCACCGAAATGGGTTCTGAGTCCAAAACCAAAGATGGCATCTGGTGTGGTCTTGTAGATTTTGGCTAGTTTTTCCAGAATTTCTGTCTTAGGTATGGTTGCCTTCCCAGGGTGAAGGACATCCATGACCCTTTGTTTCTGCTGAAGTAGTCAGTTGGTCATGAACTTTGTGGTCCATATAGTTACTTTCTCTTTCATGATGGTGGTGGATCTTCAAGCAGGCAGGGAGGAAAAGAACTCTTAACAGTATCTTTTGAAGGGCAGTTTTTAATTTGAATGAAATCCAGCTTATCAGTTTTTCTTTCATAGAATGTTCTTTTTTTTTTTCCTCCTATGTTTTGATCTAGAAATTTCATAGTTTTGCATTTTAAATTTAGGTCTCTGATCCATTTTGGGTTAATTTTTGTGAAGAGTGTAAGGTCTGTGTCTACGTTCATTGTTTTGCCTGTAGATGCCTAGTAGTAGTACCTTTGTTGAAAAACCTATCTTTACTTAATTGAATTGACTTCACTCCTTTGTCAAAGCCAGTTGGCTGTATTTGTTTGAGTCTAATTCTGTGCTCTCTATTCTGGTCCCTTCATCTATTTGTCTATTCTGTTGCCAATACCACACTGTCTTAATTACTGTAGATTTGTACTAAGTCTTTAATTTGGGTAGTGTCAGACCTCTGACTTTGTTCTTCTTCAGTGTTTTGTTGGCTATTCTGGGTCTTTTGCCTTTAAGTATAAAATTTAGAATCAGCTTGTCAATATCCACCATGTAACTGGGACTTTGGGATTGCATTGAATCTATAGAGCAAGTTGGAAAGGACTGAAAATACTGAATCTCAGCAATGTTGAATCTTCCTATGTATGTACATGGAGTATTTCCTCATTCATTTAGATTTTGATTTCTTTCATCAGAGTTTTGTACTTTTCTTCATATAGCTCTTATACATCATATGTATCACATATATGTGTATGTAATATAATAATATAAATGGTGTTATGTTTTTAATTTCAAATTCCCGTTGCTCATTGCTGATATACAGGAAAGCAGTTGACTTTTATGTATTATTCTTGTATCCTGCAATGCTGTTATAGTCACTTATTATTCCCAGGACTTTTTCTGTTGGTTCTTTGGATTTTTTTACATACACAATCAAGAAAAGTTTTATGTGTTACTTCCCAATTTGAATATATTTTATTTCCTTTTCTTGTCTTATTGCATTAGCTAGAACTTTCAGTACAATGTTGAACAGGAGTGGTAAGTGCCTTGTTCCCAATCTTAGGGAAAAAACATCTAGTTTATCACCATTAAGTATGATGTTAGATATAGGTTCTCTGTAGATTTCTTTTTTGTCAACTTGAGGAAGTTCTCCTCTATTCCTAGTTTGCTGAGAGTTTGTATTGTAAATGGATATTAGATTGTGTCAGATGCTTTTTATACATCTGTTGATATGATCATATGATTTTTCTTCTTTAGACTGTTGTGATAGATTACACTTAATTGATTTTCAATGTTTAACCATCTTTTCATACCTGGAATAAATCCCATTTTGTCATGGTATATAATTCTTCTTATACATTTTTAGATTCACTTTTGCTGATATTTTATGGATATTTACATCTATGTTCATGAGATATGTTGGTCTGTGGTTTTCATTTATTATAATGTCTTTGTCTGGTTTTGGTATAATGCTGATGACCTCATAGACTTAAGAAATGTTCCCTCTGCTTCTGTTTATTAGTATCATTTGTTCTCTGAATATTTGGTAGAATTCACGAGTGCTTTCTGCTGTAGAAGATTAATTATTGATTCAATTTCTTTAATAAATATAAGCCTATTCTGATTACTACTTCTTGGGTCAGTTTTAATAGAATATCTTTCAGGGAACGGTCAGTATCATCTAGGTTATAAAATGTGTGGGCATAGAGTTGTTTATAATAGTCTTTTGTTATTCTTTCAATGTCCATGGGACTACTAATGATGGCCCCTTTAATTTCTGATAGTAATAATTTGTTTCTTCTCTCTTTTTGTCATGGTTAGCCTAACCAGAGGTTTTATTTTATTATCTCTTCAAAGAACCAACTTTGGTTCATTGATTTTTCTCTGTTTTCCTGTTTTCAACTTCATTGATATCTCTGAGTTTTATTATTTCTTCTGTTTACTTTTGGTTTAACTTACTCTTCATTTTCTAGTTTCCTAGTGGTTGAAACTTATATTATTGATTTAAAATCTTCTTTTCTAACATACACAGATGATGCTATAAAGTTCCCGCTAAGCATTACTTTTGTGGCATCTCACAAAATTTGATGGTTTTGTTGATTTTCATTTAGTTCAAAATATTTTTATTTCAATTATCATTGAAACTGTCCCTTTTTAAAAGGTATATATTTATAAACATTTTATTGGAGAAAAATCTTAGAACTTTGATGTATAGTATATATATCATTTGCTACAATTGCCCAGTTATTCATATCTTCCCAATTAAATGGCTTTCTATTGTAGAGATTGTGTTTAGTTTCTGAGAAAAAGAATATTCCATGGTAAATTCAAATTCCACTCTCTATAAAAGGAAATCTTGAGCAGAGTCAACTCTTTTCTTTTTTACTTATTCAAATCTAAGACTTATGACAGTATCACAAATACCTGGTTACCTTAAATTTTAAATGACTGACTCCATTTCTTTTTCTCTCAAATCTCCAACATGTGTAATTAAAAAAAAAATTTTTTTTTGCTATTATTAATATACAATTACATGAGCAACATTATGGTTACTAAACTACCCTGATTATCAAGTCCCCACCACATGCCCCACTGCAGTCACTGTCCATCAGCGTAGTAGGATGTTATAGAATCACTACCTGTGTTCTCTGTGTTATACTGCCTTCCCCGTATCCCCCAACACCACCCCCACTACATTATGTGTGCAAATCATAATGCCCCTTTTCCCCCTTATCCCTCCCTTCCCACCCATCTTCCCCAGTCCCTTTCCCTTTGATAACTGTTAGTCCATTCTTGGGTTCTGTGAGTCTTCTGCTGTTTTGTTCCTTCAGTTTTTCCTTTGTTCTTATACTCCACAGATGAGTGAAATCATTTGATACTTGTCTTTCTCCACCTGACTTATTACACTGAGCATAATACCCTCTAGCTCCATCCATGTTGTTGCAAATGGTAGGATTTGTTTTCTTCTTATGGCTGAATAATATTCCATTGTGTATATGTACCACATCTTCTTTATGCATTCATCTACTGATGGACACTTAGGTTGCTTCCATTTCTTGGCTATTGTAAATAGTGCTGCAGTAAACATAGGGGTGCATATGTCTTATTCAAACTGAGCTCCTGCATTCTTAGGGTAAATTCCTAGAGTGGAATTCCTGGGTCAAATGGTATTTCTATTTTGAGTTTTTTGAGGAACCTCCATACTGCTTTCCACAATGGTTGAACTAATTTACATTCCCACCAGCACTGTAGGAGGGTTCCCCTTTCTCCACATCCTTTCCAACATTTGTTGTTGTTTGTCTTTTGGGTGGTGGCCATCCTCACTGGTGTGAGGTGATATCTCATTGTGGTTTTAATTTGCATTTCCCTGATGATAAGCGATATGGAGCATCTTTTCATGTGCCTCTTGGCCATCTGAATTTCTTCTTTGGAGAAGTGTCTGTTCAGCAGCTCTGCCCATTTTTTAATTGGATTATTTGCTTTTTGTTTGTTGAGGTGCATGAGCTCTTTGTATAGTTTGGATGTCTACCCCTTATCGAATATGTCATTTATGAATATATTCTCCCATACTGTAGGATGTCTTTTTGTTCTACTGATGGTGTCCTTTGCTGTACAGAAGCTTTTTAGTTTGATGTCCCATTTGTTCTTGTTTCCCTTCCCTGCGGAGATATGTTCATGAAGAAGTTGCTCATGTTTATGTCCAAGAGATTTTTGCCTATATTTTTTCTAAGAGTTTTATGGTTTCATGACTTACATTCAGGTCTTTGATACATTTTGAAGTTACTTTTGTGTATGGGGTTAGACAGTAATCCAGTTTCATTCTCTTGCATGTAGCTGTCCAGTTTTGCCAACACCAGCTGTTGAAGAGGCTGTCATTTCCCCGTTGTATATCCAAGGCTCCTTTATAGTAATATTAATAGACGATATATGCTTCGGTTTATATCTGGGCTCTCTATTCTGTTCCACCAGTCTATGGGTCTGTTCTTGTGCCAGTACCAAATTTTCTTGATTACTATGGCTTTCTAGTAGAGCTTGAAGTCAGGAAGCATAATTCCCCCTGCTTTATCCTTCCTTCTCAGGATTGTTTTAGCTATTCGAGGTCTTTTGTGGTTCCATATGAATTTTAGAACTATTTGCTCTAGTTCATTAAAGAATTCTGTAGGTGTTTTGGTAGGAATTGCATTGAATCTGTAGATTTCTTTAGGCAGGATGGCCATTTTGACAATATTAATTCTTCCTAGCCAAGAGCATGGGATGAATTTCCATTTATTAGTGTCCTCTTTAATTTCTCTTAAGAGTGTCTTGTAGTTTTCAGTGTATAGGTCTTTCACTTCCTTGGTTAGGTTTATTCCTACGTATTTCATTCTTTTGGATTGATTGTGAATGGAATTGTTTTCCTGATTTCTCTTTCTGCTAGTTCATTAGTGTATAGGAATGCAACGGTTTTTTGTGTATTAATTTTGTATCCTGCAACTTTGCTGAATTCAGATATTAGATCTAATAGTTTTGGAGTGTATACTTTAGGGTTTTTTATATACAATATCACGTCATCTGCAAACAGGGACAGTTTGAGTTCTTACTTGCCAATCTGGATGCCTTTTATTTCTTTGTGTTGTCTGATCACTGTGGCTAGACCTCCGGAACTATGTTGAATAAAAGTGGGGAGAGTGGGCATCCTTGTCTTGTTCCTGATCTTAAAGGAAAACTTTCAGATTTTCACTGTTAAGTATAATGTTGTCTGTGTATTTGTCATTATGTTGAGGTATTTGCCCTCTATACGCATTTTGTTGAGAGTTTTTATCATGAATGAATGATGAATTTTGTCAAATGCTTTTTCAGCATCTATGGAGATGATCATGTGGTTTTTGTCCTTCTTTTTGTTGATGTAGTGGGTGATGTTGATGGATTTTCGAATGCTGTACCATCCTTGCATCCCTGGGATGAATCCCACTTAATCATGATGGATGATCTTTTGATGTATTTTTGAATTCCGTTTGCTAATATTTTGTTGAGTATTCTTGCATCTATGTTCATCAGGGATATTGGTCTATAATTTTCTTTTTTTGTGGTGTCTGTGCCTGGTTTTGGTATTAGAATGAGGTTGGCCTCGTAGAATGAGTTTGGAAGTATTCCCTGCTCTTCTACTTTTTGGAAACTTTAAGGAGGATGGGTATTATGTCTTCACTAAATATTTGAGAAAATTCAGTGGTGAAAACATCTGGTCCAGGGGTTTTGTTCTTAGGTAGGTTTTTGATTACCAATTCAATTTCTTTGCTGGTAATTGGTCTATTCAGATTTTCTGTTTCTTCCTGGGTGAGCCTTGGAAGGTTGCATTTTTCTAGAAAGTTGTCCATTTTTTCTTGGTTATGCAGTTTGTTACCTTATGATTTTTCATAGTATTCTCTCATAATTCTTTGTATTTCTGTGGTGTCCATAGTGATTTTTTCTTTCCCATTTCTGATTCTGTTTATGTGTGTAGACTCTCTTTCTTTATTGATATGTCTGGCTAGGGGTTTATCTATTTTGTTTATTTTCTCAAAAACCAGCTCCTGCTTTCATTGGTTCTTTCTATTGTTTTATTCTTCTCAACTTAATTTATTTCTGCTTTAATCTTTATTATGTCCCTCCTTCTACTGACTTTGGGCCTCATTTGTTCTTCCTTTTCCAGTTTCATTAATTGTGAGTTTAGACTGTTCATTTGGGATTGTTCTTCTTTCCTGAGGTAGGCCTGTATTGCAGTATATTTCCCTCTTAGCACGGCCTTCACTTCATCCCACAGAGTTTGTCGTGTTTAATTGTTGTCATTTGTCTCCATATATTGCTTGATCTCTGTTTTTATTTGGTCATTGATCCATTGATTATTTAGGAGCATGTTATTAAACCTCCATGTGTTTGTGGGCTTTTTCGTTTTCTTTGTGTAATTTATTTCTAGTTTCAAACCTTTGTGATCTGAGAAGCTGGATGGTACAATTTCAATCTTTGAATTTACTGAGGTTCTTTTTGTGGCCTAGTATGTGATCTATTCTTGAAAATGTTCCATGTGTACTTGAGAAGAATGTGTATCCTATTGTTTTTGGATGGAGTGTTCTGTAGATGTCCATTAGGTCCATCTGTTCTAATATGTTGTTGAGTGCCTCTGTCTCTTTACTTATTTTCTGTCTTGTTGATCTGTCCTTTGGAGAGAGTGGTGTGTTGAAGTCTCCTAAAATTAATGCATTGCATTCTATTTCCCCCTTTATTAATTCTGTTAGTATTTGTTTCACATATGTAGGTGCTCCTGTATTGGGTGCATAAATATTTATAATGGTTATACCCTCTTGCTGGACTGACCCTTTTATCATTACGTAATGTCCTTCTTTGTCTCTTGTGACTTTCTTTGTTTTGAAGTCTATTTTGTCTGATATAAGTACTGCAACTCCTGCTTTTTTCTCCCTTTTAGTTGCATGAAATATCTTTTTCCATCCGTTTACTTTCAGTCTGTGTATGTCTTTGGGTTTGAGGTGATTCTCTTATAGGCAGCATATAGATGGGTCTTGTCTCTTTATCCATTCAGTGACTCTATGTCTTTTGATTGGTGCATTCAGACCATTTACATTTAGGATGATTATTGATAGGTATGTACTTATTGCCATTGCAGGCTTTAGATTCATGATTACCAAATTCCCTTACTATTTAACAGTCTAATTTAACTTACTTCATATACTATTACAAACACAACCTAAAGGTTCTTTTTTTTTCCTCCTTTTTCTTCCTCCTCCATTCTTTGTATGGTATGAATCGTATTCTGTACTCTTTGTCTTCCTTTCGATGACATCTGTTTAGCCTTAGGAATACTTCCATCTATAGGAGTCCCTCCAAAATGCACTGTAGAGGTGGTTTGTGGGAGGTAAATTCTCTCAGCTTTTGCTTATCTGATAATTGTTTAATCCCTCCTTCAAATTTAAATGATAACCTTGCCAGGTAAAGTATTCTTGGTTCAAGGCCCTTCTACTTCATTGCATTGAATATATCATGCCACTCCCTTCTGGCCTGTAAGGTTTCTGTTGAGAAGCCTGATAATAGCCTGATGGGTTTTCCTTTGTATGTGATCTTTTTTGTCTCTCTAGCTGCTTTTAAAAAGTCTGTCTTTATCCTTGATCTTTGCCATTTTAATTATTATGTGTCTTGATGTTGTCTTCCTTGTGTCCCTTTTGTTGGGAGATCTGTGCACCTCCATGGCTTGAGAGACTATCTCCTTCCCCAGATTGGGGCAGTTTTCAGCAATTACCTCCTCAGAGACACTTTCTATCCCTTTTTCTCTCTCTTCTTTTTCTGGTACCCATGTAATGTGAATATTGTTGCGTTTGGATTCGTCACACATTTCTCTCAATATTCTTTCATTCTTAGATATCCTTTCTTCTTTCTGTGCCTCAGTTTCTTTTTATTACTCTTCTCAAATTTCTGTTCCATTTACCATCTCTTCACCTACATCTAATCTGCTTTTAAATCCCTCCATTGTGTTTCATTTCAGATATGGAATTTCTTAATGATTGAATCTCCAACTTAAATTCGTTGCTGAGTTCTTGAATATTTTTCTGTACCCCCATAAGGATGTTTATACTTTTTATTTTGAACTCTCTTTCAGGAAGATTGGTGAGTTCAGTTTCATTTGGCCCTCTTTCTGGAGTTTTTGAGATTTCGGTCTGAACCATGTTTTGTCGTTTCATATTTCTGTGTGCTGCCCACTAGTGTGCAGAAACTCCAGTATTGGGTGTTGCTCAGCTCCTAGAGTGAGGTTGGGGGCTGTAGGGGAGCAGAGCTGGTGCCTGGGGGGAGGAGAGATCTGTTTCCTGATTCCCGTCTGCAGTGCCTGTCTCCAGTGTCAGAGCCAGTGGGCCAAGCACACACATGTAAACCTCTGTGCTTTGCGTCTCTAGCTGTTGTAAATGGGGCCTCCCTCTGGCTGGCCTGGTGCCTGCACAGTGACTTTGGGTTTGCGCGCAGGTGCCGGCAGGCTAGGAGGAAGGCTCGGCAGGCTGTGTATCACAGTGGGGTCCCTCAGAGCTGAGTACGCAGCCAGGGGAATGGAGCACCTGAAGCTCCTCAAAGTTCCGAACCAGCTGGGCAGAGCGTGCCCAGACAACCTTGTCCAGCTCTCCCTTCTCCCGCAGAGCAAGCTCCGTGCACACCCTGCCCCTTCAGCAGCCCTCTTGCTGCTAGGAGCCTCTCAGACTGCCCACCCTTCCTCTGACACTGAGCAGCTGGGTTTGGATCCCATCCTCCACAAATGGCCATATGTCCGTCTCCCAAGCCCTCCACCCTTCTGAGCTCCCAAACGTCCAGAGCACCACACAATATAGGCTTCCGCTCACAAAGCAGATCTCCAGATCTAGGTGTTCAGCAGTCCCAGGCTTCCACCTCCACCCCCCCTACTCTGTTTCTCTTCCTCCAGCCAGTGAGCTGAGGTGGGGGAAGGGCTTGGGTCCCACCGGATTAAGGCTTTCCTATGTTATCCTGTTTCGTGAGGTCTGCTCTGTTCGTGAGATCTGTTCGCAGTCTGTTTCAGCCTTTTTTCTTGTTGCTGTTTTAAGGTTAGTTGTATTAATTAACTATATTTTTGTACTGTTTGTGGTTTGGGGAGGAGCTATCCATCTCACCTCTCACGCTACCATCTTGAAAAACCTGACTTCATTTTTTATCAGATTTCTAAAAGAAAATTTCTTTTAAATTAAAAAAAATTTTTTTAATTTCTTTTTAAAAATAATTCTTTAACAAAGTCAACAATTTTCTTCCACATTCAAAGACAGATGTAAGGAAATGATATTTTCCTTTTGTACTAATATCTAAACTCACGTATAGTCATCTTGTAGCCACTGACATATAAAGAGTATGTTATTCACTTGTGCTGGTCCCTAGAATCTTAAGGCATATTATTACCAGTATAACTGAATTCATTTTTTCTAAAAAGTGATAAATAATTTACCCCTTGAGAGTGTTTGTCTAGAAGAAATCTATTAAATTGACTCTTCTCAAGAGTACTTAAGCCATTCTCTTAAAAATATTTTTCTTTATCATATGACTAATATATGTGTAATCAAAATATGAACACTCATCTGTAATCCAATTACTGTGTTGTTTAAATAATTTTGCTTGAAAATATTTCTTGTCCAAAATCTCTTAAACATCTCATAATAATTATGACTGCTATCATAATAATACATAGTAAAAATACATTCATTGTTTTTAGAGCTTTACATTACATTACTTGCAATTTCATTAACATACTCATGAGGTAGGTACTGTTTGTCCCCATTTTACAGATGAGGAAAATGAGGCACATAGCTCTTTAATGCTCAATAACTGTTAGGTATTATTAAATTAAAGAAGAATGTTGAGACCAAGTTCTTATGAAAGGACTATTGTATTTCTTCAATAATACAAAGCAATCAGAGAAAGAAGAGAGTAAATTGTGTATGCAACATTTTAAGTAAATGTGAAGTGAAAGCTGTTTATTAAGAATAAATTTGAATATGGATGCTGTAGAAAAGTTATTTTTTCAAAGAATTAGTTCATTTGGATCTCTTACAGAAAAACTTGACATTGAAATCTACCTTTTCATGTTCTGACTGCATGCAGACAATTTACTGGTTAAGGTGATATACGGGAATCTTGCCAATATTGAATTTCAAGTGACAGAGGAAAAATCAGTATAAGAGGGAATTCAATATGCATGGGAAACCATTTGTTCCCTCTGCTTCTTTGATCCTTGCCAAGTCACAGGAAAGTAGAGCAAAGTGCCTGAAAACAGGAGAACATTCTTGTGCAAAGTTGCAGGAGAACTCGGAGCTCTCACAGGAATTCGGTGTGACAGGATGAAAAACTAAACTGCCAGCCGTCTTCCTATCCATGCAGACTTGGGGCCACATCTATGCTACCTAGCATGCCTACCTCTGTGCGCTGTAGAAATGATCCTGAGGTGTGTGGTAGCGTGCATCTGGATTCCTACATTTTGCCTAAAATCTCTAGGCCATACTTGCTCATTTTCACAGATGGCTTGTGGACTTTGGAGACGTTAACAGTTTTGCTCAGCTCAAAAATAAACTATTTCAGTGAAAAAATTTTAACTAACATTTTGGAAACATTTGTCAGCAAAACAAATATTTGTATGTAAAATAGCAAAGCTATTAAGATGTGAGAAAACAAAACAGATGTTTATTTGGGGTTGTCAGGTTTGTTTGTCTTGATGGCATTTGTTTTCTTTCTTCTTTTTTTCCCCAGAGGTTATACAGTGTTAACCTTAATGAGATTATAAAATTCTTGGAAATAAAGTTCCCTTTTATTGTTTTATATTGTCAGGAATGTAATATAATAAATGAGTTACCTTACCTTTGAATTTTGGACTGTTTCCATGAAGTGAAAAATTCAGTGTGTTAGCATTTGCCTATTTTGTGGCTCATTACTGGTTTGACTAATTTTTTCAGTGGGCCAGAAATCAGGGTGCTGTATAGAGTCCATTTTAGTACACTTGGATTCCAATATGTAATTCCTTCTTATATATAACATGATTTGTATTTAAATAATCAAAATAAGAAAGAATATATTAGTGAGCTAAATAAATTAGTTTACTAACCCTCCCAAACATGTATCACTTTATTTTCTTTCAAGCAGATTGACTCATTGTTTCTGCAAAGCGTTAAGCATCTGTCCTAAGGAATGAACACAAGTCACTGTAGGAAGTGCCCCTATTTAAGCTGGAAGACATCAGCATTTGCTGATTGAATTTGTGAATTGGAGATGGTTGGACAAAGAACACACAAAGTTATCAGGGTTTGCTATCCCTTCACCTCATTTAATTGGGATCAGATGGTTTAGTGGATGAGTTTTGTATTAACTTTTACATAATGTTAGGATTGATGGATTAAATGGCTACCAATGTTATTCCTTGTTTGACAGACAAAAAATTTTAAGTTTAATGATTTTTTTAAAGTCTCTTGAATAATAATATTTGAGTATGGGACAAAATGATCAAAGTACAGAAGGGTTTACAGAGAAGAATAAAATTCCCTTCATCTTCTCTACCCCATTTCTTTCAGCTGAATTTCTTGTGTATCCTTCCTGGAATACACTTTGTTTATATGAACACATTGAAAGCACCTGCCAGGGCTACTATTTTTTTTTTTCATTCAACTATGTAGACATTTTATTACTTTTTTCCTTAAAGGTAATGGAATACTACACATTGTATTCTGCACTCTATTTTTTTACTTAATAAAAAGGGCAGAATTCAATAGGTATTTTTGTTGTGGATTTTACATACAAATATAATAGCAGCTAATTTTTTTTTTGAGCACTTAGCATGTGCCAGGCATCATTCTCAGCACTGTTCATGCATGAACTTAGTTCATTCGCACCCAGCTCCATGATTTAGGCAGTGTTGTAATTATTCCCATCTTACAGAGGGGGAAGCAAAGGAGAGCCTGGTCACAGCACTGGGATGCAACCTCCAGAAGCTTGGCTTCAAGCCTGAGTTCTTAATCAGGAAAGCATGCTGCTTCTTGCAACCACTGTGTCTGAGATTTCAAGCTAGCAAAAAAATGAAAATGTAAACAAAGAATCTCAAAAAGTAGTAGCTACATGGTATTCATTTTCTTTAATCATTTATAATGTTCAGCAAAGACATATATGAGGAAATAGTTAAACATGTGTTAAATGTTTGAGCTCTATTTGCTGACAAAATTAGGTCTGAAATTATAGGGAAGTTGTACATAGTGTATTTATAGTACTCCCTGAACATTATCAGTTTGTAGATAAAGAGAGTTTGTGGATATCTTAGATAATCTAACAACCAATTGCTCACTTTTTCTCTTATCGTCCACTCCCTTGAAGCTGTGCTATCCCCTCCCTCTTTGTCCTGTTTTATAATTACCTGTCAGGGACATGCTTAGGGAACACTTTTCTACATCTCTTTATCATTTCCCTACCCTCTCTCAAGGACTTCATTTTCTTGCTTGCAAACTCTTTATTTTTCTCTTCTCTTTATTTCTCCACTTTCAGCTCCTGGTTGATAAGCAATAAAATAATGATCTTCTTATATTAAGGAAAAGGAAAGCCATCCATTTAAAAGTGAAAGTAGATATCTTAATCCAGTACAATCACCTTCCAAAGCTTTTGAAAATGTTTATATGACCCCTTCAGAAACTTCACTAAAGTACCTCTTCATGAAATTAAAATTGCATTTTCTTCAGTACCATTATTTAACTCAGATATTGCCATTTTTCACTTTTGTGTAACTGCTTATATTTGAATATAATTTTCTAATATTTTATGTTGTATATAGGCCGTATTTGCCTGAATTCTTGATTGACTTGATAATCATGGATTAGTTTGGAATCCGTATCTACCATTACCATTGTTAATGTGAGACATAGTTTCTGAGTTTCAAATAACTGATTTAACAATATTTAGAACATAGCTGATTTGTCTTATATGCACAATCCACTTCAGTATGAAGCAATTGGGCAACAGGCAAGCTTGAAGTTTTGAAGTCAGTATGGACCATATAGGTTCTTTTGCTGAAGACCTTCATTTTACTGATTATGAATAAGGGATCCAGAAAGACTAAATTCTTCCGAAGCAGCGCAGCCTGTCATCGGTGACATCCCTTGGTGTCATGCTGGAGTGGCACAGTGAGGCGTGGCCTTTCCCACACTGCCTGGGGAGCACACCTGTCTCCCGACGGTGGAGAAGGATGTCCCTTAGTGAGCTCCCAAGGATCAGTTGGGGACACAAGTTGCCAGGTTTAAGGCTATCAGGGTTCCTTTAAGTCTTTTCTGACCTCGTGATACGATAATATTCACTGAGAATTGAATATAATGTACAGTGCTTCCCACCCATACTTAGCTGGGTGCCACTCTCCACCCACCCTCAGCCCCCCAGGGAGTATCTGTGAGCTTCTCCTGGGCACTACACTCCTTTGGAATTCAACGGAGAAACTGGCGTGGTGGCTGGGGACTTGGAGCGGAGCTGACCCAGGTTTGGATGCTGGCTCTATTATTCGCTCAGGGCAGGTGTACCAGTTTTCTACACAATGCGAAGACCACTCTTGTGTGTAGGATGAATGTGAGAATGAAGTTATGTAAGTGGCCGGCACAGTTACTGATAAAGCCTCAAGTGTTTGTTTCTTCCATCTATGCATTCAGCAGGTGTTTATAAATGCTGAGTGCCAGGCACTGGGGGTAGTGCTGGGTTATAGAGGTGACAAGAAAGGCAGGATCCTGGCCTCAAGAAGCCAATGCATTTGTCCCTCTTAAATATTATTACTCTGGTGCATTGTGCATTGTGGGTGTTTCAGAGAATAAAGCCCCTGAAGTATATACCTCATTGCTTCTTAAAACTAGAAGAGAAACTTGCTTCTGTCAACTACCAGAAGGATACATAATGGCCCCTTTTTTTCTAGATATTTAAAATTTTACCCTTAAAATAAGCAAGATGCCCGACTCCAGTGGTCTGCATTCTGACACTGAGAAAGCCATCTGGAGTCAGCCCATAGCCTTACATGTAAGAAGATTGTAAGATTTGCTGGCTTATTTACCGTGAGGGTATGTCCTGCCATCACACAATATCCTCCCTATGCGCAGGCCTGTGAGGTATTTCCATCTCAGCTCAGTGCTAGCAACACTTGTATTTCTGTGGAGAAAGTGATGTGTCTCATCTTATGCACTCCATGAGTCAGAGAACTATTTATGTCTTTGCCTGAAATGACGGCAGACTTTAGGGCAAGCAGACCTATGCAGACCACTCTCTCCTGAATTTGTTTAACCTTTCCCACCTCATTTTTCTTCTAATGTACTCATTCATTAAAAAAAAAAACTATATGGTTACTGTGTATAAATTTGGTGGGTTATCTTAAATTCTTTTTGGGGAAAGTATACAAATTATCCAGAAAAATAAAATTAAGAATTAATTTCATTTTCATTCTGTTTCATTCAATAAGAATAAAGCCCAGAGAAACAATTCACCGCAGCTACTCTGTATGCTCAGGAAACATTTATTTTACAAATCACATTACAACCCCTTTGTAAACATCACCATTTTGGTTAGTATGTGTACAAAATCCTCAAGATTCTCATAATCATAGCTTCCCAAGAGCACACACCTCTCTCTCTCCTCTCTGCTCAAAATCGCAAACCTGTCCCGTCTTATTAATGGGCTTTTACTCATTTCAGTTCATTTATATAAAAAAGCATGTTACCAATTGTAAAATGCCAACCAAATGTAAGAATTCATTTTCTCTATCACTGACACCATTTCCAATTTCTGTAGTTTGTTTGTTTTCCATCCCCTGTGATACTTTAAATGTTCTCCCTTTACATATCTAAGAATTTTCTTTCTGTGGAGTCTGTTTCCTTTCCAGGTTCCCATTTAGTGTTTTTCCCTAAAGCGTTCCAGTCTATTTGTTCATCTAATTATGTCTCTTGACTAAACTTTGATATTGGAAAAAGTTATTGAGGAAAGCACATTTCTCTTGATATTTATTCCTTAATCTTGCCATTGAATCGCATCACACCATTCCCTAACGGAAGGACAGGCCGAAAGCACAGCTCCTCCTCCCGCCGCCTGTAAGTGAGGGTTTGATGACACTCTCCAACATCTCGTTGGCTGTTCACTGAGCATCTCTTGATTACAAAGTGCTTGTAGGTTTGTGGGGATGCAGAGGGCAAGAGGGTGTTCCCTGTCCTCAAGGAGCATTTGATGTGAACAGCCAAGCCTAATAAAAGCTAAAACTTTTTAAACGTGTGCTCGGAGAAGCAGCGAAGTGCCCCAGAAGAACGCAGGAACAGAGACTCCTTACGTAAGATGTTTGGAGAAAAGGCTAACAGGCGAAATTTATCCTCAGCACTGAAAGATGCAAGTGAGTGAAGGACAGAGGACAGATGTCCATGCAAGACTAAAGAAACAGAGCCTTTCAGTGGGCTCAATGGTATCATTTCCATCAGAACAAGCTTAAGCTATATTTAAATTTCACTGAAGGATGAAAGTGTTTTGAGCTGGAAGATCACCTTATGATCATATTTAAGGGTAAAATAACTGAACTCAGATAGGTGACTGACCCATCCACTTCACATGAAAGCAACACTAGTGCGTTTGTATGAAATACGTTAGTGTGCGCTCCTGCATGATCTGCATGGTGGTGCTGTCCTCATCTTACTGTCGAGGAAACTAAAGACCAGATAATTATATGAATTACAAGTTACCAAGCCGTTCAGATCCTACTATCCGAATCTGTAGGTTATGTTGTTTATTACCATGAAACTTCATCTGTTTTCCATGTTCTATCCTGCAAGTTAGGGAGGATGTGGAGATGGAACAAAACTTGCAATTTCCACTCCCTCCACAGGTGGATTATTTCCCAAAACCTTGAAAGGAAAGAAGTTCCCGTGTTGGAGTCAGTGCAGCTTTGTAATCCATGCAGCTCCCCCGTGGTCCTGGAAGGTCACTCCCCTCTGGCCCCCAACCTCCAGGGAAGGTGGCAGCACCTCCCTAGGCTGGTGCCCATCAGAGGCTGAGCTGCCTCTCCTTGTGCTCATCACTGCAAAAGCCGACTTCTGACTTTAAGAAGTAAAGTTTTCTGAGAAAAGTCAAGTCAGGCTCCGTCAGGTGTGTAAGGTAGGAGAGGGCAGATGGAGTGTGAGAATAATCTCAAAGGCTAGAAGAGGCCCAATTCAATCCACCCTTTACTTTTCATCCCGAGTATGGCCTTACTTTTACTGGAAAGGAACAGGCCTCCACCTAGTTCTGCATGTGTGGAGTAAATTGAGCCCAGAAGATGGAATAGAGAGCCCAGGGTGTCTGAGTTATCTTCCTGTCAGATCCTACCTGAATGAGCATGAGGCACGTAGGTAAGTACTTACGTGTGACACATTCCTTAAGAGAGTGGTTAAACAGAATTTGCATAGGGATAAACAGGGACTGTGTGCATTTTGTGAGCCAGGGATGTTCCACATGCCAGGTTGTTAGCTCATTCAACAGGAGGTGTGTTCCGAGCCTCTTATGTTCCAGACACTGTTCTAGACATGGGGGACTCAGCAGTGAGCAAAATAGTCTCTGCCTGCAGGGAGTTTATGTCCTACCGGAGGACACAGATGACAAGTAAATATAAATATAAATGCTTATGGTGGTCAGAAATGCTTGGAAGAATGAGGTGGTGTGTAAGGAGAGTACAGTTAGGGCAGGTAAGCTATTTCAGCCGAGTGGTCCACCAGGTGACATTTTAGGAGAAACCCAGAAGACCTGAGCAGAGAGCAACCTTGACACATGGGGGAGCATGTTCTGGGAGAGGAAACAGCAGTCACCAAGGCCCGGAGGCAGGGCTGTGCTTGGTGGGGTCAGCGAGCCACAGGAAGGCCAGTGTGGTTGGAGCATGTTGGGCGGGGGTGCAGGCCAGGAGGTGGAGACACGCGAGCAACGGGGGTTGGGCTTTCATTTTGAAAGAGGTGAGAAGTGTTTAAGCAGAAAGTGGCATGATGTTATTACGTCTGGTTGATGGGCCGAGCATAAGCTGCAGCAGGGCACCAAGAACAGGGTGGGCACGTGGGGATGACCGGGGGAGCTGGAGGAGCTGATGAAAGGGTCAGAGTTTAGAGATTAGAAAGTAGAGCTGCCAGGACTTGTCAGTACATTGACTGTGAGGAGCAAGAAGAGAAGAATCGTGATGACACCACAGGTTTTGGCCCAAACAGCTGGAAAACTGCACTTGCCATTTATTGACATGGGAAAATGGCAGGAAGAGGAGGTCGTGTTGAAGAAATCAGGGTTTCTGTTTAGTATGTGTTAAGTCTGAGATGTCTGTCAGAAATCCAAGAGGGGGATGGCAAGGAAGTTGTGGGATAAGTAAGTCTTGTGTTCATAGGATAGTTTAGGGCTTAAATCTGTGAGTTCTCACAGGTACCATTTGAAGCTTATATGCCTTGATGAGTTGACCAGGGCAGCAAATGTAAATACAGAGTGGGGAGAGCCAGGCGCTGAGCTGGGGACCTCAAAATCAAGAATGAGGTGCCCCAGAGGCCAAGGGAGGTAAGTTTTGCAGAAGAAAGGCTTGACCAGCTATGCTAGTCAAAGTCTGAGAAAAATGGAAATTATGACTTGACCATTGACTTGAGTGGGGATCATTGGTGATCTTGACAAAGGGGATGTTGGCAGAACATTGGAGAAAATAGTGTAATTAGAGGGGCTCCAAAAGAGAATGGGGGAGAGGAAGTTTATGCAGCACATAGGCATAATTCTTTTAATTTTGCTATACACTGCAAGGTAATAGAGAAATGGGATGGAAACTAGAGAAGTTGGGGATATTTTTTAGGCAAGAAATATATTTGTACTCTGCATATGCAGGGATCTGGAAGAAAAGGAACCTTGGCTGAGGTTGGTGAGAGAGCTGGGCTTTAGGTGAGAACTCGTGCCCAAGTGAAGGATGGGCTTTAGGGGTGCAGAAAGCTAGTTCATCCCTCGGAGCAAGAGGGCAGACTGCTTGCCCAGGCATAAAGAGTGGAGAGAATGGGTGCATCTATTTTATCAGTGACTGAGAAACCGGATTTCTTGCTTGTGGCTGTGAAGTAGCCTTGGTCATGAAGGAGTGGCAAGCTGTCTCACGCTGTTGCGTACGGCACTACGTTGTGTAATACACACAGGTGGCACTGAGATTCTGGGAGGGCAGGAACTGCCGCCTCGCTAGGCCGGATCCCTGGTGTTCAGCACATTGCCCGGCACACAGGAGGCGCTCTGTCTTACCACACAATCCTGGGCTAAAGCATGCTTCAGCGGCTTGGGGCTTGGTAGGATACCCACCGGCACACTGGCTACATTTGTGGGCCCCAGTGCCCAGGGAAAATGCGGGCCTCTTGTTCATAAATAAAGAATTGCAAGACATCAAAGCCACATTAAACCAAGGGAGGGTGCATCTGAGCAAGGCCATGACTGCTTGGAGTGCACACCGTGACGCTGGCCAAGTGTGCAGGTACCAGCTGACCTGATCAAACAGCCGAAGGTCAGGACACACGGCTGCTGGCCAACCAGGGGCACCAGCTGAGACACGACTTCCTTATGAAGGAAGCATTACATATTTACCTTTCTTTCAAAAGTCTGAGAAAGAAAGATCGAATCCAAACAGAAGCTACTGTCTCTTCACAGAGTAACAGAGGTGAAGGTATAGGACTATGCCAAGAAAGTGAGCAGAAAATGGGTCAGAGCTATTTAGAAATCTTTCTGACCCAAAACATTCATGAATGGTGTCTCCTGAGTCAGAATGCCACAGATCACACTGAGAAAAAGTGAAACTCAGTGATACCGGAGGTTGCAGCCCATTGTCAGGACAGATGTGGCATTAATGACCATTAACTAAAAAGACAAGAAAATCATCCGCATCGACTTGCCAAACTCCCACAGTGAAGGGTAGCATAAATAGAAGATTAGACCCGGTGCAAGGGTAAGATGACCTGTTTTGTAGCAGCTTTAAATTGATTTGTTTCAAAGATTGTTTTTAAAGAAACAATATATAAAGATCTTTTTAATGAAGTTTTTCAACATTGTTCTCCTTTTACTGGGGAAGAAAAAGACAAGTTAGCTGCATGTCTGTGTGCAGAGACATGCTTTCTGTGTTGTGAACATTTGTTTTCTATGGTGTTGTATTCTGTCACATGAGAATCCAAGCGTGACATTTAGGCCGCCACTGGAATATCTTTATTTTTGAGAATAACAAGAATTTCAGTTTTCAGCTCTGAGGATCTCTGACTGTAGAGGTTGATTGCAGGCATCCTCCAGGATGGCCTTACAGGAGAGGAGTATCCATTTCAGAAAATGTTATCAAGGGCTGGAAGTAGGCCTGGAAAGGAAGGAGTATGTGTCCGATTCAGTTGTTGATCACTGGAAGTCACGGAGAACCTAGGTTATTTGTGTGAGCAGCATATGTGCCCCTTTTCCATTTGCCCTTTCACCTAAATTTCCTAATTTTCCTGTGGAGTAAACAGCGTGGCTTGACAATGGAGGACCTTTAAATTTTTCTTTTCTCAGAAAGACAGCTTAGCTCACCGTCCTTGTCACTGGGGTGCTTGCCTGCTCTTGTAATTTGTGATTGTGTCCTCCAGACTCAGTCAACTACAAAAAGCCTGGCAAAAAGTGTCCCCCAGGCCACACCCCTGGAACAGGGGCCGTCACAGCAGGTCCATAGGTTTGGTCCCTGCACCCTCTCTGTTAGAGACGAGAACGTGAAGCTCAGGTCCAGGATGTGTTGTGTCTGTGCCTGTATCGACCCCAGGAAAACCTGTAATCTGTTTTGCCTGGTAAGTTACTGTGTCATTAGAAAACCAAAACCACCCGCATCCTCCTCTTGCCTTGTCTGCATATTCAAGGTCGGTGCATTTTGATGACCATGATGGCTCAGCTCCTTACCACCTGGGGCAGGGCCTTTCAAGTAGTACATATGAAATTTCTTTTCTACTTATTATCAATTCCCCCAAAAAATCACCTTGTTTGGGGCCTTGTTCTCCAGTTAGTTCAGCAATGTGTTTCATTTATCATCTTTACCGTACAATTTTAACATTTACTATTTGTAACATTTTTGAAGAAGTGATAACAGCTAGCAAAGTCAGGTGTTAGTCACTTGAGTAACTTGACAGTCACAGTCATGACAGAGTCACTTGAATCTCACAGTAACACATGATTACTTCAATGATTACAACTGTGTGCCCCCAGAAGCCAAATCTGTTTTGTAAATAAAGTTTTATTGAAACACAGCCATACTCCTTCATTAACATATTGCCTATGGTCGCTTTTGTGTTCTAACAACACAGCTGGCGTATTTACTTTCAAAAAAAGATAAGTAGGGTGGGCAAGTGAGCTGCATGCCTCACTGTGTACTTGTGTGACTAGTACCCCACTGTCCCACTGGTCAGCTTCACTGCCTTTGCTTGTCACACTGTAGCTTGTTGAGAGAATTTCTGGGTGATTTTGAATATATGTGGTTTTCACCTTATGCATTGACTACAGAACCCACCCCTTGTGTAAATGCAATCCTACTTATTTACCTTAAAGTAATCAAGCTCAGCTTTATAGAGCAGTTTCCCCCACTCCCCACCCCTTAGGAAAGCCAGTTTTAAAACTATTAACACAAATAAACCCAAGGAATGTCTATGATTCTTCTGACCAGTAGTATCAAGCTTGATATATCTACCTCCCAATGGGGAATAGCAAGGGAACCATGATATCCTTTCCTTGTTGAATCATAATTAACCTCTCTGCATTCTTTCTTTCAAGCTTCTTATTTAGGCTTGATTTACCACCTTTTAAGATGACTTACATATAGTTATGCTGACTCTGAGTCTCAAAGTTCAGGGAACCTTATTGTCAATTGCTCTTTGGCACCTTTTTCGTGCTTACCTGTATGATTGTCCCATATACTTTAAGCATTGAGTCTTGAACATGATTATATCTGTTTTTAGTGAAGTAATATTCCCTGTTGTTTTTGTCCCCATAGCAGCAAATAGAATCTAATTATTGATTATCAGAATGTAATTATGATTACCGTGTCTCTTGTTCACTAAATGCAGACAGTCTCTGTAAGGATTGCCCAAAAAGCTCTTCACCTCCTTTTGTAACCAGTATTGTCTTAGCATAGAGTCAGGGTCTGGCCAGACATGGCAGTTGCCCTGGCCTCAACCCGACATGATTCTGTATGTGGCAAGAGCTTCCTCTTGGGAAGGGCTCCAGCTATGTAATTCTGTTTCAGGGGAGTAGTCTCTCAGCTCAGTTAGACTTACAAATGAAGAAGGAGGGCCACCATCCTCCCAAAGCAGAGAAGGAAGCCTTCAGGAACCCTGGATTCTACTTTGTTTACCACTGGAATGTATATTCCCAAGAGTACAAGGTTAGAAATTCCCTGCTACCCTTAGAATAAATGTGAATGCTCATCCATAATTCTTCAAGGACCCAACCAGACCTTCAGGCCGTGCAGCAGGACTACAAAAAACTCAAAGACTTCTGTGGAGGAAAGCATAATTTAAGGAAATATCAGCATAATTTGTGGAATTATCATGCTTGGAAAACTGTCTCTGCAAATATGAAGAAGGGGTTAAAACTTTTATATAAATCAAAAGAATATAAAAAATTGATAAAGGATTTAGACAGTTCATAGAAGGAAATACAATTTTCAAGCACATATATGCAAGCATCTCCAATATCTCCCAGTTAAAATCATGTACTGCTATTCTCCACCTAATAAAATAGCAACAGCTTCTCTAAAACAATGACAAGCAGTGTGTGTAAAGCTGTGGTAAAACTGACACAATTTAAATTGATGCGATCCTTTTGAAAACTAGCAATATGTATAAGAAAGTAGATAACTTACTAAAATCAGATAAGGCATTTGGATTAGATACAGTAGACAATAAGCACTAGTGGTTTCTGAGGGTTGGAGTAGCCCAAGGTATCCTATATAGATTAGTCAGAAAATGAATATTTAAGGAGGGAGAGACCAAAAACTAACAGCTAGGAAGATTTAGTAGATATTGTACATCCATAGATAATATAACTTTAAATCTGTGGAATCTAGGCTATGTCCTCAATTTGACAAACCAGGAGACTGGGCACTGGAAAATAAGGAGGTAACTTCAATAAGGCTCAAGTAGGAGTTACGAACTCAGAGCTAGAGCAGCCAAGAGGAACTAGATGCAATCTCCTGAGTCTTTTTAATATTGAAGGGTTAGTGGAACTCTTCAGTAGTACTTACAAATGTAGAATTTTAATGATTCTTATGTAGATTTTAATATTTTATTATTGAATATGTAAACATTAACTTTTTAAAAAGCTCTAAAAATGATTACAGCTATTGCCCATTTGCAAAGCTTTTGCCCAGCTATTAGAATTAATTAGATAACCTTCACATATTGAAGAGTAGAAGCTAAAGTTGAGAAACATGCATTCTTTCAATTATCAAATTTATTAAATATCTACATTGTGCTGTAGACGCTTACTGTGGTCTTGGAATACAAAATGAATACCACCAGGATCTGACCTCCAAGAACAGAAATGACAGACATGTGCTCAAAAAAATTCAAACAAAGTATTATCCACTGTGAACATAAATAATTGCAAAAGTTTTATAACTTTATAATAGAGGTCAGTATAAATACAAAATAGGGAACTAAGATTTTGAGGGAGAATTCACAAGGAAGATACTTGAGCTTGATCTTTAGGGATTAATAGGGGTTTCACAGACATCTCAGGAGGAAGAAGGTAAGTGTTGAGAGAAGGTATTCTAAGAAAAGGGAACAGCATGTGCAAAGTCATGAAGCCGTGGGGCACTTTGAGGGCCAGGTGCATCTATCTGAAGTGGAGACCACGACAGAGCAGTCAGAGGTAAGGTTGTCAGGGAGTGATTCAGTGGGATCTTTTTTTTTTAAGGTGAGTAATGTTTTGGGTGCTAGTGCCACACGTGGTTCTATGTACCTTTTCATGTATATTAGATGCATATTAGTTTTATTTATTCCCACTTTACAGGTGATGAACCTGACTCATAGGAAAAGTAGACTATTCACACGAAGTCATACTAGTAACTAATAAGTAGTGAAGTCACGATTTGAAACATACCAGTTAAATATACAACTGTGTCCTAAAATCTAGGGTGTCCTTTCTGTTCCACCCTGGAAGTTGGGATCCTTGAAGGGCTTAAAGCTCTCTGTCATGGTGGTGCAAGTGATAGCTGAAAGGCTGCAGGTAGCAAGCTTGAAAATAGCCTGTTACAAGAATTGAGTCAAGGGATGATGAAAGCCTGCACTTAGAATAAAAGTATTTTAGAGGGGTATGATTTATCAGACTTGTTAACAGGGAAGGAGTATTCAGTTGGGGACAACTTTAGTTGAGGTGTGTGTGGAATATTCAGGTAGAGAGGTCTAGCAAACAGTGGGATATTCAGGTCAAGAGGTCAGGAGGTGAAGTTTTAGAATCACCAGCCTGGAGGGTATCATTGAAATCCCTCTTACAGATGCTACAAACCACCGAGAGCTTCTAGTGAGACCAGAGGAACATAGAAGAAACTCGGTGCATTGCTACTCAAAGTACAGCCTACCAACTGGCTGCCTGTCCACAAATTACTCATTCTTAGTTCATGATAACATAAGGCATTTGCTTCAGAATGTAATCCGTTGTGTCACAAGCACACTGTTTACCTTAGCTGATTTTTGTTTTTTAATCTCAGCAAGACTTATAATGAAGGAAGCATTGCATTAATTAACATCCTGTTGCAAACTCCCTATTTTTCCCACATCAGCACTTTGAGTAACACTTACATAGAGAACATCAATATTGAAGCTTTGGGCAGAAGAAGAAATCTCCAGAGACTGAGAAGGAAAAGCATGAGTGTTAGGATAAGAGGCAGACGAAGGGGCAGTCCAGTTATTCTAATGAATACATTCAAAGGAGTGAGTGGTCAGCACAACCACAGAAGGTCAAGTGAGATTAAGGACTAAAAAACAATTATTGGACTTGGCTTTTATAGGGTTATCAGAACTTGTAGGAGTTTTAACCCCTGCTAACTCTTCTACCTTCTGTCTCATTTTTATCCCACCAATCTACCTCCTAAATACTTGTCAAATCTGTGTTTTTGCAAGTATATCAAAGACCTTTTTGACTGTAAATCTTCTTGATTTGATCTTCATTGTCCCTTACCTCTTGGCTGATTTGAAGTTACTAACCACTCTCCTGACATGCTTTTTCTGCTACAATACACTGACCTTGGTCTTCCTCCTCACATCCCACCCATCTTTCCTCTGCCCATCCCTTTTGCACACACTGCATGTCTTTACACCCATTTCTTTTATTATATATGGTGTCAATTTCCAAACCTAAATCCAGCGCACATTTCTTTCCTGACCTTCAGAGCACTCTAGCAGTCTAATGAGTAGACATCATGAATGCCACAGATTCTTAAAGTTCAGTATATACACAGCTGAACCTGAATTTCATCTACCTTCTTTCCTATCATCCTTCTTCTTTCTAAATCCCATACTTCATATTCCAATCTGCCCAGTTGTGAAACCACGGGCATGAGCATTGTGCTTGACTTCCTCATCCAGTTAGTTATTGACTCCACCTCTAAGGACACTTTAAATCTGTAACTCTCCCTATTCCCAGTACTTGCCCCTGGGCCACCATCCCTCGCCTCGATTACTGAATTACCTCGTGGCTGGTCTCCCTTTCTCACTCCTGCCTCTAGTACCTTCACCACACCAGAGCTCCAGTCATCTTTCTCAATTGTAAGTTTGATTATATTGCTCCCATAGTGAATTCTTTACCTGCCATTCCAGCCTCATCTCTGTTCTCTTCCTTTATAGATTCAGGTCAGACTGATATTTTTTCAGTTCTTCATCATACTCTTTGTACCTTCACACCTGCTCATGTGCCTGCTTGGATACATTCCTATTTTACTGGAGAGTTTGACCTGCACCTTTAGGAGGCTCCTATGACCCTGTAAATCGGAGTTATGTGGCCTTCTAGCATTCTACCTTTCCCACATCAGAACCCTCTCTGTGTTGTTTCATACTCTCTCATTTTTGTCCATGAATCAGTGCTCTCCTCTGAACTTTAAGCTCCAAGAAAGCAAGAACCATATATGCTTGATACATCATATACTTTCAGGCTCCAAGGACAGTGGCTAGAATAGTGTAGACATTAAATCAATGTTTGTTAAATGAAATGAATGCTCTTCTGAGTATTTCACATCCATTATCTCAGTGGGGGTAAAGTTGAACAATTTGGACGGGATTTTAATGAAACATGAGACATCAGTGGATTAGAAGATTAAATTATTTGTTGAGTTGTTTTGCACTAGTAGGGGGAAGGAGAAGTTAGAGTCAGGAAAGCTGGTTAGAGAGTAGAAGCATTTAATTCCACCTCACAGAACAAAGAGGAAGAGATTTTTTTTAACTTGCTTCACTTAAATGTCATCTTCTAATAAGTTGAGGCCTCTAAAGGTGTGTATGTGTTTGGGGCTGAGTGTATGTGTGTGTGTGTGTGTAAATATTTAAAGGTAACCCTGAACTATCTGAAAGTCAAGGCAAAAAGCATAATGCGGTAAGATACATTGCTTGATGTCTTTTAGTTGCTTCTAAAATATGAACTTCCAAAAGCTAGAAAGCTCACAATTCAAGACAGACTTGGTCAGGACAGACTTGGTAGTCAAGTACTTGAAGTACTGGTCACATTAGATGCCAGCTGTGCTAATTTCAAAGCAAATGCTCTATTTTGAAACTACTAGATTGGTGTGTGTTCTCTCAAATGGTGACTATCCAGGTTCCGCATGGAGATGTAGATGGCAGAATATTTAAAGAAAAGGAATGTCAAGATGTTTTCTTCAAAACTAGCTTTGAATCCACTGAACTCCATAAATATACAATTTTAAAATGCATAATTAGGAGATCCTAATTCTTTATAAAACATGGAATAAAGATGCCTTGACTTGGAACTTCTTGAGGAAAGAATGCAGTCATCTGCCTTTGCAAGGAAAGATCTAATGTAGATTTCAAGAATGCTTAACTCTGATCAGCAAGCACTGTATTCTAACAATTCTACAAGATGAGTTAGCTCGAAAATGTATCTCAAATAACTATATAAACTGATCCATTGAATGGAGCTGTTTTGGATTTCTGGCCATAATTAATTAATAGGCTTATAAGTCACCATGGTTGTTTCTGGGGATGAGGATCACATGACTAGTTATGTAAGGATGTTCATTTTGTTTGTTATGGTAGAGACATGCAAAAATTTCATCTAAAAGTAGTTGGAATCTATTGAGGTTTTAAGGTTAAACAGGAGGTATATATGGCTGTTTCATGTGATTTAGAAGTGGAATTTACTCTGTTAAAGTCCATTCCTATAGACCCTGACTCATAAGGCTTAAATTTGGAGGTAATACTGAGACCATATGGTTTGACACACAGATGGTCTTATTGGTAGGATCGAGGCTAGTAGTACATTTAAAAAGGCCACTAGGTCTTGACCTGTTCTCCAGTTTTCTGTTTGATGAATGCAACATCTGACTGAGAGATTCCAATCCCTACTAGGGCAATCTGGCAAAGAGCTCTGGGAGGTGAGCCAGCACACCCACAGAGCTGCAGTGCGGGGAGGTGGAAATTGTCTGATGTGTGAACTGCATGGGCTAGGGAGAATCCATACCTGCAGGATGAAAATTAATTGTTCTTTGTTCATTGTGGAAATAGGATAAAAGCCCCCATCCCACATTCTCAACCACTGCCCAGCCATTCCTTTGCACCGATTGGGGTTCTTTATATTGTGGTTTCCATATGATTATTTCTGTGGTTTCTCTGAGTTACCCAGATGAGGACATTTTAATGTGCTTCCTAATTTGGGATTTTTGGTTCAAAGGTTCTAAAGGAAGAACCTGTGATGAATATTGTGCAGAGATGGGTGTTACCCATATATCTGCTCTCCTTGTCTTGTTCTCCCTGGTTCTCACATGAAGTGAAAGAAAAGTGAAGATATTAACATTTTCAAAGAAAAATCTGCATGGTGATTCAGTTTTCCGTGTGCAGAGCTGATTTTTCTTTTCATTTCTTTCCATGAAACAGAAGCCTTTTTGTAGGTGGGAGAGTGACTGGTAAGGCAAACGTGTGAACCGCTGAATATGAGCAGGCATCATTTGTGAAGTGAAAAGAGAAGCAAATGTGGAGTTGGGGATGGGGAAGGATTTTCTGATCATGGAGAAACCACAAAGAAAATCTAAGTGACCTGGTACAACCTGTTGACCCCACCTTCAATTAAATTTTAGGCATTTCTAATCATACATTGTTTCAAAACAAGTCTTATCAAATATCTCATAAATTATTTACTAATACAAGTAAAAGACAATGCAGGTTTCAGAATGAAAGGTGCTTTACGCCTCAGACTTTCCTGTGAATTAAAACAAAGTTAATCTTGGCACAATGATGACAGAATCAAAGAGATGAACGTCCTTCCTGTATTTCTACAGAGTACAGTACAATCCACAGCCCATCAACACCCATTAAAGATTCAGATTGTGATCGGTTGCGTCGAGGTTCAGATGGGAAGTCACGTGGACGGGGCCGAAGAAACAATAACCCTTCACCTCCTCCAGATTCTGACCTTGAGGTATGTCATTGCCGATGCCTGAGTAAACAACGGTAGCTAAATGGTGGTTTGTCCCTGCAATGGTGGTGTCCAAAGGTGCCCATGTGTTTTGTCACTTCTTTCTTTTCCATATTACTATAAGTAAAGCATTTTTGTATCTCTTCCATATTAATTATAGGTAAAGCAATTATTTTCTCTGCCATTTTAACAATGTAGAAAGCATCTGTTCATTTCTTTCTAAGGAAATATAGTAAATTATATAATCCTGTTTGAAGAACGTTCTCTTGTGTTGCTCTTAGGTCCTTGCCATCTCAATTGAGTAAGTTTGGTACTAAAAATGCTTCATAAAATCCACTCTGAAATGAAAGACACACTTACATAATGAGAAATGAAAACGTGGAATGTTCTAAACTGCAATGGTGATTACCCTTATGAGACATGTTTTGGTGAAGTTCAAAAGCAGGGGGGTTAAATAACACCTTACAGGGTGTAGACTTCAGAGCCTTGAATCTGCTGCAGTTACGTTACTGTTTTTTACCACAGTGAAGTCTGATGGTGAAAAACATGATTATTTTGGCTGAAAAGATGAATTTTCCAGCAGAACCTATGTATATGAATATGTACTGGTGTGAGTGGGAACAGAAAGAAAAAAAGCAGGTGTGGGAGGCCTTCTAAGGGGATCTCAGAGACCTTTTTGAAATGAGTTCCTCAAATCCAATTCTGAATACTCCAAGAGTGTCTCAAGAGCATGTGTGATGTGTCTGCTTCCATTGTTACTATCTATAATCTGAGGAAAACCAGGCAGGGACAGTACAGAGCCCATTCGTTTGATACCAGCGCAGTAGGTTAACGTAAGTTGAATAGGTGATGTAAAGCTTTGGTTCGTACGTGCAACTTTTTAATACTTGGCTTGATCAGAATAAAACATAAAATTAGCTATTTTAACACTTCTTAGTGAACAGAGAGCAGACGTAGGGAAAAGATAAACTGATCTTTAATTGATCGCACCTCTCTGTGTCAGAACTAATAAACTGATTTTAGCTTTGCTCTCATTTCTTCAGAACTAAGACTGAGTACTTAACTTCACAACAGAAAAGACATATATTATTTCTTTCCTATATTTGTATTGGTGTTGCTGATATAATTATCCTCTGGTACCTCATCTGAGGTATACATAGAGAAAGGCTGGGAGATGCTCTTTGGAACAGTTGTATTTCAAAAAAAACGTAATAAATTAGGGTTTTTAATTTGTCTCCCATTTCAAGCATACCTATTCATGTTAAAGTTAGCTGAGTAACAGATTTTGCAGCCAAGGGGGACACTGATTTGGTTCTTCCTTTGCAGAGGGTGTTCATCTGGGACTTGGACGAGACGATCATTGTCTTCCATTCCCTGCTTACTGGATCCTATGCCAACAGATACGGGAGGGTGAGTACCAAGAGGCATCAGGTTTTAATTTCTTTAGAGTAAATATTCCTCGAATTGAATTTTTTGCTTAAATGGGAATGTGGTTTAATTTTAAATAATAAATTTTAAATGTAAAAAGGAGAATAACTTGTATTGATAGAGGCAAACACATCTGTAAGGCAAAAACATGTAAGTGAACAAAAGGAGTTTTTCTTAGGTCCTTAGAAATGAGATAAAATTTCTATGATTCATTCTTATTTCAGATCCCAATGAATAAAAGGAATTGAATGCTAGTCTAAGATTAAATATTAAAATGTCTAGATGACATAGAAAGACTCTCTGTTGTATTTTTTAACGTGCCCTATCCTTTTATTCTTTTTATTCACAACAGTCAACTGAGTAGCAGTGTTAGTGTTTTCTTTTCAAAGCACCTGCTGTGAATGTCTTTATATGCACTTGTGCTGTGGGGCTAACTTGATGTGAATGGTGTGTAAAATTGGGCTTCTGAATGACAGTAGGACAGACACATCCACATTTGGGTCGTTGCAATACTTACCTTGGTGTTGTAGGTAAAGAATAATGTTACAGGACACCTTCCATGAGTAGAATTTCAATGTCAATGCTCTGCAGTTAGGTTTACCCGAAACCATGGAGATTCTGTTTGATACATTACTTGGTCATTTCATAAACCTTTCCCCCCACAGAAAACATGTTATTTAAAGTAGCTCTAGGTAGTTTCTGAAATTATTCTGTGAATATGGTATTTCTCATTTTTTGTTCACTTACGTGTTTTTGCCTTACAGATGTGTTTGCCTCTCAATCTTTAAAGAAATAATATTACAAGTCTTAGGTCCTTGATGCTATTTGTTCAGAGCCTTAGGGACTGAATTCTTGTGACTCCAGGGGTGTTATCACAATTAAGTGTTAAAATTGACACCCATAAAATGGGCATACTCTCATTTTTTTATCTCAGATTTTATCCAGGTATTCATTCTTTCAATAAATATTCATTCCAGAAAATATGGATTGAATGCCTGCTATGTAAGGAGGGAAATCATCAATTGAGTTTCACACTGCAGCTTTCCTTATCATAACCCTGAATATATATCTAATCCAGAAAAGGCTGGAAATATGTGCTTTGTAAGAACAAGAATATTCCACTATTTGAATTTCACCTCAGAAATTAGACATCTGCAAAACATGATATGCCCCTTCTTATTGTTGAACAAATTTCTATGAGAAGACAATTAACAAAAATATAGATTATAAAAAATAAGGCCATGGAATCAGTCATTCAAGGGACATCTCCACTTTGGGCCTGGCACATAAGCACATAATAAGGATTCAATAAATATTAGCGGTGTTGAGGTTTTTTTGTATTATTTCTTCTGTCAATACTACTGTTATCCCTATATGACTTAAAAAACAAAGATTAATACCTGAAACATCAATGTCTAGTTCATAGAAGAATCTTGGAGATCTTTTTAACGTTTTAATGTTCCAACAACTAACTCCTAAGGAAGAATGCTTGCCCCTGGAACTCACACAGACATGTCAGAAGCAGCATGCACTTAGAAAACTGGCATTTGAAAATTATCCAGAAGGTCTCACATCTTTAGAAGCGTTCACACAAAGGGCTAAATCAATGTGAAGAGAGCTGTCTTGATCACTGCTCTGTTAGACACTGAAAAGGGCCAGTTTGGAGGGAGGTGGCAGACGTCTCATGACCTACTGACCCCGTCAATCTCTGGCCATAAATTAGTGGTTTACACAGAGAGTTCACACCTAACCTAGAAACTACTGGCAGCTTTGAATTTTTCATTCAGATTCTCACCAATATCTAAACAAAACATTACAAATACCTTGTATTTTATTTTTAGAAGGGTCAACCATTGGTATTTTGAGGCTTCATCAAATAGTATTTTGTTTTCTTATTCTAGGACATGTGATAAAAAGTTTTATTCCATGTAATTTCCAAAATTCAAATGTATATATATTCTTTAAAGTATGAGTGATTTGAGATATTTAAATGTAAGCTTACCCTTTGATAATAAGTTGATGGGGGTTAAGGAGAAAGTAATTTCAGAAAGCCTGCTTGGGGAAGGTCTTCCTGAGTCTGACCTTGAGCCTGAGGTCAGAATGAAGAGGCTGTTGAGGAGTGCGGCCATCAGAAGAAAGAGTGTTCTAAGCAGAGGAAACAGCAAGGGCAGAGGCAGGAAAGCGTTGGTGTCTGAGGACCAAAGAGACCAGTGTGGCTGAGCTTAATGATGGAAATGCAGAGCCAAGAGAGAGTGGGCTGAGATGTGGGCAGACGCATAGGCCTCCCAGTTGTAGTCAAGAGGGTGAGTCTTACAGCACCTGGAAGTCTCGTTGCCACAGGAAGGCATTGGAGGACATGACCAGATCTGATTTCTGTTTTCAGATCACTCTGCTGTGTGTGGAATATTAATGGTGGGAGAGGGAGGTTGGGGGACAGAGAGGAGGTTTTAGCAGTGCCCTGATGCCCCAGCAGCAGAGATGGAGAGAACTGACTGGTTTCTGGATTCTCTTGCAAGCAGAGAAATAGGATTTGTAAGTGATTTGCATTGGGCTGGAAAACAGTGAAAGAGGAGGGAAAATATCCTTCCCAGTTATTTGTCCTGAGCACAGGGAGACAAATAATATATTTGTTGAGTTGGATAAGAGCTAATTCAGAGGGAAAATGGAAAGTTTGATGTTGGACAAGTTGAGATTCCTGTTAGACATCCATTTGGCCCAGGCAAGGAGGGAGTTGAAAGGTGAGCCTGAGACATGGGGGACTAGTGGTCAGAGCTGGGGATTTAGAGTGGACAGTGCACAGGTCAGGACAGAAGCTCCTCAGACACTCAGAGCCTGATTTCTTCCTAAATGTTTATGAGCGCCTTTTGTGTGCTGGGCACTAGTGGTCAGCCTCTCATCTCTTTGCCAGGAGGCATCCCTTCCTGACAGGTTGACTTTTAAAGACACATTGCTGAGGATGTTGAATTGTGTCCTGAAGCATGCAAGAAAGCTTGCTTAATGTTCTCAGGCAGAAATGGCTCTCAAATATGATCATCATGCCTGGTAACAATGTACGAATCAACAAGGATTCTTCCAAACAATAATAACAACCAAGCTGATCCGAAACTTGCATCCCTTTCATTCCCTCAGGGAACTGAGGAGAGAAGTCTTCAGGCAGTTGAGGGGCAGGCCTTCTTTCTTGGAGCATAGGCTCCATGGTGTTCCTGAGCGTTGTCAAGGGGACATGTGGCTGGGCCTTACTCTACCAGCATATAAAGAAATGAATGCCTGACAATGTGAGAGCTGTTCTGTCTCTATGGGAACCAGATACTTGAGAAGTAGCTTAGTCACAGTAGCTTAGGCAACTCAATGAGGAGGCCATTCAGTTATGGGATACAGGATCTGGTTGATATACTGCAGAATTAGGGCATGTTTCAGCAATGCACCAAAAAAAGTTTGAGAGTGTCCCACCTCCCATGTAATCTTAGCTGTGGGAAGCAGGCATGGTGGGTGTTATAAGGAAGTATTGTTTTATAACAAAGGTGATGGGAACACAAGGAGGGTGCTAGGTACCTTACAGGTTTCAATAGGGAATAGAAAAGAAACAGCATATTAGCAGGGAAGAAGTCCATGGGTGTTAACTGTAAATCAGGTTGTTAATAATATCTGTCTTAGCTTTTTTGTTTAATATGCTTTTAGAAGTTGCTTTCAAACTAAATCTAAATTCCCCAATTTCACTGCAGAAAATTAGTCTTGCTTTTTTCCACTGAATGCTCTCTTTAAAATAGACAATATAATCCAGTGTTAATATCAAAGCACACACTCCAGACTTACAGTTCAAATAGGTATCGTGCTGATATCCCCAGCATGATTCCCCTCCTGTAAAAGGAATTCCAAAGATATCTATAGCCAATGGCTTGATTGTTTCAGTACTTTCTTCTCGTTGCCTAACACCTATGTCTCATATGGATTTGGCTAGAACAGGTCTTAAAAGTATTGAACCTCACGCCTCATTTTATACAAAATCCTAAACATGAACACCTGAGACAGCATAAAGTGTGTCATTTTTAATTGTAGGTCCTACTTAGAATTTCTTGCATGCCCAGAACTCATTTAATTCAACATTAATGCTCTGAAACTTCTATTACCAACCCCATTTTACAGATGAGGAAACTGAGGCTTGGAAGCGGTTAGAGGCTAAATGCGAAAAACATAGCACCATGTGTGGCATAAAATAAGTATTATACTTTAGTATAGTTGAACTTTGTCAAAAAAGAATACTTGAATCTAGCATATTGGCCAGTAATAATGTACTAGTATCTTTAAATGTTTGAAGTACCAGTGTGTGATATGCCTTATGGTAGATAGAAGGAGCATCTGATTCACATTCAAACAGATCTGTACTCAGCTCCAAGCTCGGGCTTTTCAGTTCCTTGACGCTGGGTAAATTGTTTGTTCACACTGAACCTGTTTGCTCATTCATAAAGCTGGCTTCTTGACTTGCAGAATTGTTTTAAGAATTAAGTTGTGTCAGTATGTCAGTAAAGATGGGGAAAAAGATTTAAGTTGTATCATGAATTTAAAGGTTCCAGCACCGTTTCTCATTAATAACAATAGCCCAATAATAAAAACAGCCTATGTGACGGATTGATCCTGTATCTGCTCTCTGTCTTATAATGCAGCAGGCATCTAGGAGGATGCCAACTGTCATGAGTTTAAGTCAACTAACCCCCTGGTGAGTGTATTACTGTGACCGTTCAGTTCACTGATGGAAGAAACCCCTGACAGTTTACTAAGCCATCTCATCAGAACACCCCAGTTAGCCAGTAACGATTGCTGTTCTTAGCCCTGTTTTAGGGTATAACACTAAATTCCGAAATCTTTTGAAGGTTGACCGTCTTCCTTGGTGGCTGGTATAGGTGCTGAATTCTTAGAATAGCACCAAAGCATTTGGACACCCAGTGTTCTCCGCAGACCGGAGAGGATCTGGTTAAACAGAATGATCTCTCTTTTGGAACCTCCGGACAGGGGTTAGCAAACTTTTTTGGTAAAGGGTCAAACTTTTAAGTAAATATTTTAGGTTTTGTGGGCCACGCGCCTGTCGTGACTACTCAGCTCTGCCCTAGTAGGGAAAAGCATTACAGACAATGTGTAAATGAACAAATGTGGCTGTGTTCCAATAAAACTGTATAGTCTCTGAACGTGAATTTCATGTTATTTTCATATATTGTGAAATATTTTTCTTCCTTTGGATTAAGAAAAATCTAGACCAGGGGTCTAGACCAAAGATTGATGGACCATATCCCATAGGCTAAATCTGGTTTTAAATCATGGCCTATTTTGTAGGTCTTTCAAGCTAAGAATATTGTTTAAAATTTTAAAGAGTTAATTTAAGAAAAAAGAAGAATGTGCCACCGAGTTTGTATATGGCCTGCAAAGCCTAAAATAGTTATTCTCTTCTTGTTTTTAGAAAAAAATGTTTGCCTGCCCCTGCTCTAGATTATGCTCTGAACTTGGGGTTGATTGATTTTTACACCTGCCTCCAGGCACCAGGACAGCTCCGTGTTGGCTGCACTGTGGCTCCCTAGACCATGAGCTCATGGCGGGCATCATATGGCTGCATTGTGGCCCCAGTGAAGCATGGCCGGCACATGAGTTTACTTGGGTAGGTGAGATGGCTGTGACATAGGCCCCCAGTGTCATGTCTCCGACACAATTGGAATTTATCTTTTTCTTATCTAATGGTCTCGAGTGTATCATCCAGGTTGCTTGCTTTAGGTAGGGTTTGGTAGTGTGATAATGGTTGTATCATGTCATTGTGTAGCCTCTAGGATTCCTGTGATCACTGTCATCAGCTTTTAGGCCACAGGGGGATCACGAATGGGAGGCTTTATGGTCCAGGCTTAGAAGGGGCACGTACCTCTGCTCACACGGCCTAGTGCAAAGGAGACTGGGAAATGTAGCCCAGATGTGTGCCCAGGAAGACGCAGCCGAGCAGCGTCCAAAGGCTGTGCACAGGTGTGCTGACGATGATGAGTGGCCAATTCAATCCCAAAGGATGGTTCTCTGATTTTGTTTCCTTCTTTGTATATCAATGCCAAGTTAGATCAAAGTGATGAAATAGTTTTTGGTTCCAAATATAACTTTTGGATACGACTTGGAATCTGTGCTCATAAGATAAACAAAAACTCATTTTTAACCATCAGGGGGATTTCCAACTGACAGTTGCTCTCTGTCACTGTGACTGCAAGCCCCTTCCTCCTAACTGGCAGTGATGTATCACTGAAATGTATGTTCCTACTACCTGATTGAATAAAGCCTTACTTTTCTCATTCACACATGTAAGAGGGATTGCAGTGAATGGATACACATCATCCATCAGCTTTCCTACCTCAGCTTTCCTACATTCAGCACTGGTCTGCCTCTGCTCGCTTTGGCCCTCACGTGGCTCTGTGGCCTCAGGAAAGGACCCTTATTATCTCTGAGTCTACCTTATTCTGTCTTCATCTTCCCATCTATAAAATGGAAGTTATCCCAGGGCTGTTAGGAGAGCAATGGAAAGCACCCAGAAAAATACTCGTAGTAATAATTAATATCCCATAAATAATTAATAGTAATAATGGTAATTAATAGTAATAATACTCTATAAATAAGAGCTTGCTTTGGGGATTCAGAGGAGGGAGCGAGCAATGGTGAACATTGTGTTGTTCCAGGTGGTGGAGAAGGAGAGGTGGAAGCAGAGCAAAACCATTCAGGGAGATGATAGGTAATAACTCTGGAGATCTATAAAGTATATTTAGAGAATCAGACTGGCAGAAGATGCATAGCAGAAAATGTGTTGAAATGGTAATAAAAATACTGTACCTCTGTTCAGCTTTTCCAGTTTACAGTGTGTCCTCATATTTGTTATCCAACTGGTTCCTTTTTTCCAGTTAGGAAACTATGTTTCAGAAAAATTAAATAATTGGCCCAAGGAAGCACACCTATTAACTGACACCACCGTAAGTACAACCCAGTGTTCCGATCAGCCCATCACCCCCAGAGGAAGGTGGCAGGAAGCTTTGAGTGCCAGGCTTTTTGTGCTGCCATGACCACTATTAAAACAGCGGAGTGACATGATGGAAGTGTACAATTTGGAAGATTCGTCTGATAGTAGAGAAGATTATTGCAGGCCTCCCGGTAAGAAATAATAAAGGCCTAAGAAGAGGGTTGTAACACTAGGAAGGAGAGAAAGAGGAGAGTGGTTACGAATGAAACCTAGGTAGGCTTTGGATTAGATTTAGCTGTTGAGGCTTTGCCCTGGCGCTGTGTGGCCCCTGTGTGTTGAGGCCAATTTGGCCAGGTTTGCTCTGGCTTTATTCTTCCTCCCTCTTTGTACCACTTCTTGGCAGTTTTCCTATGTTTGGGGATCCATTGGGTTTTCTCCATGATCAAAATTAATCTTTGGAATGGTGAAATTCTCTTATTCTCTATTTGAGTATTATTTTCATGATGTTGAAAAGGAGTGAGTCCCTTAAGTAAGAAGAAAATTAAAGCCGTCGAGTGTCACATATCTAATCGGTGAAAATGACCTGATTAGTCCCACCACAAGTTTGGTTGTTTTTTTTATTTAATCATTCAGCCAGCAGTTCAACCGTGATTTATTTTTCATGTACACACATTCTCTCATGGTAATCCAGATTATTTCTTAATTAGAAATCAGAACTATACCCAACTCCTAAAACTTGGCATTTCATGCCAGCTGTTCAGTGACAGAGCCCTCTGAAATTGCAGAAAGTTAATATTAATATTCCCTTGATGGTATTGATAACTTTAGACAGGTGGAAAGAAAACAATGGAAACTTTGGGTTTCATAGGTTGTATATTTACATAACACTTTCATTTATATTTTTTTAAAAGAAATAACATTTTAGCATAATGTTTTTTCTTCTCTCCAGTAGGAGAGCGACTTTTCTAATCTTATCTCTAATCCTTCCCTTGTGAGCAGCCAGCATGGGGCCTTGAAATTAAGCAGCTCCTGTGCTCAGAGTGCCCATTCCTGTTTTTCCACTTTTTCCCCAAAACAAAAGATCCTGAATGGGGAGAATTTATTTTAAGTGACATTCAGGCCCTGTTTGTGGCTGTAATATTAGCATTCTAAATAAGGGATTGTTTAAGGGGCCCAAAATGGGCATTTTTTTCTTTCATTTGATCGATACCGCCCAAAGATTTGTTGTTGATTTGAGCATGCTTCACAAGATTTTCACATTGACCAACAAATCCTCCTGACCCCGCTCAGCTGTCAGCCTCACACCTTGCTGGGCCAGTACGACTCAGAGATGATTGCTTACCAATTGCTTCCCACGTAGGATCAGTGCAGATACAATTTAGGAACCTTATCTTTTATTCCGCAAATTGCAAATGTGTAAGTACCATATCCTGAGGAAATAGTTTATACTTTCTGAAATAGTTGAACCATCTTCTAGTAACTCTTTCTAGCCTCAGGTTAGCTTTTTAAATAGCAGTTTTTTAAACATGATTATTTTCTACTTTTTGATCCAAAATAGAATGGCATTTGCTAGAAATTTGTGTAGATTCGATCTCATAGATAAAATGGGGTACATATTCAAATAGGAAAGATGCAGACAATGTTCATCATATCTTAAAAATATAGTTGTATATTGAAAATCTGTAGAGATTAAAAAGCAAAATTATTATGTTTGACTTTGAGTAAAATATACCCCAACACCATATGTACTTCATAGAACTCATTACTAATTCAGAATGCTGTAGCTGTCTAAAATTGGAATAATGACTTAGTTATTAAAATGTTTCTTAAAGGTCTCAAAGATTTTAAATTGGACAAATTTATATTGCCTTATGTGTTTGCTTGGTTTATTGTACCATTGAATCTGTTGCTTTTCAGTTTAGAAAAATAAGATGGTAAAAGAGAAGGACTGAAAGGGCAAAATGTGCAAGGGTATGTAACTAGGAACCAGAGCCACATTAAGAATAGGAATAATTTTTTCTTTTAATGCTTTGCTGGTATATCTAAGCAATAAAGAGAAATGGCTTTTTTATTAACATTTGGTGCTATTTTTAGTTGCTTTTATAATAAACCTGAAAGGATTCATAATTATTCTTTTTGGACTACGTAAGATCTAATATATTATTTGGCATTGTGGCATTGTTAAATCAAAAGTAAAAATATTAGATGTATCTTTTAAAACAGTCACATAAAAGGAAGGTACATTTTATGGTTAGATGAATGGTTAGTTTTAAGGTTTCTAGGGAAAGAAAAAAGTATTTTACTTTTATACTCAGAAAAACACTGGATTCTTTCCTAAAGACCCAAGTGATAAACAGGTTTTCCTTAAACTTTTCTTTCTATTTTGAGGCTCAAAGGACATGGACACTCTGAGCCAAAAATAGAAATTTTGAGAAAGTAATGAAAATGAGTTAAGAAAATCATTTTTGAATCAACCTCAATTTTGTTAGGAGGACAGGATCATTTTGCCATTAAAAAACAGATTCAATTGCCATTTAAAGCTAGGAAGTCAGAATTGGGACTGAGTGCATATCACCCTTCGAAACTGTTTTTGCAGTGCTTACTGAAAAGATAGTTAAGATCAAATATCATGTACAAATACTGGAATTAGGATTATAGATGTAACTAATATTTCTCAGCATAAATGGGCAACAAAATAATCTGAGCACCATGAACTTCAGCCTGCTCACTGGAATAAAGCAAAAGTCATGTAAGAAAGTGCTCTCTGCTCCTCCTCACCAGGGACGTGGAGTCATTCACCATGGGTCCCTGTTGGGTAAAGTCCCATGCTAATACCAAGTTACCATGTGGTCTCCGTGTTAGGACTACCCAAATTTAAGACTCCATCAAAACAATGTGTCATAGTAGAAGTATTAGATGGTACTCAGTCCTCTGGCAGATAGTAGTTTAGTTATGGGTAATGATCACTGAAAACTTCCATGAAGTAATCCAGAAAATCATTCCACCACATGGTACCCTTCTCATGTTGCCCAGACGAAACCTCCCAGGCTCATGGGCTGTAGTACCCAAGACACACACCTGGCCTGGCACCCGTCTCCCGCCTGAGGCATTTGTTTCCTGGTCCTACCCTCACAAGCCATTCAGAAAGTCAGTGTTTCATAACTTAACTAAATATAAACATAGTTTTGACGTAGGTGCTTAGCCATAATTCCTGCCTTCAGAGCACTTATAAATTAATATAGGAGGCTGTTTGTTGGTAGGGAATGAGTTAACCTTCAACAGCAGTTCTTCTTTGGGGCAAAACTTTTCTGAACTGATGCCACCCTAAAAGCACAAAGGATGAAACCACAGGCTCTCCTGATGCATCACAGCACTACAGAGGGAACAAGTCTCCTGTAGTATTCAGGACAAGCATTCTCTAGTAGCTCCAGTCATTTGACTAGGAAGAATAGCCAGTAATAGGATGTCAAGTGATAATGCTAGCATCATTGATCAGAAAAAAAAAAATCAGAATCCACAGGAGCTGTACATCCAAAAACAAATAAATAAATGCCAGAGGCCCTGAGATGCTTCTAAGGTTACTGCTACCGTTCAAGTACGATGGGAATTCTCCTTTGCAGCTGACCAACACTGCAACGTGACACTGCCCCTCCTCAAAATATGAGACATAGATCCTGTGGCTTCAATTATAAATGTAGGAGTCCCTATGATTTTCTGGAAGAGAACACACCATATGATAAAAATTGGTAGAGTTAATACAGGCACAGCAGCATCTAACACACATTCTTGTGTATATTCTAAATCTCACTGAAGTCTGGGAATAGATTACCAAGCAAGTCCTAGCACCATGTTTCAGTAAACAGTGATATGTTGAGGAACTTTGCAGTTTTGACTTTTTTAATTTTTTGGCATTTTAAAGGTATGGTTTAAGTGTATTTTAAAATTTCAGAATAAGTACTTTTAATCCATAGGTTCACCATCAAAAGACAACTAATCTTGTCTCAGTGAATATTTTTATGTATTTTTTTATTACAGAACTTCTAAACATATACCAAAATAGGTGGACTAATATAATGAAACCCATAACCTCTCCCAGTTTTAATAATTATCAAGTCCTAGTTAATCTTGTATCTGTATCCTTACCACATCCATCCCCTGCTTTACTCTGTCCTAGGATTATTTTTCAAAGCAAATCCCTGATATCATGTTATTTCATTTATATATATTTCAGTGTGTATTTAAGACTCCACTAAAATAATTTTTAGAATAGAAATAGATGGTACTCAGTACCTTAGCCATCTCATAAAATTAATAATAATTTCAATTTCTTAATGTCACTAAATGTCTAATTCATGGTTATATTCTTCAGTTTTTTGAGTTTTTTATTTTAAATTATGACAAAATACACATAAACCCTACCTTCTTAGAAATTTTTAAGTTTACAGTTCAGTAATATTTTTAAAACATTCACACTGTTGTGCAGCCAATCTCCAGAACTCTCTTTGTGTTCACGTTGCAAAAGTGAAAGTCTTTACCTATTAAACACCTCCCTATTCTCTCCCCCTGGCAGCACCTGGTAACTGCCATTCTATTTCCTGTCTCTATGATTTTGACTACTCCAGAAACGTCATATAAGTAAAATCATACACTCCTTGTCTTTTTGTGAGTGGCCTATTTCACATAGTGTAATGTTTTCAAGGTTCATTCATGATGTGTGCACTTGTCAGAATTTCCTTCCTTTTTTAAAGCTTAATAATACTCCATTTGATGTTGTATACCATGTGTTGTTTATTCATCCATCAGTGGACACTTGACTTGCTTCTATCGTTTAGCTGTTGTGAATAAGGCTGCTGTGAACATGAGTGTACAGATATCTTTGAGACTCTGCTTTCAGTTCGTTTGGGTATATACCCAGAAATAGAATTGCTGGACCATATAGCAATTCTATGCCTAATTTTTTGAGGAATACTGTTTTCCATACAGCTGCCCCATTTTACATTCCTAACAATAGTGCACAAGGGTTACAATTTCTCCATATCCTCATCAACTTTTGTGATTTTCCAGGGTTTTTTTTTAATAGTAGCCATCCTAATGGGTGTGAGGTGGTATTTTATTTTGATTTTGGTTTGCATTTCCCTAAGTGATATTGAGCATCTTTTCAAGTATCATTGGCCATTTGTATATCTTCTTTGGCAAGATGTCTATTCAAGTCCTTTGCCCATTCTTTAATCAGGTTGTTTATTTTGTTGTTGTTATTGAGTTGTAGTTCTTTATATATTATGGATATTCACCTCTTATCAGATATATGGCTTGTAAATATTTTCTCTCATTCCATAAGTTGCCTTTTCACTTTGTTAATTGGGTCCTTTGCACAGAAGTTTTGAGATGTTGCCTAATGTATCTATTTTTTCTTTTGTTTGTGCTTCTGGTGTCATCCAATAAGTCACTGCTAACTCCAGTGTCATGACGCTTTCCCCTAAGAATTCTATAGTTTCATTCTTATGTTTACATCTTTGATCCATTTGATTTAATTTTTGTACATGGTGTAAGATAAGGATCCAAATTTATTCTTTTGCATATGGATATCAGTTTTCCCAGCACCATTTGTTGAAAAGACTATCATTTCCCCATTGAAAGGTCTTCATATCCTTGTGGAAAATCATTTGACCATATATATAAATAGTTTATTTCTGGTCTCTGTGTTGTGTTCATTGGTCTACATATCTGCCTTTATGCCAGTTACTGTTTTGATTACTGTGGCTTTGTAATAAGTTTTGAAATCAGGAAGTGTGAGTCTCAACTTTGTTCTTTTTCAAGAGTCTTTTGGCTACCTATGGTCCCTTGAGATTTCTTAGGAATTTTAAGATAAATTTTTTTCTGTTTCTGCAAAATGTGTCGTTGAGAATTTGATAGGAATTACATTAAATCTGTAAATCACTTGGGGTAGTATTGACATCTTGATATTATGCCTTCTATCCATGAACATAGAATGTCTTTCCATCTATTTATGTCTTCCTTTGATTTCTTTCAGCAACACTTTGTTCAAGTCTTTTGCCTATTTGGTTACATTTATTCCTAAGTACATTATTCCTTTTGATATTATTTTAAATGGAATTATGTTCTTAATTTCCTTTTTGGATTGTTCATTGTTATTGTATAGAAATGCAACTGACTTTTGTTTGTTGATTTTGTATCCTGTAACTATGCTGAATTCATTTATTCTAACAGTTCTGTGTAATCTTTAACATTTTCTACATGTAAGATCATGCCATTTGTGAACAGAGATCCTTTTACTTCTTTTGGATGCCTTTTATTTCTTTTCTTTCTTACCTAATTGCTCTGGTTAGGACTTCCAGTACTATGTTAATTGGAAATGGCAAAAGAGAGCATCCTTATCTTGTTCCTCATCAGAGAGGAAAAGCATTGACTTTCACCATTGAGTACAGTGTTATCTGTGGGCTTTTCATTGTGTTGAGATACTTTCCTTCTGTCTTCTGTTTCTAGTTTGTAAAATGTTTTTCTCCAAAGATTTTATATATTTTTTATAGTTAATTAGTTAATTGTATATCTCTTAAGGGTCGTTTAATCTCTAGGTTCTCATTCAGTCTTTTTCTTTTAACCTTGAGTATTCTATTGAAGTAATCAGACCATCTGTGCTGTAGAGTTCCTAAGAGTCCGTATTTTCTTGATTTCATCCCTTTTGCATTCCTCTGTCATATATTCCTTTTGTCCAGTTTTCTCTACAAATTGGTAGCTAGATCCAGAAGCTTAATTAGATTCAGGTTTGATTTTTTTCTTTTTTTGATCAGTAGTTCATAGATGGGGTATACTCTGCCAGTAAGAGATGCATAATGTGTGGTTGCTGTCATTTTAAAAACAGTATTATGGTTGGACAGTCTCCTTCAGCAATCCATTATAAGGTGTTCTTACTTATCCTATTTATCCTTTCTTCTTGACTCAAAGATAGTTGATTAAAGAGTTTGGTGGGGAGCCTTTAACCATAAGTTCATTAATTCAGCAGAACCAAGTATGTGTAGATCCACTGTCAGAAACAAAAGGATTGACAGTTTTTGCTGCAAGTAACTTGCCCAGAGCTATTTTTGGTGAAGCAAAGTTTTGAGATGAACCTAAACCAGTTTCTGAATTTTGAGATTTTCTCAAATATCTCTTCTCCTTGGGTAGGTCTCCAGTATTACTGCACATCCTTGATTAAAGTTTCCTGGTCACCTCTAATTAACAGACAGGTATCCTCAGTGTCTCGCGCTGAGTGAGTTGCCACATTCCTTTATTATCTTTTCAACAGCATAATGAATTTCAGTTTACCAGCCATAGTTTCAAGTCAGTGAAAATATGTGATTAATCTATCGGTGTGCTTGATGCTTGGTAGCTAACTCGAGAAAGAAATTGAACTATCTTCCCTGAGGCTTGAGTCTAGCCAGAGGCATATTTCTCTACAGGTAGTTTCCTTGTAAATATCAGTATAAGAGCAATATTTAACAGAAGTTTACATACAATGCAATCTTGACTTGGAAGTAATTAACTATTTACATTAGGAAAAGAATGCTTTGTTTGCATCAGGTTGCTGAAGAATGGAATACCTCTTGCCCTGGTAGTCAGTCAGATGACTCAGTCAGAGTTGCTACTTGTAGAAGAATGATACTTGAAGACCTCACTTTTTCTTCTTATAATACTGATGATTTTATATTATGTTGATATCCTTAAAGCACTCCCACAAATTTGTCCTTGTTTTCCCAAACAAGTCCTCTCTAAAATGTCATTCCTGAAAATCCTAAAGTACAGCATCATTTTGTGAGCAGTGAAAATTTGAGGGACTATACATCGGAGGTACTGACTTTGGAATGCACCTCAGTAATTACTGTCTGTTGCCTAATATCACTACCAGCCACTTGTTGATAAACTCGGGCAAAGTCAAGATTTTGCCAAGACCTGTGCTTCCCAAGTCATTTATTAATTGACGGTCAGCAATGGATTTGGACTATGCTGAAGGACCTATTCACAAAGTCTTGCCTTTTAATGATTAAATGGTACAGGTTAACTAGTATTTGTGACTAACTCTAGGTGATTGGACTGCTTGGCTATGCCAAAGATTGATTTTTTTTTAAGAGCATTTCTAGATTTCAACTGAATTGGTACAGTGTCTGGATCCTATCTAAATGACAATACTTCCCACCAGTTTCTAGATCTTCAGAGTATGGAAATATCTTTTGCTGGTTGTCTAGAGTTGGGTCATTTCATCTAGTGATAAGAATCAGCTCAGCACTGAGAAGCTTTGTTAGCATCTTTTGGAGAACAAATGGCAGCCCCTCCTGGGAGAAGTAACACTTCATGCTCCCAGTTTAGATTCCATGCAACTCAGCTGGGTTCTTAAAAACATGGTCATCTCAAAACTATGGGCATGAGGAATTTGGGTTTCTCTTATCTTTAAATGGCCTGAACCTCACATACAATTTGAATGCAGAATGTGTCAATACATATTTTTGTAGCTGGGACATGGAGTCCCGTGTCTGGATTGTCCTATAGCCATTGTAGCAGTAGTAGTAGTAATAGTAGAAATACCACCACCACCACCATTCTAAGAATGCGCTGCCCTTTAATCAGGGACAAATCAATCAGGCAACAGTAGCAGCTGTTACTACTTGTCAGGCACTATGTTCAGAGCTTTAACTGTATTACCGAATTAAAACTTTAAAACAAACCAGTTTTATTCCCATTTTACTGATGAGGGTCCTGAGGCCTCAAGGTTACGTAGCTTAACTTTCCTACCACTTAACTAATAAATGGCAAAAGTCAGGATTCCATTCTAAGCTCAGGATCTGCAAAGCCTGGGTATCAGTGCGCGACTCTGGTGTTCTTCTGCCCTGGATGCAAGAGTTCTTTGCCTGCAGGTCATAAACACAGTTATTTTAGAAGAGAGTCCTTTAATTTCTGAGCTGTGGAATGAGAGTGCCCCCACCAATGTCTTCTTTTGGGACTAGTGTGAGACCTCGTTCAGTCAAGAGGTGAGTTGGGTGGCTTTGTCGAAAGTTCTGTTTATGAGGCACTTTCCATACTTCTCATCCTAACAGAATTCCTAGACCGAAGTGTAGAAGCAAATGGACATCCCGCTGGAGCAGCAGTGTCTTCATCTGGTGGTTGAGTCTTATTGAATCAGATTTCTGAATTGCTATGAATTGTGCTTACTAAAAACTGCGTTTTTAATGACCCTTAAAATTTATCAAATGTCCTAGCTCATTTGTGAAACAAACAAGACAGCACAAGGCCATAGCCCAGTTTTTTTATGTTCTAGTATCCACATATATTTATAGACTCTCTTTTATTTACTTTGCACCAAATTACAGATTTTCAGCAAGTCAGTTCAGGACTAACAGACACTAAGCTCTCTAGAAGCTGAATTGAATGGCATTTCAGCATTTCTATGCACTGGTTTTTTTCTAGAATTTGTTTTTTCTTTTTTAAACATTTAAACATTTAACATTAAATTTAAACATTTTCATGACATGGAGATTTAGTATAATAGCAGTAATCAGGCTGAAAAAAAAATCATGAAACAGGAAAAGAATGACCATGGGCTAGGGAATATGCTGGTGATGTCTGCATAAGATGACAGTAGTAAGTCCCTGTGAGCAGTTCTGTGTTCGAGGAACAGGAGAAAAGGATCTGGAGGCAATGTGATAATTAAAGGTCACCTGATAGAAGATGAAAGCAAAACAACTGTTTTAGGCCTGGGTCTGCATTCAGCAGATTTCACTGTTATTTAATTTTCCTACATAATGTTGCTTTCTGCTCAGTAGACATACTTGTCTTTGATTTAACACACCAACAGCCAGGGGCAGCCTGGCACTACAGCAGGTTCCTTCACTTTGTTCTCAGGACTTTAAGCAGACATTTGCAATTTAATAGCATATCAAAATAATATAAGAGAGGGGTTAAGTTCCATTCCTCTGTGTGTGTGTGTGTGTGTGTGTGTGTGTGTGTGTGTGTGTGTGTGTCTGTGGTGGATGCTGTTTGTTTTGTTTTGGTAAGGAACAGCTTGGGAATGAAGTCTCCACTAGTAGAATTTCCTGAGCATAAGAGCAATAGTAAATTTATGCTGATTCTGCCTTAAATAAGAAAAATGATAAAGCATTTGATTGTATTTTCTCTTTTCGAGCCTCTTCTCTGGGCTACTCAGTTTTTACGAGTGGTCTAAACTGCACAGCACAGAAGAAATATTTTGCAAGATATTGTAATGCGTACTACGACTGAGTTTAATAGTTGTTTGCTGATTTCATGCTAATGTCATCCACTTCATTAAGTAGATAAGTAAAGCTTTGTACGCAGCCATTCTAAGAATGGGCTGCTCTTTAATCAGGTACAATTTAATTAGGCATTAATAATAAACATGTTTAATACACTATTATGTAGGTAGAATGACTTGAAGATTCAAATGTCCATTTTTTTCCCCTAAGCTAGGTATTTGAGGAATTTTTTTTTACCAACACTGAACACTAACAACTTACTAAAGGTCAAATTTAATTTTTTTTTCATGGAATTATCTGAAATACCTTCTATTGCTTTTCATCCACTTATTCCTCTGCCAAACTTTGGGAAAGTCCTCATGTCAGGCATTGTCTAGGTCCCAAGAATGCAGAGATACGGATGGAGGACTGTGGCTCTGCCCCCTGAGAGGGGCACACATGCAGCTGTGGGACGTAGAGCCTGGCGGAGGAGAGTCAGGGAAGGGACCGGACTGAGGAGGGGCTGAGAAGCGCATGTGTGGCTGGCCAGGGACCTCAGTGGGCTCACGCAGGCAACCAGTGGAGACTCATGGTTTGCCCCCATTTCCTTGAAGGTCTTTGGTGGGAACTTCTATTAGAGCCACTTCACTTTTATTTTAAGCCTCTGTCTAGTCATCTTTTGAAACAAGTATTTTGTGACTTTAAAAAAACGGTTTGAAAAACTGTAACAGGTCACATGTTAAGGAGGTAAGCAAGAGTCAGACATTTATGGGCCTTTCATACTTGTTGAAGTATTTATATGTTTCCTAAAAGAGATGGGATAATAAAATAGGCATCGTGAGACCCTGGGCAGAGAGCCCATGGGAGGGAGACTACTGCAGATACCCACAAAGGGGACACACAGCTGGGGAGGAAGAAGGGCTGGTAACCATAAGGAAGGCATGAAGCCTGGGCCCGGGTGGCAGGATGTCATGGCTGATTCGATGTGGGGGTAAAGAGAGGCTGAGAGGCTGTTTAGAAGAACCACACTTTGGGGCTGGTAGGGTACCATTCTCCTATAAAAGGAAAGCAGTTAAGTTTCCAGGGTACTGCAATGCATCCAACCTGCAGGAAGTTGAGTTTCACGTGCTTTAGGACACATCCAAGGGGAAGTGACCAATAGGTAATTTATATGTGGGCCTATAGTTGAGATCTAAGATGTAATAGAGGGGAGTTGGGTAGTGCTCAAAGCTATGAATGTGTTGGGGTCTGTAAGGCAGTGTGAATAAAATGAGGAATGGCTGAAAACAGTCCTAGGGGCCAGCATCATTTAAAGGGTAGATGATGGGTAGCGGATTCTAGGAAGATGCCCAGAAAAGATGGATGATGGGACAGACACCAGAGAAGGAGAAATGTCACGGAGAGATTTGGATGGCAGGGGCAAATGCCACAGAGGATCAAGTTCAGGAAAGAATGGAAACATTTGGCAACAAGGTTTACTTAGAATGGGATGTGTCTTTGAAGTGGAGACAGAGTTCTAAAGTTTTCAAAAGTGATAACAAAAAAATGGTTTTAAAAGCAACTATTTCATAACCACGGCTTTGGAGTTTGTTATTGCAAAGCACAAGAAAAGTAAAATTCAGCCAAAGGCATAGTGATTTTAATGCTTCAGTTTTGGCCTAGAAAATGTGTTTTTTCTTTCTTCCTCTATAAATATGCCAAAATAAGCCATCAAGCTATGACTAATTTATTAACTGTTCAGTGTTAGCTTTTGCCACATTTGACTTGTATTTGCCATATTTGAAAATTTTAGAGGCCTTAAAGATTATTATAATGGGAAAATAAGATCTAAGCTTGCTATGAGAAGAACTCCAGTTGTAAGAATGTGTAAGCACATCCATGAACAAGGTTATCTGCTAGTTCCTTCTTAGGTAAAATGGCTGTGCACCCCACCAGGCTGTTACCTTGAACAAATCACGACACTATTGCAACTCAGTTTTCCTGTCTCTAAAACAAAAAATAGGTGTACTATTTTTTCAAGTACTCTACTTTTCAAACTGCAGACCACAATGGATTCGTGAGCTTTAAAAAGGAAAATACAGAGTATGCTTCACACAGTGAGGAAAGTTGTTTTGACAAATTTACATTTCAGGTGTGTGTGTGTGTGTGTGTGTGTGTGTGTGAGAGAGAGAGAGAGAGAGAGAGAGAGAGAGAGAGAGAAGGAGACAGAGATTACTAGATCCTAATGTAAAATATTTTTTTTACTGTGGATTGTGGTTTAAAAATGTTTGAAAAACACTGCTCTCAATGAGAGTTCCTTCCTATCCTAAAATTCTCTCATTCCAGTGAACTATCACACTGTTGTTTTGATGTAGTAAATGTTTCCTAACAATTCCTTGGAGTGGCAAGTATAAAAACTGTTAAGGGATGACAGCTAATAACAAAAGGGAAAAACATTTAAAGGTAAATAAGGCCAACATCTGTGTTGTATTTGACCACAAGACTGAACAAGCCTTTAAAATTTATTAGTATGCCGACTAGCAAGTCATTACTGTAATTTATGAAGTAAAGTTAAAGTGTGCTAAGTATTAACAAACAGTGGAGTAATTCTTTTGATGGTGGTGTAAATAGGCAACCATCTCAAGGAGAAATAATACTTTTTCAAAAGTTATAATACCATGGCACATAAATTCCAGAATTGGGAATTAAATAAATGTGGTGAGTCTCTTCTGCCTTGCCACATAAAAGATTCATTGACATGGTTATGAGACAAGTCAGTGTATTTTTATTGGCCTGAACTAGAGGGAGTAAACACCTTAGTCAGGTGTTTTGTTTTAGAAACAGCTGTTTGAACTTCCCCTACTGATTAATTCAGCTCTAGGGTGTATTTGAATATTTGCTTTTTCCAGCATGCCTACTGATACTTAGACTCCAAGTGACTGAGCATTTCCTATAAAACCAAGATTCAGTGAGAATTTTTCTCTATTATTTGTAAACTATTTTTAGTTCTTCTACAACCTATAGAATTTCAGAGATTTTAGGTGGCATTAAACAAGGAAAATTTAAGAACACAAAGGAGCATGAATCATTATAGAGGAAATTGGAGAAAATGTTTTCATTTGTCCCTCCCTGAGCATCTCTTGGACTCTAGGTTGGCCTCTGTGTCTTCCTTTCCTCTTTTTCTGTAAACCCTAGGGTGTTTCCTTTGCCTCTTTGCCAACATAACCCCCCACTTTGGGCAACACTGTTCTTTGCCTACTTCCCACTGGTGGTCAGCTGGCAGAGAAGGCCTGTGCAGGAGAGGAATGGACACCAGCAATGCCCTCCTGTCATATTTTCTCAAACCCTCCTCTTCCTCCTTTGGGACTCCTGGAAGGTAGACCACCCGCAGTGCGGGCAGGGTATGGGTGGAGCCATTTGGGTGGGCGGGGCTGGGCAGTGTTGACTCCGCCTTCCTATGCACAGGTGGCTGGCCTGTGGCTATCACTCAATGAGTCTCCACGCCATCCCTACATCCCAGGGCCTTGCTCTCTCTCAGGCTTACAAACATGTATGATTGTGCCGGATTAAGAAATGAGAATGTTTTTATTTTGTGTGAGAACAGCGCTTTTGCCATCTAGCAATCTGATTTATTAGAAGAACAAACTAAGGCTTCAGGAGATAAGGACACCAAAGTAGGAGAGCAAAGGTAAGACCTGGCCTCAGGATCTAGGGCTTTCTATCAGCACTTCCACTTCCCAAAGCCCATGAGGATATGGGCTTGGTGCAAATACCCAACGGCGTGATAGACTGTAGGTACAGGGAGAGCGGGCAAGACACAGCAAGTCTTGAGTTTTAGAATGAGGTGCGTCCTGAAGACAGTACAGAAAACATACAAGGTTTATGTTGGACAGTATCAGACAGAATCTTATCTTCTCCGGGTTAAGTTGTCAAATATAAAATGTGGCACACACAGCACACCCCAGCCAGATGTGTGGCCTATGTGAGGTCATAGGTTCTCTCGTTATAATTTCCCTGGGTAAGTGATAATGTAGGTGGTTCTCTACTTATTCCAAAGTTTTACTTTGATAATAAAATAGTATATCAGAAATTATTGTTCTTTGGAAAAATTTTAAGAGCCATACATGTAAAAGCTAATTTTGTTATTAGACTAACAAAAACACTTTCAAAAACTCACATTCTGGTATACTTTACAGCCTTGTATACTTTATGGGAATTTTTTGTCTCTTCACTAATTATACAGGGCCTTCACCATGAGCCATATTGCCTCCTGGGTATTACTTTACAAATACTGTAACCCCATAAAAACTGCTAATACCTCCATAGCCCACCGAGTTTGTCTCAGTGCCAGTAGATGTCATCAGGATATGGATTGTGTGGGACAGACTGACTGACTGCTTATCACTAGTGTCCAAGGCATGAAGCAGTGGATATAAACCACTGTACACCTCAGTATGCACGTTCTCCCTTCTGCGTGTTGTACTGGCTGTTTGGTGGCTGCCTCGTGTCACAAGAATGTCAAGATGAGCTGGGCTTGGTGCCAGGTGGTCACCGTGGCTGTCACTTCCTACTTTTAAGTATACTCCAAATTGGTAGACAGAATAAATAAAAAATAATGATAGTTTTCATCTGGAGTAAAATTAGTATTTATTAATTACCCTCTGGAATCCATCTATATTGTATCTGTTTTGTGACGTTTGTGGCACTGCTTTTAAACACTCCTCCTTGGATGGTGGTATAACATAAACAGTGTCTTCCCCAGTCACTGAGTTTCTTGCTCCTGAAACAGACATTCAAAGCTGAATTACCTCTACTTTATATTTTTTATTATACTTTAAGCAGCAGTTATTTCTTCATTATGCTAAGTACCAACAACATTTGGGGCTCTTTATAATTGAAGGCGCTGAAGTTTACAGAGTGAATCATGCACACCAGAAGCAGCTGGAGAACACTCCTCCCAATGAGTCTCTTGCTTTTGACCTTTCCTGAAGCCACCTCCCTCTTAAGGTGACAGTGTATTTCAACCTGCAGTATGTATGTCCTTGACCTGTAAAATTCTTCTTTTAGGATCCACCTACTTCAGTGTCCCTTGGACTTCGAATGGAGGAAATGATTTTCAACTTGGCAGACACACATCTGTTTTTTAATGACTTAGAAGTAAGTTCTAGTTATTTTATACACACTTCATGTTGCATGTCTAAAAATAGGTGATTGGTCTTAAAAGAACAATGGATATTATGCTTTGAATATATAACTGGAATAATGAGATAAATTAAATGCCCTCACCTTGGTGGTATTTCTATTTTGCTTTATTTTGTCATGTTTTAAAGTTAAGATGCACATGATCATTGATAAGGATTCCATTCTGGTGTCAAGAATCTTAAATATTAAACTGTGTTGCTTATCAGAAGCTATAGAGATATCTTAGTCACATAATCTGTATTGAGATGGATTACTTTAGAATCTAACAGAACTTGTGATACTTACAATATACTGTCCTTGTCAGACCCTTACCATACTAGGTCAGATGCTTTTCTTCCTGGTTGTGTTTATATAACATTTTAGTCAGGCCTCTACTCTTTCGGCTGATACGATTTCTTATGCAAACTGCTGCTGATTTTATTTGCCCACTATAATTTGGGAAACTTCTGTAGGTCGGCAAGTTCGATGCGTTATGAGTACTGACGCACACGATGATCTTGGCTAGTAGCATTCTTGCTAATGAAAGAATAGTTTCTCATATCTTCATTATGAGAAAACATGACTGTAACTGCATGTCACTGTCTTCTTAATAGAGACAGTTGTTTATTTAAATCCTTTTTTTAAGCAAAATTGTGGTAGAGCTGCCAACAGGCATTAATCATCAAGTTTTTGTTTTGCCGGATTTTATAAATGTATGTTATTCCAGACAAAAGAATCCGAAAGATTCAACTAGAACTTTTACTGATCAAAGTTAATTGGCAGCAATTGGCCTTTAAATGTTTCCTGATGTTTCCCTTTTCAAAATTAAGGAAGATGCATCTTATTTAATAGATGAACCAAAATGATTTGAAAAATGCCACTGTGTGACAGAACTTAAATGTGGTTTGTTCAACGCCTGCCCTGTATTTTGATATTTTCATCTGCAATGAAACTACTCACAGACGAATTGGCAACTTCCACTGCAATAAAATTATTTAAATGTGCTTCATATTTTTTACCATTGCTTAGTGATTTATTTTCACACTTAGGGTTAAATACAATTTTTTTTTTTTGCATTTTAAAGTGTTTGTTTTCCTTAAGGGAATTATATGTAAGGCATTACTATTTTTTAAGGTAGAAATATTCCAAGTGAGTAACAAAATCAGAATTGCCTTTAGAAAGGCTTAATAATCATTCTTATTTTCAAAGCTCCTTCTGATTTATGGTTGTGATTCACTTCATAAAAGAAGAGCACAAAAAATTCCATACTTTACTTGTATGTTGAAATTCTTACCCTGCGTTTCCATTTGTTTCTAATGATATAGACTCGGCCGATATTTTTGTCTTGGGCACAGCCTTGTTGCTCTCATGATGTTAATGGGTAATGGCACCCACACATCAAGAAGTTAGAAGTAATTTGCTTTTGCTTTTAAACTATATCTTCTTAAAAATGCCAAAGCTTGTCTACACAGTGCCAGGACTACGTGGTGAAAAGTGAGAAGTTAGGCGATGTAATAACTTGGTATAGTATAGACCAAAAACTTGGTTTTGATGCAATGCAGATGAATTTTTGTTTACTGACATTATTCACACTGAACTGTACATAGTGTCTGAAATAGTACTCAAATAAATATATTCAAAGTATATTAAAAGTTCTAGATTAGGGATGTAAGTGATGTAGTTTTTCCATAAGCCCAAATTAAAAAAAAAAAGAATAGGAATCTACCTAGTTACTGAAAGACCTGATTCTGTTCTTGGCCTAAGGACTCTTTCTTATAAGAAAAGTAGAAAAAAGAATGAGGTGTAATTCCTCCAAATATAAAACTCCATTGTGGAAAAATTACCTCATCTCCTGACCTTGCAAAAGTGAATATTAAGTTATTTTACTTGAGAATAATATAAAGTTCTCAGCAAAAGTATAAATGAAAAATGCTTTAGCCTCTGTCTTTGGAAGTTGTCATGTGTTCTACATTTGCACATTTTAAAAATGAATTTGTTCTTGTAATTATTACAATCTTTCATTTTATACTTTTGTAATTCAGCAAACCTGCGACTGGTTGTTGCAAATATTAGTTTCTTTAAAAATAAAAAGCAAGCTTGTTTCCTGGGAAAAATAGCTGCATTGGCTTAATACTCCTAAGGAAACCAAAATTATCTCATCAGGCAGAAATGATGTGGTAATGCCTGATTTCACACTCCAATTAGCAATGTGCTGTGGTAAAGGACATGAATATTTTAATATATTTATATTACATGTTTTTCACTTTTTAAGATCTGTGGTACAAGTAATTTCAAGGAGATTAACAATCCATTGGTTAGCGTGTAGTGTGATTTCTGAACTCTGTTGACATTTGGCCTCATTTTCTTTTAAAATCTTAACTTTTTACTAGCTAACCCTTATATAATTTGGTTAGTTCACAGCTTTGGCTTATAAGAAATTCTAAACACTGAAATATACCATGTGATGGGGCTTCCAGTAACAATTCTTGTGTTATCAAAGTATTTGTTTAAAATGATCATTGGATATTATTTAGAAATCTAGGATATGATTTAAAAGTAATTTATAACTATCTTCATTGTATTTTAAAGAATAAAAAAATGAACCATTTTTAATTTTAAAAGTTTTATTTATCATCTCACTTAATGACAATTTTTAATAGAAGCAATCACAACTTAAATGAATTCTGTCGACACTCCAGGAAAAAAATAAACCTTGTCTTTTTGTACCATTAAAAATGTTAGACATGTTAAGGCACATGAGTGACAGGGAGACATAATTAACAAAGGAAGTAGTATTTTCCCCCACCAGAGCAGGGTTTGGATGTTAGTTCCATAGTGTACTTCCGACTTGCCTATTTCTAAGTCTGACTAACGTCCTGCATATCATTTTACCAAAAGATCTCCACGTGCAATATGATGATGCTTATGTGGAAGTCATTTTTATGAATGACAGTATGGAGCCAGAGTTTTTTTCAGCTTCTTTAGTAAAGTGACTCCTTCTGACTGAATGGAGAAAGAGTTCTTTCTGTTGGATTTTACTGAAAGGCAATCTGCAAAGAGAGTGAGGACAGGCCTTCAATATATGATGATGTTTCCGTTTCACTTGCCATTGGTCAGTTCGCCTGTTAGATTTTTCCACAATTAAAGAAAAATATTTGATCAAGGTAGATAGA